>CM056721.1:88337564-88906127 GCA_029844215.1 Przewalskia tangutica | reverse complement strand
ATTTTATAAACTGCTTTCGCCTTGCTTGTATATTCCATTGTTACTCGACAGATGCTACTGGTGCGCCTGCAGACACATCAAATGGCACTGATTTTAACCGTCGTGACAATAACAATCATAATGGAAGCATACTGGCCACCCATCGTGTCGATGTCCAAAGCAAATAACAAGATAACACTCCTAATGGAAGCATACCGTGGCCACCCATCGTGTCAAGATGTCCAAAAGGAAATAACAAGATAACAATCATAATGGAAGCATACTCGTGGGCCACCCATCGTGTCAAGATGTCCAAAGCAAATAACAAGATAACACTCTAATGGAAGCGTACCCGGCCACCCATCGTGTCGATTATGTCCAAAAGGAAATAACAAGATAACAATCATAATGGAAGCATACTCGGCCACCCATCGTGTCGATGTCCAAAGCAAATAACAAGATAACACTTAATGGAAGCATACCCGGCCACCCATCGTGTCGGTATGTCCAAAAGGATCGATATAGTGGAAGCATACCCGGCCACCCATCGTGTCGGTATGTCCATCAATCAACGGATAGCCACCCTCCAACGATATACGCGGTAGAACATAAATACAACACTTGCACAAAAAAGGCTATCACCACAAGCATAGGCAATATAAAAATACTCATAGACTTTAATTTGATTCCAACAAATCCGGATTATAACCACAAGGACCTACGTATTTTAACTCTTAAAAAAATCCATTTCTTTCACAAAAAGTCACACGATACACGTAGTATCAAAATAGAGTAACTATCTTTTAAGTAAACCAAAACAATTTCTATATCTTCTTTTGAATAAACCAACTTAAGACAAAACCATGACTTCCTTTTAAACCATTTTAAGACAAAACCATGTCTTTCTTTAAAACCAAAACACTTTAATTTCCTCAAGTCTCTTTTCTTTAGAAAACAAGTTCCTTACTGTGGAATTTAAGAAAAATCAATACTTGTTATTAATGATCTTATTAAAGCAACCATGATCTAGGAAATGTAATACAATTTTGTCTTATCTTAGCTTCTATGCAGATGGAGGTTTCTACTGGTTTTAATATAATTAATTATTTGTCAATACATTTTCCTTTATTAACGCCGGTGGTTTGTTCGATACTTATTCTCATTTCCGAAATCAATATAACTTATTACTTTTAAAACACTATTACCAAATTCTCATAAATGCTGTTTCACAACATTTTAACACAAACCAAGTCCTTAATATTTCACATCAAGTCATTTATAAGTCAAGTCTCTTATCTTTTAAAAACCACAGACCATTTCTTTACCTACATAAAGTTGTTATAACAAACTTCCCATAAAGCCGTTATAACACTTTAAGTTTTAAACCAACAAAATTCGTTTAGCACACGTACGTCTACCGTACTACATAGTTCACAACAATCATGCTAGAAAAGATAGGAAGAGGTTAACATACCTCGCGACGATTATCGACAATTAGCAAAATGCTCCAAAGTACTATAACCCTGCTAGCCTTTCCACCCTTCAAGTGAGGGATGAATAAAGTCTTGCAACAAGGGGGTATTTATAGAGAAATCAATGGCTAGGATCAAAGCAAGTGTATGGTGAGGATTTGGTCCATGTGGGAGTGAAGTCTTCCAGCCAAGTGTCCACCACAACAATGAGACATGTGTCCACCACAAAAATGGGACAAGTGGCTTGCCACTTGTCCACCAAAACGTCCAAACACTTGTCCACCAACCATTCGGCCAACATGGCCACATGGGGGTGACACGTGTCGCCCCCCTACTCATCCAAAATATCTCATCTTCCGAAAATATCCGTAATGCCAAAAATCCGAAAATAAAGTGGGCCCCACAAAACCGTAAATTCTCCCGTGGGCCCCACGTGACCAATTTCGGAAATAAAATTCCATAATTCTTAAATATTCTAAAAAGTCCGAATACCAAACGGGAATCCACCCCATTAACGAACCTTTTTCTTCACAAAATCCGGAAACTTTTCCGTCGAAAAATCACATCTTTCTTCCTTTCCAATTTTAATGTCGTATTCTCGTACGTACGTCCTCATATAGATACCCTGGAACTACGGGGTGTAACAGGGAGCTACCCCATGGAGTAATAATATAACATGCCCCCGGAATCCCTCATCGTGGGTACATGTATTCATGGGGAGCTAGCCCATGGAGTAATAATCGTACATAGACGGTCGCGTGCCTAATCCCTCATCGTATAAGCATGACCATGGGTAATAAAACAAATCCGGGAATCTAAACCGCCTCCTGGTCACATGCCCCGGAATCCCACATCGTATAAGCATGTCCAAGGATCAATCATAATGGGAGCATACCCGTGGAATCCCACATCACTGTCGGTACGTCCAAGTAAACTTACAACAAGCAGACCACTCCAACCGAGAGTCACGACAACGTAAACATATAATACTTGCACTCAAAGATATCACAAGCAAACATAGGCAAGTTCATTAAACCTTTAGACTTCCATTTTTATAAACTCATGGCACTTTCGTTTCACACATAAAAATCCGGGAATTTAACACAAAATACTACGTACTTCCATTCTTTTCAAAAGGTTCCTTTTCATATAAAACCCCAAGATACTAACACCCGTAGTATCAAGGCTTGTTTACATTTCACATAAGTCACTACACTTTTAGAAATACGCTTTCTACTTTCTAAATCAAGTGACCCTTATTTTAAAACTTTAAGCAAGTGATACCTTTAAATCAAAAATACCCTTCCTTATTTCAAGTTACTCCCTTACTTACATTATTAGAGGAAACCATTCTCTTAACCTTTCATAAAGCCGTTATAACCAACTTCCCATAAAGCCGTTATAACCCTTTATGGTTTTAGACAATTTCATTCCTTTTTCAACCAAGAGACTTATACTTTTAAAACCAAGTATCATATACTTTCAAATCAATTTTCTTAACTTCCAAAATACTTCAAGTCTCTTAACTTTAGAAATCAAGTTTCATTACTTGAAAATAAAGTCTCTCAACCTTTTAGGAGTCAAAGGTTCATAGTCTTAAAACTTCATAACGTAAATTCTTTAAGTGAAGTACATATGCCTTATGTGTGTGAGTAGATTATACTTGTTTATAACGATCTTATTAAAGCAGCCATGATCTAGAAAATGTAATACAATTTTGTCTTATCTTAGCTTCTATGCAGATGGAGAATTCTACTTGTTTTAATATAATTTATCGTCATTACATTTTCCTTTATTAACGCTGCAATGGCTTGTTCGATACTTATTCTCATTCGTGCCGTAAATTAGCCAAGTCAACTTGGCTCCAAATACCTCCTAATGACTCTTACCAACATCTCCCATAAGACTTGGTAAGAACTTAGGATAACTTAGACATAACCCTTACGTAGAGTAAATCAACATACATACTTCTTAACTTCTAAGAGTAGAAGGAATCATGAAATAATACCACATGTATATTCCATACATAGAATCATGTCTAAAGAAGGAAGATGTTCACATACCTCGCGACGATTATCGACAAGTAGCAAAATGCTCCAAAGTACTTCAACCTTGATAGCTATTCCATCCTTCAAGTAGAATACGCTACTCGTAGTACTTCGACCTATAATGGTCATAAAATGTCTATTAACCTCTAGCTCCGAACGTAGAATATTCTAAGTACAAGGTCACTAAATTCTACGGAAAATCGGGCAGCACTTCCTTTGTTTCTACATACTTTGCCACCTTTTTCAAGGCCGAATTCAATAACCAAACGCCACATTTAAGGCTCAAATCAATTCAGCAAATACAAAGGGGATTACACGCCTTACAATACGTGTAAAATTCCGCCCCACAACAATACAAAACAATCCAATAATCTCCATGCCATTCTCGGCTAAAAGGTGCTACAACAAAAAGTCTTCCAATTCTTTTCCAATCCAAGTTCTTGGGTCAACATGTTATATAGTCAAAAACAACTTCAACAACTACAATTTCCTTCTTTATATAACATATGACAACTTAACTAGTAACCAACTTGAATTAAAATCTTAAGGGCTAACGTACTAGTTTTCGGATTAGGGTTCCAACAATTAATACACTTATCAAACTTCATACTAAATACCTCATGCTTGCTAATATCCATAGCTACAACAATAAGTAATCTTAATTACTAAAACGACAAGAATTATACCTTTACAAGCCCTTAATCTTTCCAAGATTCAAAGTCGCTCCTTAGCAATTCTTAGCTCCTTTCATTACGTTCCAATCCGCTCCAAGCACTCCTTAGAAGCCTATGAAGAACTCATCTTCAAGTTCCAACTTCAAAGTTGAAGAACTCCTTAAGTTTCCGCCTTGCGACTAATATGAAAACGCCACTTTTCCGGGATCTTTCTATTTAGATATCCTTACTATCCCTTAGGGACCTTGGGTTTAAGTCTTGTGAATAATGGACAACAATTGCAAAATTTTCTTGTCTCTAAAAGCTCAAAGCCGAGAGCCCCTATGTGTGTTCATCCAATTTCTTGAAATTTAGCTAAGTGTAGAAAGCTTGTCTCACTACTAGTACTACTATATATCAACATGGAGGGTCAAGATTAAAACAAATGTGTGGCTAGGATGAAGAACATTAATTAAATAGCCAAGTGGACAAGTTGACTTGGTCAATGTTATCAAGCTAGCAAGACTTAGTCTTCTATCATGGTCAATGACCATACTACCCTTGCAATATTTCGTCCAAGAACATGTGGGGGGTGCCACGTGTCGCCCTCCCATTCGTCCATAAAATTCCGTAACCCTCGTGGGCCCCACAAAACGTAAAATTACTCGGGTGGGCCCCACACGACCAAATCCGTAAAAAATAAATTTCCATAATGATAATACATTCCATAATCCTCAATTAATGCATTTTGAGAATCCAATTCTCTTCAACGAACATTTTTCCTTTCCGACGTTCGGAAGATTTTCAGTCGGAAAAACAATTCTTCCTTTCGTACCTTTTTCAAGTCTTGTGTTCCTTACATACATTCTCTTAAACATGTCCTTGAACTACGGGGTGTAACAATAGGAATACAACACTTGCACAACAAAGGCTATGACAACTAGCATAGGCAAGTTTAACATACTCTTAGACTTTCATTTTATGACAACAAATCCGGGTTTTAACCCCAAAGTACTACATACTTCAATTCCCTTAAAAAGATCCCTTTTACGTAAAAACCACACGATACTAATACCCGTAGTATCAAGACACTTTCATGTTTAAATCAAGTACTTTATACTTTTTAAACCAAGTGGCTTACACTTTTAAAACAACGTCAAGTATACTTCTAAAACCCAAGTAACTCACTCTTTTAAGATCAAGGCACTCACACCTTTTAAAATCAAGCCACTTATACTTTTCCAATCAAGACAAGTTCAATATTTAAAAACAAGTTACTTACACTTTTAAACTCAAGTAACTTACTCTTTTCAAAACAAGTAACCTATACTCTTAAATCAAGTTACTTCTCCTTTCCCAAAATCAAGTCGTTTATAAGTCAAGTCTCTTATCTTTCAAGATCAAGTCTCTTAACTTTCAAAATCAAGTCTCTTATCTTTTTAGAATAACCAAACCATTCTTTTATCTTCATAAAGTCGCTATAACTAACTTTCCATAAAGCCATTATAACACTTTATGTTTTAAATTAACCAAAGACAACCAAATTCATTTAACACACGTACGTCTACCGTACTATATAGTTCACAACAATCATGCTCAAGAGGATAGGAAGAATCACATACCTCCTCGGCTAATCCACTTGCCAAGTCGAATATGCCGCGCGTAGAATATCAACCTATAATAATCAAACACGTCTATCAACGTCTAGATCTCTTCGTAGAATATTTCTAAGTATAGGGTCTCTTATTCTACGGAAAATCGGGCAGCACTTCCCCTGTTTTTACGTACTTTTCCACCTTTTTCAAGGCGGATATTGATAACCAACATGCCACATTTAAGGCGCAATAATACAACAATACCAAAGGGGATTACACGCCTAACTAGACGTGTAAAATTCTGCCCCACAACAAAAAAACAGTCCATTAGTCCAAAGTAAATACAGTCCAATGTAAATACAGTCCATTAGTCCACTAGTTGGTGTTCTTGGCCAACTACTACAATCAAACTTATCCAATTTTCGGCTAGCATGCCGGAATTACTTCTTTAATCTTCCAACTTATATTCCAATCTTTATATAAGTTATAATTACTTTGTTATTAACTTTCAACAGGTAATAGATACGTTTTTACCATTTTAATGGCTAACATGCCGATTTCTCCATTTTTAGCAACTTAACAAGGTCCAAATCTTTTCCATCTTCCTTCCATGTATTACATACTTATTTATATACTTCCAACATATATAATATTCAACTTCACAAAGAGGACAAAGTTCATTAACTCAAAGAGCCCAAAATAATCCAAGAACTAAAACTCGATCCGTAGCACGTTTAGCTCTTATTCCTTACGTTCCAATCCGCTCCAAGCAACCCTTAGAAGCTCATAACCAACCCTTCTTCAAGATCCAACTTCAAAAAGTGATGAACATTTTAGGCTTCAAACATGCGAGGTTTCGGCCAAGAGGGGGTTTAAAGGCTAGGGTTGTGAAATCTTGTCTAACACTTGGTTAACAACCTTCCTAACACATCAAGGAAGAACACTTAAGAGTTTACGAATTTTTGGACAACATTTGGTCAATGCTAAGGGCCATTGCCGAGAGCACAAGTCAAGGGAGGGAGTATTTCAAGTCTTGAAATTAATTCTAAGTGTGGGATGAAGTCTTGCACCTCATGTGTATATATAAGACAACCAAGGGCTAGGATTGAAACAAATGTGTGGATGAGATTGGGGACAAGTATGTGTGGGTCCCACAAGCCACTTGTCCAACACAAGACTTAAGCGGCAGCTTGTACAACGTCGACCATTTCGACATGGCCACGTAGGGGGTGACACGTGTCTCCTTCCTATTGGTCCAAAATATTTCATCTCCCGAAAATATCCATAATGGCCAAAATCTCAAAAATAATGTGGGCCCCACAAAACCGTAAATTTCTCCCGTGGGCCCCACGTGACCAATTCCGGAAAATAAAATCCATAATTCTCTAATATTCCAAGAAGTCCAAATACCAAAATTGAGAATCCAATTCCCAATAATAAACCTTTTTCCTTCACGAGGTTCGGAATATTTTCCGTCGAAAATTCAAAACTTTCTTCCCTTTCGTACTTAGGGTTACATTCTCGTACGTATGTCCTCCCATACATACTCTGGAATTACGGGGTGTAACATTATTCCCCCCTTAGAAACATTCATCCCGAATGTTCCTTCTAAGTCTCCAAACACACATGCGACGGTATAGTCTTCACTACTATACTTACAAAACCAATTATGCCACATATGGCCATAATATAACACACGCGCAATACTTAAATCCAAGCCAACGAGGAATCACCTCTAAAGTGTAACATCACAATTAACTCACACTCATGGTCTAAAGGATACTCTCTTCGCACCTTTACTTCACAAAACTGATCAATTCCATACTTTTAACACATGTTCGCTTCTTTTCTTACTTGTCGTACCCTTCTCGTACACCCGAACTCTTTCTAGTACACGTACCACATTTCAGTAATTTGTTTCAGTTTTCAAAACCTTGGAGTTACTACCTCCAACCTTGGTCATAATACTAGCTTCAATTTCCTTTAAGGCCATTCTCGGCCTTCGACGATTGCGGTGACGCGTCTACGAACTCGTACAATGGTTACCTAAAATTGGGCCTTGCACCCACGTGACCCTATCACCTAGCGGGACCACCTCAAACTGACCCCACTTCATTCCGGGATGCGGGTTGACCCGCAATTGGTCCTCAACCCGACCCATTATCGCACTAAATCCTCATTCCTCGTTCAGAACAAATCTCACTATTCAAGTCATGAAAAACCTAGGGGTATTTTTAGCTCAACTACCCACTTTCATTCCACACAACCCAGGGAATTATCATACTAATATACCCCACGTATACGATGTTATACCCCGTATTTTCCAGAGTATGTATGTGAGGACGTACGTACAAAAGTTTAAGCCTTAGTTAGGCATAAGGGACGAAATTTGTGCACAACTAACGAAAAGAATTGTTTTCCGACGAAAAGTTTTTCGAACCTTGCGAAGGGAAAATTACGGTTGCGACATTTATAATTTTTACGGATTTTTCCGAGAGATAAAATATTTTGGACCAACGAGAGGGCGACATGTGTCACCCTCAAGTTGGCGGAAATGGGGGACGATTTCTTGGCACGTTTTTTTCAAGGAAAAGGCCTTAAACATTTGGTCAATGTTTGCTAGATATTTTGTGGAGTAGATGGATAAGGTACACATGTGCAAATCTACACCATCCACTTGCCCTCCACTTGCCTTAATCTTGGCCCTTGGTAGTCCTATAAATACCCCCCCCCCCCCCCTTAGTGCAAGAATTCTTCATCCACAAATCATTTTCCAAGTCTCAAAATCCCTCCCCTCTCTTAGTAGTTTTTCGTCCAAGTCCCCCCTCCTCCTCTAGAGAGCTTTAGCCGAAACACCCCCCCTTTTTTGTAGAGAAATCTCTCCAAAGTATTGTTACTATTCCCAAATACCTTAGCCAATCCCTTGTAGTATTTCCAAAGTTACCTCTATACTTAGAGCCCGGAAAAATACTATCTTATATCCATTAGTCACTAAACGAAACCCTAGGAGAAACTTCATAGTTGGTTGAAGTAGTAAGAAGAAGTTGTGTAGAAACTTCTAAGGGTTTCTTGGAGGCGGATTGGGCGTGCAGTTAGAGCTAAACCTTGCTCAGGATCGACTTATATCTTGGATAATTTTGGGCTTATCGAGGTAAATAATCTTATCCTTCTATTGAAATTGGAGATTGCATACTGTAGTAGTATGGAAATATGTATAAGATACATAGAAGGATATTGAAGAATAGAATTGAACTGAAATCACATCAGAAGAATATAATAGAAGAATTGAACTGTACTTACATAGAATTTGTATTCTGATGAACTTGAGTAGCTTATGGGTAGGGAAATGCTGCCCAATTTTCCGTAGAATAGAGAACCCTCTGCTTAGAACTTTCTACAGAGTAGTCTAGACGTTGATAGACATATTTGACTATTATAGGTTGATACTCTGCGCGCGACATATTCGACTTGGTAGGTGGATTTCGCCAAGGAGGTATGTGATTCTTCCTATCCTCTTGAGCATGATATTTTAAAATATATATATAGTACGGTGAAGCGTCGTGTGTTAATCGAACATGGTTTTACTTGACGTCTTTTGACTTGAGTCTAAATGATAAAGAATCTTGAAGTATTTCAAAAGAATTATGAATCATTTTTGAAAGAAGAGTAATACTTGGTTTTTAAACGAAAAGCTTAAGAGTTATACTAGCTTTATGGGAAGTTAGGTATAACGACTTAAGAAAGATAAAGGGAACGGTTTACTTATGTGTTTATGAAAGACTTGTATTGATTTCTGGAAAGTATAGTAAGATGGTTTGATGGGTAGACATATTATGATGCTATGTGTGTTAGTGTCTTGTAAACGTTTGTATAAAAAGGTTATTCTTATTGTGCTTATGTTGTTTAACGATAAGCCGTTATGTTAGTATTATACCACTCACCTCTTGACATGATATACCGGGGGTTAAGCTGCCCGTCACGAGGATGCCTAAATGCGGGTCGAGGGGACCTATGCGAACTACGAGAGTTCCAGGTTAGTGTGCGGGGAAATACCTCATGCGGTCTATGTGGACATGCGGACTACGAGAGTCCAGGACGATGCCGAGGAGTAGCTACCCTCGATGCGGGGAATACCTCATGCGGGCCTAGGTGGCCTATGCGGACTACGGGAGTCCAGGATTAGGCATGCATAATGATACTATGGGCGATTGGCCTTGCTTCGATCATTCGCAGCCTAGAAAAGACCTGTTACAGTTCACCTATTATTGCTCTTGTTTGTGATGTGGCACTATGTGCGATTTACATGGGTTGTTTAAATACATATTTGTAAAAATTGGTTTTAAAATGATATGACTTCATTTAATGTACTTCTGATTTCACATACTTGGTACTGTCTTGACCTCCTTGAGGCTGCGTTCATCCGCAGTAAGGAAGCGAGTGCTAGATCCGCATCCTTAGGATCTTTTGCTTTGGTGTCAGGAGCTCCATCTTCTCCGGAGGCTCGACTTTTGGTATGGTTCTTCCTATTGTTGTAGATATGCGTACATTCAAGGTATGGCGGGGCCCTGTCCCGCCATAGTTATTCACTTTCTTAGAAGTCTGTAGTCCTATTGTACAGTTGGGATGTAAGCGCGGACTTGGTTTATATATATATGCGAAAGGTGACTTTTCTCGAGATAAAGCGTGTCTCATTTACGTTTGTTTCATGTCTTGTTTTTATATTCCGCTGATTACTCTGATGTATGACTACTTGGGTGCCCGGGTAAGGCACCAGTCACGGGCCCCGGATCGGGTCGTGACAAAAGTGGTATCAGAGCAGTTAATCCTCGGAAAGTGTCTCTGACCGTATCTAGTAAGTCTTGATTATCGGTGTGTTGTGCACCACAATAATCGGAGGCTATAGGATATTTAGGATTGGTTTCCATTCTTCTCACTCTGAGATCGTGCCTTAGAGGCTGTGTTATAAGTTGGACCCTCTAACATATTCCTTTTACATATCGATTATGCCTCACGCAGCAACCGGGCAGAAGCGGCGGAGAGGCGCTAGTAGGACACGAGAGGGCCACGAGGCGAGCCCGATCTATACGGCGATACCTCGGGCGGCGAGTTCCACGATGCCGCCCGGCCCAGCGGGTTTAGAGCCGCAGCGATGGTGATGAGACCACGAGACTGCGCCTCGGTCCACGGCTGGAAGCGAGAGAGATGGGTTCTGAGAGATGGCGATTCTAGCGAGATTGTGGCGGACATGAGATAAGTGGATCACGGCGATTCCAGCTCAGCTGATGCCGTGGTTCACCGGTCGGATAGTTTGAGGCTACGGGATTTTTGAGTTGTAGCGCCCGAGTTATGGGTCGAGGCACGAGGATGATCGCGGGAGTTCATCCGTCGATTCTGAAGGATCGTCACAGTGATCAAGGCTTGAGACCGAGTCCGTGATCGTTGGTTCGCATCGGTGCGTGATACCGCGATCGGTAGTTTGATCGTCGGAGCTATCGGGAGAAACCGCGCCTCCATTATTTGGGGCGAGTTCTCGGAGGCTTTTCTCACTCAACTTGCCTCGCGAGATGAGGAGGGCGCAGGCGACAAGTTTTGATCTTTGAGGCAGAGAGGCGCCGATTAGGGAGTACAACGTGGAGTTCGACTCGTTGGCTCGATATGTCCTGCGTTGGTAGCGATATAGAGGGCGAGTGCCGCTACATCACCGGGCTAGATGATTATATGGCAGAGTCTTGCGCAGGTGTAGCTCTTCAGCGGGGCATGGACATTGCCCGCATGCAGGCTCATGCACTTGGATGCGAGGCGTAGAGGCGGCGCGGTGACGATGCGAGAAAAAGGCGGGGCGAGGTCTTTGGTAGCTCTGGGGTGGGCGGCCTCGGCGATCTAGATTTGCACCACGGCCGGCTCGAGCACTCCACCGTCTTGAGCGAACGGGGCCCAGGACTTGGACGTCGAGGGTAGCGAGAGGTGCTAACGATCAGGGACCACCCGCCGGTGTGGCGTGCGGTAGATCCATTACGGGAATTTTGGTGCGCTACGGGAGTTTGTTTCACTTGCGGCGGCGGTCACTGCGAGCGGTCAGGCCAAGCGGCGCGCGAGATGGTAGAGTCGGCTACAGTGCATTCTGGTCTTCATCTCCTACGATTACTCGCCGGGGCGAGGTACTCATGGGCCAGCAGGTCGCGGCGGTCGTGGCGGGTCGATTCTAGCGGTCCTCGAGCGCGTATATTCCTTGTCGGTAGGCGGGACGGGAGGCGTCGCGGATGTCGTCCGCATGTACCTTATCGGTTTCTTGTTGTGGCGTGTATGCCTTGATAGATCGGGTTCTACTCTGTCTATATATTCCCCTTATTGCTAGTAGGATAGGGATAGAGCACGAGTCCATAGACCACTTTCGAGGTAGCTACGCGATGGGTGATTCGGTGGTAGCTCGGCGGGTATATAGAGCTTGCGGTGTCTTTATGCGATCGTCGGACCTGGCGACTTGATAGAGTTGGATATGACCGATTTTGATGTGATCATGGGTATGGATTGGTTAGCTTCTTGCTACGCCAATGTAGGCTGCGAGGAGAGAGTGAGTGCGGTTCGATTTCTGAGGCCGGTTATTGAGTGGGAGAACAACGTGTCGCCGAGGGTAGGTTTATTTCCTACCTCAAGGCTAGGAAGATGGTGCGATGAGGGTATATCTACCATCTCATTCGGGTGTTTGATCGAGGCTGCGGTGCAGATTTTGATCGATTCGATGGTCGAGAGTTCCCGGATGTGTTTCGGATGACCTCGGGTATCCTCACGAGAGGAGATAGAGTTTTGTATCGATGTCTTTGCAGACACTCGGCCTATTTCCATTCCGCCATACTGAGAATGGAACTGCCGAGTTGAGAGAGTTGAAGGACGGTGAGAGATTTCTTTGGAGAAGGGCTTCATCGGACCTAGTGTTTCTCGCAGGGCGCCGTGTGTTCGTGAAGAAGAAGGGCGGGGCAGCTGCGCGTAATGTGTTGATTGGCGGTGAACAAGATGACTATTAAAACAGATACCCCTTCCGGGATTGATGATTTGTTCGACCAGTGCGAGGCGAGATGTTTCTCAAGATTGATCTGCGATCGGGCTATCATCAGTGCGAGTTAGAGGCGGATGTCCCTAGATGCATTCGGACGTGCGGGCACTATGAGTTGAGTCGTATCTTCCGGTTTGACCAATGCTCGGCGGTGTTTATGGATTTGATGAACCGAGTGTTCAAGCCATTTTGGATACGTTTGTGATAGTATTCATTGATGACGTCTTGGTTTATTCGCTCGGGCGAGGAGCATGCGGGCATTTGAGGCTTATCTTTGAGAGTTCTCGAGACCAGCAGTTGTACGCCAATTTTCCAAATGTGAGTTTTGGTTGGCTTCGGTGGCATTTCTTGGGTATATTGTAGGGGCTGATGGTATTCGGGTGGATACGACCAAGATCGAGGCAATCAGGAGTTGGCCTAGACCTACTACTCCGGCAGTGCGCAACTTTACGGGCCTTGCGGTTACTATCGGAGGTTCGTGGAGAAGTTTGCTTCTATTTGGCACCTGACCAAGATGACTCGAGAAGGAGCTAAGTTTAAGTGGGTGATGCTTGTGGCGGGGTTTCCACTCTTGAAGGAGAGGTTGGCGGCCGCCGTTCTTACTCTTACAGAGGGTCTAAGCGGCTATGGCGTGTATCGTGATCGTCGGGCATCGGGCTTGGATGTGTATTGATGCGGCGGGGCAAGGTTATAGCATCGCGTCAGCGACTTAAGAAGCATGAGGAACTACCCCACCCATTATTTGAGTTGGCGGTGATTCACGCCTTGAAGATGCGGAGGCACTATTTGTATGGGGTTCGTGGATATTTATACGGACCACAAGAGCCTCGGTATATCTTGACCGGAGGAGTGAACTTGCTCTGAGAGGCGGTGGTTAGAGTTACTCAAGGATTATGATGTCGATATCTGTACCACCCGGAAGGCCAATGTTGTGACAGATGCTCTTAGTCGTGGGTCGATGGAGTCTCATCGGATGTGCGACGAGAGGAGGGCATGGTCGCGAGTTGCATCGGCTAGCGAGCCTTGAGTCCGATTGATTGATTACGATAGTAGTGGGGTTCGAGTTCGAGAGGTTGCGAGTCTTCCATCGTCGAGGAGGTGAAGAGGCGATTTGAGGATCCGGTTTTGTGGTATCGTGTCTGACTCTTCGTGAGGAAGGGTCCTTTTGAGGTAGCACGATGGGGTGCTAAGGTTTGAGGCAGGTTGTGTGTTCCGGATATTGCGGGACTTGGCGGAGTTAGGGGAAGCACCTGCGGCGCGCGTTACTCTATCCGTCGGGTCGACCAAGATGTACCACGACCTCGGATCGTGTATTGGTGGGATGGCACGAAGAAACATTGCGAGTTTGTTGCTCGGTGTCCGTGTTGTCGGTAAAGGTAGAGCACGAGGCACGGTGGATTATTGCGAGCGATAGAGATCCCGGCACGGAAGTGGGAGGTGATCAACATGGACTTTATCACGGGGTTACCTCGCACTCAGAAACATGATTCTATCCGGGTTATCGTCGGCGGTGTGAAATCAGCCCAATTTCTTCCGTCGAGGATGACTTTTGGTGAGGATTATGCGGACTTTACATCAGAGATCGTGAGGCTGCATGGGGTCCCTATTTCTATCATATCGACGAGATCGATTCTGACTAACTTACGGAGGTCTTTCCATCCTCAGACGGTGAGCCTCGATCGCATTCCATCGCCGACAGAGCGGACGACGAGCGCGCTATCGGACTCTTGAGGATATCTTTGCGAGCTGTGTTATTGACCGAGGGTATTGGGAAGATCATTTGCCTCTAGTTGAGTTTGCGTATAATAATAGCTACCACTCCAGTATTCAAATGGCGCCTTATGAGGCCTTGTATGGGAGGAAGTGCAGATCGCCGATAAGTGGTTTGATAATGGCGAGTTGCGATTAGTGGGACGGACACTGGTTCGTATCACGACGAACACGGGCGCGTGGTAGTGCCTTACCGGGCACCCAAGTAGACATACATCAGAGTAATCAGCGGAACATAAAACAAGACATGAAATAATAGGAAGTGTAAAACAGTTTTTCTTGCGAAAAGTTGCCTTTCGGCATATATATATAAAAACTTAAATCCGAACAGTTACATCCCTTTTTACAAACTCTGCCCACAACAGTACTACAGACCTCTAAGAATGATATAACAACAATGGCGATGCAGGCCGCCGTACCCATGAATGTAAGTACTACAACGACAGGGACTATACGAATAAGCCTCGGAGAAGCGGAGCTTCCCAAGCATTGTGATCCTAAGGCGAGGATCGGCGGCGGTGTACCTCTACTGCGGCATGAGCGGCCCGAAGGAGTCGATCTGGTACCAGTATGTGGCGAAAATATTGTAAATGAAATCATAGTAGTCTATATAAAGCGGGAGACATCTATGATAACCAAACTCTGATTCACAATAAATAGCGGTCATGTCAAGTCGAGGACTCGCGCCCTCAAAGTCAACACTCAAATATAACTATGGGTCTCACGCCACAACATCAATCATGCCGTGGAATACCTTGCCGCTGCGGCGATCTATGATATAAAAGAAAAAGGAATACACAGAACACGGGTCCACTGTGTCATACTAAAACCGTGCGGGGTAAATGCGAAGGCATAGCCGACTACTAAAACCCACGGTACCAACAAGGTCATAAACTATATCCGCGATGTCTGTCTGACCGCCACATGATCGAAGTTGGCCACTTTCGCGCGATATCAAATGTGCGCGTCTAGTCTGGAACTTTCCGCGACTCGCGTAGGCCACTCGCATAGGCGCGTGAGGTATTCCCGCATCGAGGTAGCTACTCCGGCATCGTCACGGACTCGCGATCCGCGTGGCCACGTAGACCGCGTGACCACAAAGGCCGCACACTAACACGGAACTCTCGTAGCTCGCATAGGTCCCTGGACCCGCGTGAGGTATTCTCGAATCATGGTCCCGGACGCTTTGAGTCTACCTCGCATCGGAGGCGACAACCCCGGTATCATGCCAAGAGGTGAGTGATATAATACTAACATAACGACTTATCGTTAAACAACATAAGCACAACAAGGAAACCCTTTACACAAACATCACAAGATACTAACACGCGTAGCATCCTAACATGTTTACTTATCAAAGCAACAAGAAAGTATTACAAGGCTATCACAAACCAACACAATCAAGTTATTCACACGAGGTACTTTCTACTTTATGTTAACAAGTTCGGGTTTTATCCCCAAAGTACTTCATACATTAACTCTTTAAAAGATCCGTTTCTTTCACAAAAGTCACACAATACGTAGTATAAAAATAGAGTGACTATCTTTTAAGTAAACCAAAGCGCTTTGCTTTGTAAAATCAAGTAACAACATTCTTTCAAGCGTTCAAGTTTGCCTAATTTCAATTACTCAAGTTTCTCATTTTCGAAAGGTTTCGTAGTTCATAGTCTTAATCACTTAAGAATATAAATCTCTTTTAAAAACAATTTGAGAAACATATGCCTTATGTGTGAGTAGGTTATTCTTGTTCATAACAATCTTATTAAAGCAGCCATGATCTAGGAAATGTAATATCATTTTGTCTCATCTTAGCTTCTATGCAGATGGAGGTTTCTACTGGTTTTAATAATACTTAATTAGTCAATACATTTCCCTTTATTAACGCTGCAGTGGTTCGTTCGATACTTATTCTGATTTCTGAAATCAGTAAAACATTATTCCTTTGAAAAACGAAGTACTCATTACTCACGAATGAGGTTTCACACTTTTTAACAAAATTCATATTAAATTAATTAAGTCAAGTCTCTTATCTTTTAAGATAAAGTCTCTTAACTTCTAAAATAAATAAACCATTCTTTTTATCTCTCTTAAGTCGTTATACCTAACTTCCCATAAAGCTAGTATAACTCTTAAGCTTTTAAAACCAAGCATTATTCTTCCTTCAAAAAGGTTTCTTAATTCTTTTGAAATACTTCAAGATTCTTATTATTAGACTCAAGTCAAAAGACATGTGATAAAAAACCACGTTCGATTAACAGCGTCGTCTAGTACTATATATATTCTTTTAAAATATCATGCTCAAGAGGATAGGAAGAATCACATACCTCGCGATGATTATCGTGTCACGACCCGTTCGGGGCGTGGTGCCCTTACGGCGCACCCAGTAGTCATACATCGAGAGAAAAACGTGGAATATAAAACAACCAAGATATGAAACAGTATAAATAAGACACAGTTTCTGGAAAAAAGTTGCCTTTCGGCATAATGTATATACATAACCCAAAATGAACAGTTACATCCCAACCTTACAACAGGTCTACAGACCTCTACGAGTTTAAAACAACAATGGCGGGACAGGGCCCCGCCATACCCCTGAATACGAATATCTACAACGCGAGGACCGTACCAAAATGCTAAACTTAGGAGAAGCGGAGCTTTCCAATGCAGGCGGTGATCCTAAACGAGGATCAGCGGTAGGAGTACGCTACTGCGGCATGAGCGGCCCAGAAGTCGATCACAGTACAGTATGTGGCGAAAATCGTAAATGAAATCATAGTAGTCTATATAAGGCGGTGACATGTATGATAAGCCAAAACTACGATTCCTGATAAATAAGCGATGCATGTCAAGTCGAGGACTCGTGCCTCAAAGTCATCACAATAGAACCGTGCGGGGTAAATGCGAAGGCGTGGCGACTACTAAAACCACGGTGCAACAAGGTCATAAAGCGTATCATGAGATCTGTCTAGGCCGTCACATGATCAAAGCGGCCACTTTCGCGCGATATCTAATGTGCGCATCTAGTCACGGAACTTCCGCGACTCGCGTAGGCCAAGCAGATAGGCGCGTGAGGTATAACCCGCGTCGGTAGCTACTCCGGCGGCGTCTAGACTCGTCGTCCGCATGGCTACAAGAACGCGTGACCACGAGGCGCGTACTAACACGGAACTCCGCTTGATTCCGCATAGCCATCTGAGACCGCGTAAGGTATTCTCGAATCATAGGTCCATCGACCACTTTGAGTCTACCCGCGTCGGAGGCGGCTTAACCGGAGTTATGAATGATATAATATCAACATAACCGATTATTGCTAAACAACATAAGCCTGACAAGGAAAAACCCCTTTACACAAATATCACAAGATACTAACTCGCGTAGCATCCTAACATGTTTACTTATCGATCAACAAGAAAATATTACAAGACTATCACAAATCAATACAATCGAGTTATTCACACAAGGTACTTTCTACATTATGTTAACAAGTTGGGTTGTTAGCCCCAAAGTACTTCATGTATTACTCCTTTAAAAGATCCGTTTCTTTTACAAAAGTCACCTGATAAGTAGCATAAAAATAGAGTAATTATCTTTTGAAGTACATTAAAACACTTCTCCTTGTAAAATCAAGTAACAACATTCTTTTCCTAACGTTCAAGTTTGCCTAATTCCAATTACTCAAGTTTCTCATTTTGAAAGGGTTTGTAGTTCATAGTTTTAATTCTTTAAAACAATTTGAGAAACATATACCCTAAGTGTGAGTAGGTTATTATTATTCGTAACAATCTTATTACAGCAGCCATGATCTAGTAAATGTAATATCCTTTTGTCTCATCTTAGCTCTATGCGGATGGAAGTTTCTACTAGTTTTAATAATACCTTATTAGTCAAAATAATTCCCTTTATTAAGCATTCTTTGTGGTTTGTTCGACATTTATTCTGATTGGTAAAACATCATTCCTTTTGAAAACCAAAAATACTAATTACTCACTAATGAGGTTTCACACTTTTTAACAAAATTCTTATTAGTATAATAAGTCAAGTCTCTTATTTCTTTAAATCAATAAATCGTTCTTTTTATCACTCTTAAGCCGTTATACCTAACCTCCCATAAAGCTAGTATAACTCTTAGCTTTTAAAACCAAGTGTTACTCTTACGAAAAAAATGATTGATATTCCTTTGAAATGTTTTGATTCTTTATTATTGAGCTTAAGCGTGAGGCATTCTGCAGTGTTATTCGAGCTTAAGCGTGAGGCATTCGTAAGTATTGTCGAGCTTAAGTCAAAGACATTGCGTAGTTATTATTCGATTAACACGTATGCGTCTACCGTACTATATATATTGTAAAATATCATGCTTTAGGAAGAATCACATACATACCGGCGAAAACCTCTGCGAGTTGAATATGTCGCGTATGAGTATCGACTATAACGATCAAATCGTCTATCAGCGTCGGTATCTTGTACAAAGTTCTAAGCGAGAGGTTCGTTATTACATGGTCATTTGGGCAGCACTTCCCTACGGTGAGCTACTCGAGTCTCTGTGAAAAGCGATCTATGTAAATCTGATTCTATTATTCATCTTTTAAACCGCCTACTTGTGATAACAGTTCAATTCTATTCTGCGATATCCTACAAGTATTTAATACTTATTCCTATACTTCTACAGTATATATATTCTAATTACAAAGGAGGATAAGGTTATTTACCTCGGTAAGCCCAATAATATCCTAGATAAAAGTCGCTGAGCAAGGTTTAGCTCTCAAGTTGTGCGCTCAGGTAGCTCGAAAACCTTAGAAGTTCTTCACAACTTCTACTAAGGACTAAGGGATTTGGGCTAGGGTAATTTGGGCATTATAACAATACTAGAAGGCAACTTTTCTACCAAGGGAGGGGGTAGTGTTTGGCTAGGCTAGCTTTAGGGGAGGGTTGCTCTCGGCTAGGAGCTTCTCAAAGGGAGGGTGTGTTTGGGCGAAACAACAAGAGGGAGAGGGGATTTGAGACTTAGATAGATTGCTCAATTTAGGATGAAATAACTCTTCAACAAGGGGTATTTATAGGTCAAGACATGGACCAATGGCGAAGATTATGCCAAGTGCAAGGCAAGTGTAGGGTGAGGATTTAGGCAAGTGTCCTTGGCGACTTGCACACAAAATATCCTACCAACTACTTGACAAAAATTGTCATCAATTGGCCTCAATGCGTGTAACATCCATCAATGAGAGGGTGACAAGTGTAAGCCTCTCGTTGATCAAAATGTTTCGTCTCTCGGAAAAATTCGCAAAAATTAGAAATGACATAGCGGAATTTATCCTACGCGAGTTGTGTAAAGCGTTTAGTCGAAAAGCGACTCTAAGCGGGTGTTGTGTACAAAGTGGAATTCGTCCAAGCCAACTAGGGGGTGACACGTGTCGCCTCTACTCGTCCAAAATATTTCATCTTAGAAAATATCCTGATGGCCAAAATCTGAAAACAAAGTGGGCCCACAAAGCAGTAAATTTTCTCCGTGGGCCCACGTGACCATTTCGAAAATAAAACTCCATAATTCTCTAAAATTCCAAGAAGTCGAATACCAAATCAGGGAATCCAATTCCCGTAAGCGAATCTTTTTCCTTCCCAAAACGGAAACTTTTAGTGGAAAAATCACCTCTTTCTTCCATTCGATTCGATGTCGTATTCTCAAATCGTGCGTCCTGCATACATACCTTGGAACTACGGGTATAACATTCTCCCCTCGTAGAAACATTCGTCGAATGTTCCTTCAAATATCAAAACAAGCGGTATGATATAGTCCTTGCTGCTATACTTACGGAAACAACCGTACCACGCTGGTCACAACACAACAAGCGCGCATACTTATCTCGAGTCCACGAGGAATCACCTCTATCACAAAAACTCCTACTCGAGATCTAAAAGATACTCCCGCCCCTACTCTTTACAAGCGAATGATCACACCTATGCTTGTAATACGTGCTCGTTCTTCGCTTTACTCGTCGTGATACCACTTTTGTCACTTTGTCGCGAGCCTTGCCCGACAACCCAACAAATGGTACCGGTGCTGCGATCCACGAGGATGTCGTACACTTCTTATGCGCTCGAACTCTTACCACCCTTACATTCTTGCTTAGTTTCCAAATCTCGGGGTTACTATCTCTAGCGTGGTCATCGTTAGCGGGAACACTCTGGGTGGATTTCCGATACTTTCACGAACATAACAATACGAAAGACCGGACGTACTGCCTCCTAAGTCGGACGGCAATGCTAACATATAGGCAACCTGGCCTAATCTTCACATGAACTCAAAAGGCCCAAAGTAACACGGCTAAGTTTCCTCTGTTTTCCAAAACTCGTCACACATCCGGATCTGTGGAACAAACTGAACCAACTATCTGAACGCGCCAACATCGAACCAATCGATCGGCAACTTATACTTCCGCCCCAAGGCTTCCTAAGGCGACATCCGAATACGAAAATGGTAGCTTAAACATTCCGCTACGAGAGACAACAATCCCACAACTACTCCTGAAATCAAACCTTGCCCAGAGGCGAATGCGGTCGAGACTTACGAGTTCTTAACCACTGCTGGTAAAACTTCCAAAAAAGAAACAGCGTACCAGGCTCCCATGTCGTCATAAGGTGAAGGTAGGCACTCCGTGCAGCCTTACAACCTTTACGATATAATCACCCCTAGAGTACGGTCTTTGCTAGAAGACAAGGCGAAGGTGACCTCGCCGGCGGGCTGCGGTCGAATGTATCCACGAACTCGTGCGTTGGTTAACTAAACTTGGGCCTAACACCCTAGTGACCCTACCACGGCGGAACCACCAAGCGGACCCGCACCAAGCGGGCCACGGGTCGACCCGCCATGGCCTCCACGACCGGCAATGCGCAAACACTAGCTCACGATTGAACAATCTACGCCAAATCACGTTACGAAAACCTAGCGGTCTTCTACCCTCTCTCATTCCACATTACCGAGATTCATCCACAAAATATCTCACGTATACTATGCACCTCGACAAGGGTCAAACACGAAGTAATTCTTTTACCAAAGATGGCCTCGCCTCTAAGGTCTCTACGTCACATCCTAAGGCTCCCACTTTCTCATCCCCAATCTTTCTGATTAACTAATCATGATTCCCAATCCTGATTAACACAATGCTATCGAACATAATACTTAAGATATTCGCTACACATATAAATCTCTAAAGGGTTAAGGATATACCTGTATCTAAGCGGCACTTCCCTTAGGTCGTTCTAATCAAACCCGCCTGTGTGCATGTGAGGAAGGTGATGAACTATCCACCGATCACGAAGGCCGAGTCTCTACATCCGCACCACCCTTGGTGGACAATTCCTCGCAAAATGGCCTGCTGTCGCAAACATAACAAGCGGCGCGGAAGAGCGACCTCCCGCGATGACATCGACCACAGCGGCCCGAGGTGGGGTGGCCTCTGCAGCTAACACCTCCTCTCCAGAACCACTGCATCCACGGCCCGGTCTAGTAGGTGAGTTCTCGTGCTTGTATCCTTCCTCATAGAACATTCCCTTGCCATATGGCCACGGCGGCCGCAATAAAAACAAGCACGATAAAAAGCGGCACTTCCGGGATGACACACCGCCACTGTGAACAACGAGGAAAAAGCGAACCACGTGGAGGACACTCTGTCTTGGCGGAGCGCGTGTCTAATCTGGCTGGCGGCGGTCGCCTCGATAGTTACCAAATGATCACGCCAATCGGGCCTCTTCTGCTGCTCGGTCACTCTGCCGATCTCTACCTCTCTCGGCCGTGCACGTAATCTGAGCATGGCTTTGGCTCGTCCACGGTGAAGAGCTACTCCTCACAACCCTTCTTTAGATAAGCATCAATATCCTTGGAATACGGTACATAAAATACTCTCTGCTGCCAAGTCCTTTGCTAGCAAGGGCGTCTCCTTCCAATCCATATTTTGCTCCCGATCGTGGGCGAAAGTCCGGATGTCATGACCGCGAGGAGCTGCTGCGTGCCAAACTCTGCTTCTTCGGCGGCGTCTCGAGAACTCCCGCGTGAAGCATCACGGTGATGATTGGGCTGTGCCCTTCTAAATCTACGTACTCTACTCGCGACTCCTTGGTGCCTTGCCTCCGGGCCCGAGTTACTGGCGCGGAGGCATCGCGGTAAAGGAAAGGAATACGTTAGAGGTCCAACTTATAACACGACTCTAAAGCACGATCTCAGTGAGAAGAATGGAAACCAATCCTAAATATCCTATAGCCTCACGATTATTGGTGTAGTGCACAACACACCGATAATCGAACTTCTACTAGATACGATCTGTAGACACTTTCAGAGGATTAGCGCTCGATACCACTTTTGTCACGACCGTTAGGGGCCGTGGTAGTGCCTTACGGGCACCCAGTAGTCATACATCGAGAGAAAAACGGCGGAATATAAAACAACCAAGATATGAAGCAGTATAAATAAGACACGGTTTACGGAAAAAAGTTGCCTTTCGGCATAATGTATATACATAACCCAAAATGAGCGATTACATCCCAACCTTACAGCGGTCTGGACCTCTGCGAGTTTAAAACAACAATGGCGGGGCGGGGCCCGCGTACCTGAATCTGAATATCTACAACGACGGACCATACCAAATGCTAAACTTAGGAGAAGCGGAGCTTTCCCAATGCCAAGCGGTGATCCTAAACGAGGATCAACGGTAGGAGTACGCTACTGCGGCATGAGCGGCCGAAGGAAGTCGATCTAGTACCAAGTATGTGGCGAAAATCGTAAATGAAATCATAGTAGTCTATATAAGGCGGTGACATGTATGATAAGCCAAAACTACGATTCACAATAAATAGCGATCATGTCAAGTCGGGGACTCATGCCTCAAAGTCATCACAATAGAGCAAATGCGGGGTAAGTGCGAAGGCGTGGCCGACTACTAAAACCCACGGTACCAACAAGGTCATAAAGCGTATCATGAGATCTGTCTGGGCCGTCATGATCAAGCGGCCACTCGCGCGATATCTAATGTGCGCATCTAGTCACTGGAACTTCGCGACTCGCGTAGGCCAAGCAGATAGGCCGCATGAGGTATAACCCGCATCGGTAGCTACTCCGGCGGCGTCTGAACTCGTCGTCGCATGGCTACTGAACGCATGACCACAGGGCGCATACTAACACGGAACTCCGCGATTCCGCGCCGCCATCTGAGACCGCGTAAGGTATTCTCGAATCATAGGTCCATCGACCGCTGAGTCTACCCGCGTCGGATGACAACCGGAGTTATGAATGATATAATATCAACATAACCGATTATTGCTAAACAACATAAGCACAACAAGGAAAAACCCCTTTACACAAATATCACAAGATACTAACTCACGTAGCATCCTAACATGTTTACTTATCGATCAACAAGAAAATATTACAAGACTATCACAAATCAATACAATCAAGTTATTCACACAAGGTACTTTCTACATTATGTTAACAAGTTGGGTTGTTAGCCCCAAAGTACTTCATGTATTACTCGCTTTAAAAGATCCGTTTCTTTTACAAAAGTCACTTGATAACAGTAGCATAAAAATAGAGTAATTATCTTTTGAAGTACATTAAAACACTTCTCCTTGTAAAATCAAGTAACAACATTCTTTTCCTAACGTTCAAGTTTGCCTAATTCCAATTACTCAAGTTTCTCATTTTGAAAGGGTTTGTAGTTCATAGTTTTAATTCTTTAAAACAATTTGAGAAACATATACCCTAAGTGTGAGTAGGTTATTATTATTCGTAACAATCTTATTCTGTGACCATGATCTAGTAAATGTAATATCCTTTTGTCTCATCTTAGCTCCTATGCGGATGGAAGTTTCTACTAGTTTTAATAATACCTTATTAGTCAAAATAATTCCCTTTATTAAGCGGCTGTGGTTTGTTAGACATTTATTACGATTGGTAAAACATCATTTCTTTTGAAAACCAAAAATACTAATTACTCACTAATGAGGTTTCACACTTTTTAACAAAATTCTTATTAGTATAATAAGTCAAGTCTCTTATTTCTTTAAATCAATAAATCGTTCTTTTTATCACTCTTAGCCGTTATACCTAACCTCGTAAAGCTAGTATAACTCTTAGCTTTTAAAACCAAGTGTTACTCTTACGAAAAAAATGATTCAGTATTCCTTTGAAATGTTTTGATTCTTTATTATTCGAGCTTAGCGTGAGGCATTCCGCAAGTGTTATTCGGGCTTAAGCGTGGCGTTCCGTAAGTATTATTCGAGCTTAAGTCGAAGACATTGCGTAGTTATTATTCGATTAACACGTATGCGTCACCGTACTATATATATTGTAAAATATCATGAAGGCGTTTTTAGGGGAGTTAGGAGGTGACCGTGTACGTGCTAGGTTGGCAAAAAAGTTACCTTTAGGCCGCAGTCTGCGGCCGTCGTTTCGGCCAAGCGTTTCCCGCGACTTTACGTAGGGAAAATTCCGGCTATGTCCTTTTTAATTTTTGATGCTTTAGGAAGAATCACATACCTACCGGCGAAAACCTCTGCCCGAGTTGAATATGTCGCGCGAGTATCGACCTATAACGATCAAATCGTCTATCAGCGTCGGTATGCTTGTACAAAGTTCTAAGCGAGAGGTTCGTTATTCTATGGTCATTTGGGCAGCACTTCCCTACGGTGAGCTACTCGAGTCTCTTGTGAAAGCAGTCCCATGTAAATCTGATTCTATTATTCATCTTTTAAACCCTTCTCTTTGTGATACTTGATTCAATTCTAATGTGATATCCTTCAAGTATTTAATACTTATTCCTATACTTCTACGGTATATATATTCTAATTACAAAAGGAGGATAAGGTTATTTACCTCGGTAAGCCCAATAATATCCTAGATAAAAGTCGCGCTTTGAGCAAGGTTTAGCTCACAAGTTGTGCGCTCAGGTAGCTCGAAAACCTTAGAAGTTCTTGTGAAACTTCTACTAAGGACTAAGGGATTTGGGCTAGGGTAATTTGGGCATTATAACAATACTAGAGGCAACTTTTCTACGAGGGAGGGGGTAGTGTTTGGCTAGGCTAGCTTTAGAGGGGAGGGTTGCTCTCGGCTAGGGCTTCTCAAAGGGAGGGTGTGTTTGGGCGAAACAACAAGAGGGAGAGGGGATTTGAGACTTAGATAGATTGCTCAATTTAGGATGAAATAACTCTTCAACAAGGGGGTATTTATAGGTCAAGACATGGCCAACCAATGGCCAATTATGCCAAGTGCAAGGCAAGTGTAGGGTGAGGATTTAGGCAAGTGTCCTTGGCCAACTTGCACACAAAATATCCTACCAACTACTTGACAAAAATTGTCATCCAATTGGCCTCAATCCGTGTAACATCCATCAATGAGAGGGTGACAAGTGTCGCCTCTCGTTGATCCAAAATGTTTCGTCTCTCGGAAAAATTCGCAAAAATTAGAAATGACATGGCCTAATTTATCCTACGCGAGTTGTGTAAAGCGTTTAGTCGAAAAGCGACTCTAAGCGGGTGTTGTGTACAAAGTGGAATTCGTCGAAGCCAACTAGGGGGTGACACGTGTCGCCCTCTACTCGTCAAAATATTTCATCTTAGAAAATATCCTGATGGCCAAAATCTCGAAAACAAAGTGGGCCCACAAAGCAGTAAATTTTCTCCGTGGGCCCAGCGTGACCATTCGAAAATAAAACTCCATAATTCTCTAAAATTCCAAGAAGTCAGAATACCAAATCTGGGAATCAATTCCCATAAGCGAATCTTTTCCTTCCCAAAACCGGAAACTTTTAGTGGAAAAATCACCTCTTTCTTCCATTCGATTCCAATCGTATTCTCAAATGCGTGCGTCCTCGCATACATACCTTGGAACTACGAGGTATAACATATCGACTATTAGCAAAACGCTCCACGGCTATAACCCGGCTAGCCTTGTCCACCATTCAAGTAGAACATCTTTCATGAGCTTCACTATAAAGGTCATACAAGTCTATCAGCGTCTAGACTACTCGTGAGAATATTCTAAGCGGGGGTTCCTATTCGGAAAATCGGGCAGCACTTCCCTACCGTTAAACTACAAGTCTCTGCAAATACAGTCTATGTAAATGCAGTTTAATTCATCTTCTTAATATCCTTCTCATCTTATATACATCTACATACTACTACGATGGTAATTTCCAATTACAATATAAGGACAAGTATTTACCTCGATAAGCCCAAAATTATCCAAGTTTAAATGTCGATCACGAGCAACGTTTAGCTCTACTGCAGGCGCTCAACCGCTCAAACAACCCTTAGAAGTTCTACTTAACTTCTTAATACTTGAACCAACTATGAAGATTTTCCTTAGGGTTTCGTTTTGAGACTAAAAGGACATAATGTAGTATTTCCGGGCTCTATGTATAGAGGTTACTTTGGAATACTACAAGGTATAAGGCTAAGGTAATTTGGAATAGTAACAATACTTGGAGAGTATTTTCTACCAAGAGGGGTATTTTACGAGAACATCTAGGCAAAGGGGTACTCTCGGCTAGCACCACTAGGAAGGGGAGTACTTCTCGGCCAAAGGCCTCACAAAGGGGAGGGTGCTCTATGGGCGAGCCTCTCCAAAGGGAATGGTTTTCAAGACTTAGGAAATGTTTTGGGATGAAGAAGTCTTGCACTAAGGGGTATTTATAGGGAATTCAATGGCCATGATCAAGACAAGTGGGGGCAAGTGGAAGGTGAGGATTTGCCCAAGTGCCCTGAACATCTACTCCACAATTCACTCCAAACATTGACCCATGGTTTAGGCCATAAAACATGCCACGAAATGAGCACCCAATCGGCCACCACAACTTGAGGGTGACAAGTGTAAGCCCTCTCGTTAGTCCAAAATATTCCATCTCACGGAAAAATCAGCAAAAATTATAAATGTTGCAGCGTATTTTCCTTCGCCATGAAATCAGGAAAAGCGATTCTTTTAGCTAGTTGTGAACAAATTTCGCCCCTTTGCCTTAAGGCTTAAACTTTAAATGCGTGCGTCCTTACGTTCATACTCTGGAAATACGGGGTATAGCATTCTCCTCGCCAGAAACATGCGTCGAATGTTCCTTCTCAGGCGGATAACGATGAAGTTCCTTTTAGCAAACAAGTTGCCAATGCCACGTATGGCCACAAAATAACACCAGCGCAAATACTTACATCCAAGTCCACGAGGAATCACCTCTAGCATCACAAAAGCTCCCACCCGAGGTCTAAAATATACTCCTGCACCTTTATTTTACAAAAGAAATGATCACATCTATGTTCTTAACACGTGCTAACCTTCCCTTACTCGTCGTACCCTTCTGTACCTCGAACCCTTTCTCATAACTTACCACATTTAAATCTGCCGGTTCCAAATCTCGGGGTTATTATCTCGACTTGGTCATCATTAGCGGGGACAATCTGGATAGATCTCGATACTTTTCGAACCTAGCAACGAAAGACCGGACGTACTGCCTCCTACGTCAGACGGCAATGCTAACTTATAGGCAACCTGGCCTATTTTTCACATGATAAGAGAAGGCCCACAGTAACTCGGGCTAAGTTTCCTCTGTTTTCCAAAACTCGTCACACCCATACCGGGGTGGTACCTGAAGACCAGCGTCGGCACGAACTCCAAGCGTCGTCCGATTATCCATACGACTTGTTGACTACGGCTGCCAATAATCTCTTTTGGATAAGCTTCACCTATCCACATCCTGCCGAAACAAGAA
The DNA here is from genome assembly GCA_029844215.1 of Przewalskia tangutica. NCBI lineage: Eukaryota > Viridiplantae > Streptophyta > Magnoliopsida > Solanales > Solanaceae > Przewalskia > Przewalskia tangutica. Next base: position 88,877,817 of record CM056721.1, on the reverse strand, counting down.
TGAACCAGCTATCTGAACCTTGCCAACATCGAACCAATCGACCGACAACTTACACTTCCGCCCCTACAAGGCGTCGTAAGCGATATCAGAATCTTGATATGGTAGCTATTAAACACTCCTCAGCGAGGAGACAACAATCCTCACGGCTATCACGAAATCCAAACAACGGCCAGGCGAATGCGTCTTGAGACCCACGAGTTTCTAACCTGCTGGTAATACTTTGAAAGCGAAATAAGCGTAACACAGGCTCACGCTGTCATAAGGTGAAAGTAGGCACCTCGTGCAGCCTTACAACCTTCACGATATAATCATCTCGCATAACCCTACGCTAAGTAAGCGGTCTTGACTAAAAGACAAGATGGTGACCTCATCGGCCCGACTCTTGGTCGACGCATCGCGAACTCGTCGATGGTTAACTAAACTTGGGCCTAACACCCTCATGACCCTATCACAGCGGGACCACCACAAACTGACCCCACCATGTCGGGCGGCGGGTTGACGCGTCGGTCCTGACCCGACCCATTATCGCGCCAAAACTCTTGTTCCCGATCCGGAACAATCTCACTAATCAAATTCTGAAAACCTAGTGGTCTTCTTAGCTCAACTACCCTCTTTCATTCCACACTACTCGGGGACTTATCACACAAATATATCTCACGTGCACTATGCACTCAGATAAAGGTTAACATAACAATAAATCTTTTACTCAGATGGCCTTACCTCTAAGGTCTCGCGTATAAAACTCTAAGGCTCACACTTTCCTTATCCCCAATCTTACCCTTTTAACTAACCATGATTTCTAATCACAATTAACACAATGCTATCTGAACATAACAACATATAAATCTCTAGAGGTTAAGGATAAACTGTATCTCTTTGCTTCACTTTGTCGTTCTAAACAATCACCGCCTGTGTGATAGCTAGGAAAGGTGAACTAGCCAGCGATCCTCAAGGTGAGTCTTTACATCGCGCCACCTACGGTCGGACAATTTCTCATAAAATGGCCTGGTCGCAAGCATAACAATTTGTCGAAGAAGTCGACACTCCCACGTGACACTTACCACAGCGGCCACACCGAGGTGGGGTGGCCTCTCAGCTAGCACCCCTTCTGCGACCACCGAATCGCAAATGATGCGGTAGGTGAGTCCTCTACTTACATCCCTCCTACTAGGACATCCTTTCGACCACGTGGCACGGCGGCGCGGGTAAAACAAGTACCAACAAAAATCGACATTCCCGGGATGGCGCTTTGTCCTGTGAACAACGGAAAAAAACTGAATCGGTGTTTGGAACCTACGTGTAGTGTGAGCGGAAGCCACGGAGCTCGACCAACTCGGCATACCGAGCGTCCCGAACCACGTGGAGGACCACTGCTGCTTGGTGGAGGTGCATATCTAATCTCTCTTGAGGCGGTTTGCCTCGAAAGTTACCAAAGGATCTGCTCTTACGGCCTCTTGGTGATCTTGGTTAACCCGTCGATCTACGTTTCTCGGCTGCTGCGCATAAGCATACGAGCCATGCTCAGCTTTGAAGAGCTATTCTTGCACAACCCTCTCTTAGATAGTCATCATGACCCGTGGTAAATCGATACATAATATACTCTCTGGTTGATAAATCCATAGCTAGTAACAGGGTCTTCTCTTTGCAATCCATACTTTACGCTCTTGGTCGTGGGCGAAGGTTCGAATATTGTAATACCGTATTTCGGTATATGCGTAAGGAATACGTACAAAAGTTGGCCTTAGTTAGCCTTGGGCGTTTTCTTTTGTACCTGACTCACTAAAAGAATCGTTTCAGCCGAAGCGTTTCCACGACTTTCGTAGAGTAAATTAGGCTATGCCATTTCTTATTTTGCGGATTTTTAGAGGCGAAACATTTTGGACCAACGGGAGGGTGACATGTGTCACCCTCACATTGAAAGCAAGTGGGGTGGCTTTGGGCGATTAGGCGTCAAGAGGGTGTTGACCTTGGCGATTGGTTCCTTGCTTAGGCCTTGTTTTGTGCCATGTTTTGTGGAGTGTTTTGTGGAGTGTTTTGTGGAGTAGGGGTTAGGGTGCACTTGGCTTGATCTTGGCCTTACACTTGCCTTGCACTTGTCTTCATCTTGGCCATTGGTTGGCCAAGGCTTGAGCTATAAATACCCTCTTGAGATGAAGAGTTCTTCATCCACAAAAGCTTTCAAGTCTAAAATCCTTCCCTCTCCCTTTGTAGCAATTCGTCCAACACCCCCTCCCTTGAGAAGCTTGGCCGAGGCTACCCCACCCCTAGCCTGGCGAAACCTACCCCCTCCCTTGGTAGAAAAGTTGCCTTCTTGTTTTGTTATAATGCCCAAAATACCTAGCCCAAATACCTTAGTACTTAGTAGAAGTTGTGAAGAACTTCTAAGGTCTCCTGGAGCATACAACTTAGGAGCAAAACCTTGCTCGGTAGCGACTTTTCTAGGATATTATTGGGCTTACAGGGTAACTAATCCTAACCCTCTTTTGAATTAGAGAATACTTCTTTGTTGTAGAATAAGAATAAGTATAAATACTTAGAAGAATAATCAAGCTGTACTTACATAGAATTTGTTTTCTGATGAACTTATATAGCTCACTGGTAGGAAGTCTTTGCCCGACTTACCGTAGAATTATGAACCCTCTGTTTAGAATGACCTTGAGTAGTCTTTGATAGATATACGTGACTATTATAGGTGACTCTGCTGCGCGACATATTGACTTGGCGGTGGTTTTTGAGAAGGTATGTGATTCTTCCTAAAGCATGATATTTTACAATATATAGTACGGTAGGCGTACGTGTGTTAGCGAATAATACTTATGGCAATGCCTCACGCTTAAGCTTTGAATAATACTTACAGCGATGCCTCACGGCTTAAGCTTTGAATAACAAATGAAAACATTTCAAAGAATCTTGAATCATTTTTAAGAAGATAAATATTTGGTTTTAAAACAAAAGCTTAAGAGTTATACTAGCTTTATGGGAAGTTAGGTATAACAACTTAAGAAGATAAAAGGAAGCGTTTACTTGTTTGTTTATAAAAGCCTTGTATTGATTTCATTAAGTGTAGTAAGATTTGTGTGATAAGTAGACATATTATGATGCTACAGGTTAGTGTCTTGAATTGTTGTGTAAAGGGTCATTCTTCTTTGTGCTTAGTTGCTAACCGATAAGACCGTTGTCTTGTTATTGTATCACCTACCTTTGATTGTTATCTGAGGCTTGCCCCTTGATGCGGTCTATCGGCTATGCGGTCTGTGAGACTATGCGGAGCAGCGGTATGCTCGGGATTGATCATTCGGGTGTTTAGCGATCGGGGATTCTATGCGGTCTGTTGAGACTATCACGGTCTTTTGAGGCTATGCGAGTGCGGGAGCCTAGGCGGATGCGGGGTTGGCTGCCCCGATGCGGGAATACCTCGTGCAGTGCGTGTGTGACCTATGCGAGTGCGGAAGTCGAGGACTAGGCACGAGAATGATACTATGGGCGATTGGCCTTGCCCGATCATTCGCGGCCTAGAATAGACACATTCTGATTTTCCTATTCTTGTTGTTGTTTGTGATGTGACAATATGTGCAAATGAACTTATACTATTTGTTAAAAGGATTTAAATACATTTATTATATTTCAGTTCTCTATAGTTTCACATACTTGGTACTGTTGTCTTGACCTCGCCCGGAGTGCGTTAAATCTGCGGTAAGGGGCAGTGCTAGATCCACATTCCTAGGATCTACGTTGGTGTCGGGAGCTCCGTCCTTTCAGGAGGCTCTACTTTTGGGTATGATCTCACTGTTGTAGATAGTTTTGTCTGATCGAGGGTATGGCGGGGCCTGTCGCCATAGTTATATATTTCCTTAAGTGCGTAGTCTGTTATGCGATGTCGGATGTAGCGCTAAACCATGTTTTTATATATATCTTAGAAAGCGTGTTTTCTCACTTAAAGCGTGTTCTATTTTATAAATGTTTCATGTCTTGCTTTATATTTCCGATTACTCGATGTATGACTACTTGGGTGCCGGTAAGGCACGATCCACGAATACTGAGCGGTCGTGACAAAAGTGGTATCGAGCGATTAATCCTCGGAAAGTGTCTGAGCCGTATCTAGTAGAGTCTTGATTATCGGTGTGTTGTGCACACCAATAATCGAGGAGGCTATAGGATATTTAGGATTGGTTTCCATTCTTCTCATTACGAGATCGTGCTTTAGAGTGTGTTATAGGTTGGACCCTCTAACGTATTCCTTTCTATATGATTATGCCTCGCGTAAGGCAACCGGGCCCGAAGGGCAAAGCGAGGAGGCGCTAGCGAGACACCCGAGTCACGAGGCTCGAGGCCCGATCTATACGAGGCGGCGAGTTCTATGGCGCCGCCGGCCCAGCGAGACCACAGTACCCCGCCTCACGTCCCACGGCACGGGCGGAGAGTTAGGGTACAAGGAGATGGCCCGACTTTTGGCTAAAGTTGTGGCGTCTGAGAGAAGGTGGATCTGGCGGTTCGATTCGGCTCGGCTCGGTCGCACCGTAGTGCACGAGGCGAATAGTTTGAGACTACGGGATTTCCTTAGTTGTAGCCCTCGAGTTTCTGGTCGGCGGAAGATGATCGCGAGGAGTTCATCCGTCAGTGCAGAGGATTATCACGGGTGATCGAGGGCTTGGTCGAGTGCTGTGACATTCGGTTCGCATCGGTGCGTGATACATGATCGATTGGTTTGATTCATAGGAGCTTTCGGGAGAGCATGCACCTCCGGCGGTATGGGATGAGTTTTGAGGCTTTTCTCACACACTTCTTGCCTCGCGAGATGAGGAGGGCAGTGATAGATTCTTGTTCTTTGAGGCGGGAGGGCCTTGGTGAGGAGTCTGATGTCGAGTTTGATTCTTTGGCTCGATATGTCCCATGCAGTAGCGAGAGATGGAGGGCGGTGCATCGCTATGTCAGGGCTAGATGATTACATGGCGAGTCTTGTGCGGGTGTGTCCCTTGACGAGCATGGACATAACGTATGCGAGCTCGTCTGCAGGATGTGAGGCGTAGAGACGCCGGGTAAGCGATATCGGCGGCGAGAAGAAGGCGAGCGGCCGGTTCTTTTGGTGGTCCTCGGGGTGGCGGCATCGCGAAGTCGATTTGCACCACGGCCCGGTATGAGCGCTCTACCTCATTTTCTGACCCGAGCGATCGAGGCGGTCGGGGCCCGGGACTTGAGTTTCGAGTAGCGAGGTGCTAACCGTTCGAGTCTGCTCGGTGTGCGTTGTGGCGAATACCATACGAGGCTGTATTCGGAGCTGCTATACTTGTGGCGGCGGTCATTTCGCGAAGTTTGTCCGGCCGGGGCGTGGCGGTAGTAGGGCGATCTCTGAGTGCATTGCGCTTCTTCATCCCAGCGATTACTCGCCCGGAGAAGGTACACGTGGATCAGCGGGTCGCGGCGGTCGTGGCGCGAGTCGATTCTAGCGGTCCTCGGAACCGCGTATATGCTTTGTCGGTAAGCGAGGATCGGGAGGCCTCACGATGTCGTCGCGTACCTTATCGGTTCTGGGTTTGATGTGTATGCTTTGATAGATCGGGTTCTACTCTGTCTATATATCTCCCTTGTTGCTAGTAGGATAGGGATAGAGCACGAGTCCATAGACCGCTTTCGAGGTAGCTACGCGATGGGTGATTCGGTGGTAGCTCGGCGGGTATATAGAGCTTGTCTGTGACCATTCTGATCGTCGGACCTGCGACTTGATAGAGTTGGAGATGATTGACCGGCGTGATTATGGGGATGGATTGGCTAGCTTCTTGCTACGCCAATGTAGCGCTGAGAGTGAGTTATGCGGTTCGGTTTCTGAGGCCGGTTGTTGAGTGGGAGGAGCACGCGGTATCGTAGAGGTAGGTTTATTTCCTACCTCGAGGCTAGGAAGATGATGCTGAAGGGGTATATCTATCATCTCGTTCGGGTGTTTGATCTGAAGGCTGCGGTACCAGATTTTGATCGATTCGATGGTCGTGAGTTCCCAGGCGTGTTTCGGATGACCTCGGGTATCCCTCGAGAGAGGAGATCGAGTTTTGTATAGATGTGTTGCGGATACTCGGCTATTTCCATTCCGCCATACGAGAATGGCTTTGCCGAGTTGAGAGAGTTGAAGGATCGGCAAGGGATTTGCTAGAGAAGGGCTTCATTAGGCGATGTTTCTCCGCAGGAAGCGCGGTATTGTTCGTGAAGAAGAAGAAGGGCGGGGCCTGCGCATGTGTGTTGATCTGAGCGGTGAACAAGGTGACCATTAAAACGAATACCCCTTCCGGGATTGATGATTTGTTCGACCGGTTGCGAGTGCGAGATGTTTCTCAAGATTGATCTGCGATCGGGCTATCATCAGTGCGAGTCGGAGAGGTGGATGTCCACAGAATGCATTCGGACGATGCGGGCATTATGAGTTCGAGGTCATGTCTTTTGGGTTGACCAATGCTCGGCGGTATTCATGGATTTGATGAACCGAGTGTTCAAACCATTTTGGACACGTTTGTGATAGTGTTCATTGATGATATCTTGGTTTATTCTCGCTCGAGCGAGCATGCGGAGCATTTGAGGCTATCTTGTGATTCTCGAGACCAGCGATTATACGCCAAGTTTTCCAAATGTGAGTTTTGGTTGACTTGATGGCGTTTCTTGGGCATATTAGCCGAGTGATGGCATTCGAGTTGATCTGACGAGATCGAAGCGATCGGACTTGGCCTGAACCTACTACTCGAGAGGTTCGCGATTTTACGGGCCTTGCAGGATATTATCGGCGGTTCGTAGAAGTTTGCTTCTATCTACGCACCATTGACTAGGTGACTCGAGGCGGCCAAGTTCGATGGTGATGCTTGTGGCGGGGTTTCGATTCTTGAAGGAGAGATTGGCGGCGCCCCGTTCTTACTCTTCCGGAGGTCGAGACGGTTATGTCGTGTATTGTGATCGTCGGGCATCGGGTTGGGATGTGTGTTGATGCGGCATGGCGGGGTTATAGCATATGCGTCAGCGGTGAAGAAACACGGAGGAACTACCCGCGTGATTTGGAGTTGGCGTAGTAATTCGCACTTTGAAGATGCGGAGGCACTATTTGTATGGGGTTCACGTGGATATTTATACGGACCACAGAGCCTCCAGTATATCTTGACCAGAGGAGTGAACTTACGGCGAGGCGGTGGTTAGAGTTGCTTAAGGATTACGATGTTGATATCTGTACCACGGGGAAGGCGATGTTGTGGCACATGCTCTTTGTCGTTGGTCGATGGTGAGGCTATCTGTTGTGCAGCTAGAGAGTATGGACATGTTTCGTGATTTGCATAAGTTTGCGAGACTTGTTGTCCGTTTGATTGATTCTGATAGAAGTGTTGTTAGAGTTCGTGTGGTTGACGAGTCTTCCATCGTCGTGGAGGTGAAGAGGCGATTCGAGATCGGCTTTGATTCGATATCGTGTCTGACTCTTACGTGAGGCAAGGGTCGCTTTTGAGTAGCTTTGATGGGGTGCTAAGGTTTGAAGCGGTGTGTGTTCGGATGTTTGAGGACTTGATGCGAGTTCTTGGGGAAGCACACGCGCGTTACTCTATCCGTCGGGTCGACCAAGATGTACCCGCGACCTTAGATACGTGTATTGGTGGGATGGCTTGAAGAGGCGTTGCGAGTTCGTAGCTCGGTGCGTGTTGTCGGCGGTGAAGGTAGAGCACGAGGCACGGTGGTTTTATTCTGACGATTGAGATCCCGACACGGAAGTGGGAGGTAATCAACATGGACTTCATCGGGATTACCTCGCACTCGGAGGAGACATGATTCTATATGGGTTATAAATCGGCGGTGGCGAAATCAGCCCACTTTCTTCCGTCCGGACGACTTTTGGTGAGGATTATGCCGACTTTACATCAGAAGATCGTCGGTGCATGGAGTCCCTACTTCGATCATATCGAACGAAGAGCCCGGTTCTGGCTAACAGAGGTCCTTCGAGGAGTTTAGGGGCGAGTGAGCACGAATCTGCATTTCATCCTGAGCAGACGGACGAGCGGCGCACTATCGGACTCGAGGATATCTGCGAGCTTTGTGTTATTGACCGATGGTAGTTGGGAGGATCATTTACCTCTAGTTGAGTTTGCGTATAATAATAGCTACCACTCCGATTCGGATGGCGCCTTATGAGGCCTTGTATGGGAGGAAGTGCGGATCGCCTATAGGTTGGTTCGATGTGGGCGAGTGCGGCTAGTGGGACCAGATTTGGTGCGTGCGGCGATGGATAAGGTGAAGCTTATCCGAGGCGGCTATTGACACTTCGAGTCGGCGAAGTCGTATCTGAGATCATCGTCGTCGGCATCTTGAGTTCGAGGTTCATGATTGGGTTTTCCTAAAGGTGTCACCCATGAAGGGTGTGATGAGATTTGGGAAGAAGGGGAAACTTCGGCCCTAGGTACATTGGGCGTTTGATTGTCGCGAGGTAGGCAAGGTTGCTATGAGTTGAATCTGCCGTCCGTCTGGAGGCGATGCATCCGATTTTCACGTATCTATCTTGAGGAGATGTATCGGGGATCCATCTAGGGTACACCGTTAGCGATGTCGGTGGCCAGGGGTTATCGTATGAGAGATTCCCATAGCGATAGTCGATCGTCGAGTTAGGCGTCTGCGGACGAAGGGCGTGGCTTCGTCAAAGTCTTGTGGCGGAGCGAGCTCGAGAGGAGATGGCGTGGGAAGCCGAGGAGGACATGAGGCGAAGTATCCACACCTATTCCCACACCTCCAGGTAATTCACTTTCCTACTTGTAAATTTTCGTTATCGTTTATGCCTAGTGTTGTTTTGTGGCGCGTGTGGCATTTGCAAGCTGTTTAAGTTATGAAGAATCTTATCGTTAAGCGTCTTGAGAAGGAACATTCGGGACGAATGTTTCTAAGAGAGAGAATGTAATACCGTATTTCGGAGTATGCGTGAGGGAATACGTACAAAAGTTTGGCCTTAGTTAGCCTTGGACGTTTTCTTTTGTACACAACTCACTAAAAGAATCGTTTTGACGAAAGCGTTTCCCACGACTTTCGTAGAGTAAATTCGGCTATGCCATTTCTTATTTTGCGGATTTTTAGAGGCGAAACATTTTGGACCAACGGGAGGGTGACATGTGTCACCTCACATTGAAGCAAGTGGGGTGGCTTTGGACGATTGGGCGTCAAGAGGGTGTTGGCCTTGGCGATTGGTTCCTTGCTTAGGCCTTGTTTTGTGCCATGTTTTGTGGAGTGTTTTGTGGAGTGTTTTGTGGAGTAGGGGTTAGGGTGCACTTGGCTTGATCTTGGCCTTACACTTGCCTTGCACTTGTCTTCATCTTGGCCATTGGTTGGCGAGGCTTGAGCTATAAATACCCTCTTGAGATGAAGAGTTCTTCATCCACAAAAGCTTTCCAAGTCTAAAATCCTTCCTCTCCCTTTGTAGCAATTAGTCCAACACCCCCTCCTTGAGAAGCTTGGCGAGGCTACCCCACCCCTAGCCTAGCCGAAACCTACCCCCTCCCTTGGTAGAAAAGTTGCCTTCTTGTTTTGTTATAATGCCCAAAATACCTAGCCCAAATACCTTAGTACTTAGTAGAAGTTGTGAAGAACTTCTAAGGTCTCATGGAGCATACAACTTAGGAGCAAAACCTTGCTCAGCGTGACTTTCTAGGATATTATTGGGCTTACCGAGGTAACTAATCCTAACCCTCTTTTGAATTAGAGAATACTTCTTGTTGTAGAATAAGAATAAGTATAAATACTTAGAAGAATAATCAAATGTACTTACATAGGATTTGTTTTCCTGATGAACTTATATAGCTCACTGGTGAGGAAGTCTTTGCCCGACTTAGTAGAATTATGAACCCTCTGTTTAGAATGACCTTGAGTAGTCTTTGATAGATATCTGTGACTATTATAGGTGACTCTCTGCGCGCGACATATTGACTTGGCGGTGGTTTTATTTGAGAAGGTATGTGATTCTTCCTAAAGCATGATATTTTACAATATATAGTACGGTGAGCGTACGTGTGTTAAGCGAATAATACTTATGGCAATGCCTCGCTTAAGCTTTGAATAATACTTACGGCAATGCCTCGGCTTAAGCTTTGAATAACAAAGAAGCGAAAACATTTCAAAAGAATCTCGAATCATTTTTATGAGAAGATAAATATTTGGTTTTAAAACAAAAGCTTAAGAGTTATACTAGCTTTATGGGAAGTTAGGTATAACAACTTAAGAAGATAAAAGGCATTTACTTGTTTGTTTATAAAAGCCTTGTATTGATTTACATTAAGTGTAGTAAGATTTGTGTGATAAGTAGACATATTATGATGCTACAGGTTAGTGTCTTGAATTCTTTGTGTAAAGGGTCATTCTTCTTTGTGCTTCCGTTGCTAACCGGTAAGTCCGTTGTCTTGTTATTGTATCACCTACCCCTTTGTTATTATCTGAGGGCTTGCCGCGATCTTGGTCTATACGGCTATGCGGTCTGTGAGACTATGCGAGCAGCGGTATGCTCGAGATTGATCATTCGGGTGTTTAGCACGATGCGGGGATTCCTATGCGATCTGTTGAGACTATCGCGGTCTTTTGAGGCTATGCGAGTGCGGGAGCCTAGGCGGATCTGGGGTTGCTGCCCCCGATGCGGGGAATACCTCATGCGGGTCTGTGTGTGACCTATGCGGGCTGCGGAAGTCCAGGACTAGGCACCTTGAGAATGATACTATGGGCGATTGGCCTTGCCCGATCATTCGCGGCCTAGAATAGACACATTCTGATTTTCCTATTCTTGTTGTTGTTTGTGATGTGACACTATGTGCAATTGAAGCGATTGTATTTGTGAAAAGGTTTTAAATACTTTGATTTTATTTGATTCTCTATAGTTTCACATACTTGGTACTGTTATCGACCTCGCCCTTGGCTGCGTTAAATCCGCAGTAAGGCAGCAGTGCTAGATCCACATTCCTAGGATCTACGTTGGTGTCGGGAGCTCCATCCTTTCGGAGGCTCTACTTTTGGGTATGATCTCCCTGTTGTAGATAGTTTTGTCTGATCGAGGGTATGGCGGGCACTGTCGCCATAGTTGTATATTTCCTTAAGTGCGTAGTCTGTTATGCAGTATCGGATGTAGCGCTAAACCATGTTTTTATATATATCGAAAGCGATGTTTTCTCACTTAAGCGTGTTCTATTTTATAAACTGTTTCATGTCTTGCTTTATATTTCGTGATTACTCGATGTATGACTACTTGGGTGCCGGTAAGGCACGATCCACGTACAGAGCAGTCGTGACAAATATCATGGCGCAGTGAGGCTGCTGCGCATTGCGCTAGACTCTTTGGGGTGGCGGCGTTGCGAACTCACGAATGCGGCACCACCTCGGGTGATGGTTGGGGCGCGCCCTCGTAACCCTACGTGCTCTACTCGCGGCTCCTCGGCGCCTTGCCCTCACGGGCGAGTTGCCTTACGCGGAGGCATAGCGGTAAGGAAAGAAATACGCTAGAGGTCCAACTTATAACACGACTCTAAGGCACAATCTCGAGTGAGAAGAATGGAAACCAATCCTAAATATTCTATAGCCTCACGATTATTGGTGTGGTGCACAACACACCGATAATCAAGACTCTACTAGATACGGATGCGTAGACACTTTCAGGATTAGCGCTTTGATACCACTTTTGTCACGACCGAACCGGGCGTGGAGTGCCTTACCCCGGGCACCCAAGTAGACATACATCAGAGTAATCAGCGGAACATAAAACAAGACATGAAATAATAGGAAGTGTAAAACAGTTTTTCTTGCGAAAAGTTGCCTTTCGACATATATATATAAAAACTTAAATCCGAACAGTTACATCCCTTTTACAAACTACGCCACAACGGTACTACAAACCTCTAGAATGATATAACAACAATGGCGGGACGGGGCCCGCCATACCTGAATGTAAGTACCTACAACGACGGACTATACCCGAATAAGCCTCGGAGAAAGCGGAGCTTCCCAAGCTGAAGCTGTGATCCTAGGCGAGGATCGACGATCGTGTACCTCTACTGCGGCATGAACGGCCCGAAGGAGGTCGATCTAACAGTACCAAGTATGTGGCGAAAATACGTAAATGAAATCATAGTAGTCTATATAAAGCGGGAGACATGTATGATAACCAAACTACGATTCACAATAAATAGCGATCATGTCAAGTCGGGGACTCACGCCTCAAAGTCAACACTCAAATATAACTATGGGTCTCACGCCCAACATCAATCATGCGTGGAATACCTTCCTCACCGCCGATCTATGATATAAAAGCACCAAGGAATACACATGAACACTGAGTCCCACTGTGTCATACTAAAACCGCACGGGGTAAATGCGAAGGCATAGCCGACTACTAAAACCCACGATTACCAATAAGGTCATAAATCGTATCACGATGTCTGTCTAGACCGCCACATGATCGGCGGCCACTCGCGCGCGATATCAAATGTCGGCGTCTAGTCTGGAACTTCCCGACTCGCGCATGGTCACTCACATAGGCCGCATGAGGTATTCCCGCGTCGAGGGTAGCTACTCCGGCGTCGCCCCGGACTCGCGATCCGCGTGGCTACATAGACCGCATGACCACAAAGGCCGCACTAACACGGAACTCTCGTAGCTCCGCATAGGTCCCCTGGACCCGCATGAGGTATTCTCGAATCATGGTCCCAGACCGCCTGAGTCTACCTCGCATCGGAGGGCAGCTTAACCCCCGGTATCATGTCAAGAGGTGAGTGATATAATACTAACATAACAACTTATCGTTAAACAACATAAGCACAACAAGGGAAACCCCTTTACACAAACATCACAAGATACTAACACACGTAGCATCCTAACATGTTTACTTATCAAAGCAACAAGAAAGTATTACAAGGCTATCACAAACCAACACAATCAAGTTATTCACACAAGGTACTTTCTACTTTATGTTAACAAGTTCGGGTTTTTATCCCCAAAGTACTTCATACATTAACTCTTTAAAAGATCTGTTTCTTTCACAAAAGTCACACAATACCCGTAGTATAAAAATAGAGTGACTATCTTTTTAAGTAAACCAAAACGCTTTCCTTTGTAAAATCAAGTAACAACATTCTTTTCAAACGTTCAAGTTTGCCTAATTTCAATTACTCAAGTTTCTCATTTTCGAAAGGTTTCGTAGTTCATAGTCTTAATCACTTAAGAATATAAATCTCTTTTAAAAACAATTTGAGAAACATATGCCTTATGTGTGAGTAGGTTATTCTTGTTCATAACAATCTTATTAAAGCAGCCATGATCTAGGAAATGTAATATCATTTTGTCTCATCTTAGCTTCTATGCAGATGGAGGTTTCTACTGGTTTTAATAATACTTAATTAGTCAATACATTTCCCTTTATTAACGCTGCAGTGGTTCGTTCGATACTTATTCTGATTTCTGAAATCAGTAACATTATTCCTTTGAAAAACCAAGTACTCATTACTCACGAATGAGGTTTCACACTTTTTAACAAAATTCATATTAAATTAATTAAGTCAAGTCTCTTATCTTTTAAGATCAAGTCTCTTAACTTCTAAAATCAATAAACCATTCTTTTTATCTCTCTTAAGTCGTTATACCTAACTTCCCATAAAGCTAGTATAACTCTTAAGCTTTTAAAACCAAGCATTATTCTTCCTTCAAAAAGGTTTCTTAATTCTTTTGAAATACTTCAAGATTCTTATTATTAGACTCAAGTCAAAAGACATCGCAGTAAAAAACCACGTTCAGTTAACACACGTACGTCTACCGTACTATATATATTCTTTTAAAATATCATGCTCAAGAGGATAGGAAGAATCACATACCTCGCGACGATTATCGACTATTAGCAAAACGCTCCACGGCTATAACCCGGCTAGCCTTGTCCACCATTCAAGTAGAACATGCTACTCGCAGAACTTCAACCTATAAAGGTCATACAAGTCTATCAACGTCTAGACTACTCTGCAGAATATTCTAAGCAGGGGGGTTCCCTATTCTACGGAAAATCGGGCGTGACTTCCTGCAGTTAAACTACACAAGTCTCATCGCAAATACAGTCCTATGTAAGTACAGTTTAATTCATCTTCTTAATATCCTTCTATGCATCTTATATACATCTCTATACTACTACAGTATGTAATTTCCAATTACAATATAAGGACAAGAGTATTTACCTCGATAAGCCCAAAATTATCCAAGTTTAAATGTCGATCCTGAGCAACGTTTAGCTCCTACTCTGGGCGCTCCAACCCGCTCCAAACAACCCTTAGAATTTCTACGAAACTTCTTCTTAATACTTCAACCAACTATGAAGATTTTCCTTAGGGTTTCGTTTTGAGACTAAAAGGACATAAGGTAGTATTTCCGGGCTCTACGTATAGAGGTAACTTTGGAATACTACAAGGTATAAGGCTAAGGTATTTTGGAATAGTAACAATACTTGAAGAGTATTTTCTACCAAGAGGGGGGGGGTATTTTACGAGAACATCTAGGCAAGGGGTACTCTCGGCTAGCACCACTAGGAAGGGAGTACTTCTCGGCCAAAGGCCTCACAAATGGGGAGGGGTGCTCTATGGACGAGAGCCTCTCCAAAGGGGGGGGGGGGGGAAGGGTTTTCAAGACTTAGGAAATGTTTTTGGGATGAAGAAGTCTTGCACTAAGGGGGGTATTTATAGGGAATTCAATGGCCATGATCAAGACAAGTGGGGGTCAAGTGGAAGGTGAGGATTTGCCCAAGTGCCCCCTAGCCATCTACTCCACAATTCACTCCAAACATTGACCCATGGTTTAGGCCATAAAAATGCCACGAAATGAGCACCCAATCGGCCACCACAAACCGCCAACTTGAGGGTGACAAGTGTCGCCCTCTCGTTGGTCCAAAATATTCCATCTCTCGGAAAAATCCGCAAAAATTATAAATGTTGCAACCGTATTTTCCGCCTTGAAAAGTCGGAAAAGCGTTTCGTCGGAAAACGATTCTTTTCGCTAGTTGTGAACAAATTTCGCCCCTTTGCCTACTTAAGGCTTAAACTTTCGTACGTACGTCCTTACGTACATACTCTGGAAATACGGGGTATAACAGTTCAGCAGGCAGTGGATAAGGTAAAGCTTATCCAGGAGCGGTTACTGACAGCTCAGAGTCGACAGAAGTCGTATGCAGATCATCGTCGTCGGCATCTGGAGTTTGAGGTTGATGATTGGGTTTTCCTGAAGGTGTCACCCATGAAGGGTGTGATGAGATTTGGGAGGAAAGGGAAGCTCAGCCCAAGGTACATTGGGCCTTATCAGATTGTCCGCAGGGTAGGCAAGGTTGCCTATGAGTTGGATCTGCCGTCCGATCTGGAGGCAGTGCATCCGGTTTTTCATGTTTCTATGCTGAGGAGATGTATCGGGGATCCATCTAGAGTACACCCGATTGACGATGTCCAGGTGACCGAGGGGTTATCGTATGAGGAGATTCCCATTGCGATACTCGATCGTCAGATTAGGAGGTTGCGGACGAAGGATGTGGCTTAGTCGAGTCTTATGGCGGGCGAGCGAGGAGGAGATGACGTGGGAAGCAGAGGAGGACATGAGGCAGAGGTATCCTCACTTATTCCCCACACCTCCAGGTAACTCACTTTCCTACTTGTAAATTCTCAAGGTTGCCTAAATCCTCATTCCTCGTTCAGAACAAATCTCACTATTCAAGTCATGAAAAAACTAGGGGTATTTTTAGCTCAACTACCCACTTTCATTCCACACAACCCAGGGAATTATCACACTAATATACCCCACGTATACGATGTTATACCCCGTATTTTCCAGAGTATGTATGTGAGGACATACGTACAAAAGTTTAAGCCTTAGTTAGGCATAAGGGACGAAATTTGTGCACAACTAACGAAAAGAATTGTTTTCCGACGAAAAGTTTTCCGAACCTTGCGAAGGGAAAATTACGGTTGCGACATTTATAATTTTTACGGATTTTTCCGAGAGATAAAATATTTTGGACCAACGAGAGGGCGACATGTGTCACCCTCAAGTTGGCGGAAATGGGGGACGATTTCTTGGCACGTTTTTTTCAAGGAAAAGGCCTTAAACATTTGGTCAATGTTTGCTAGATATTTTGTGGAGTAGATGGATAAGGTGGACATGTGCAAATCTACACCCTCCACTTGCCCTCCACTTGCCTTAATCTTGGCCCTTGGTAGTCCTATAAATACCCCCCCCCCCCCCTTAGTGCAAGAATTCTTCATCCACAAATCATTTTCCAAGTCTCAAAATCCCTCCCCTCTCTTAGTAGTTTTTCATCCAAGTCCCCCCCCTCCTCTAGAGAGCTTTAGCCGAAACACCCCCCCCTTTTTTGTAGAGAAATCTCTCCAAAGTATTATTACTATTCCCAAATACCTTAGCCAATCCCTTGTAGTATTTCCAAAGTTACCTCTATACTTAGAGCCCGGAAAAATACTATCTTATATCCATTAGTCACTAAACGAAACCCTAGGAGAAACTTCATAGTTGGTTGAAGTAGTAAGAAAAAGTTGTGTAGAAACTTCTAAGGGTTTCTTGGAGCGGATTGGAGCGTACAGATTAGGAGCTAAACCTTGCTCAAGATCGACTTATATCTTGGATAATTTTGGGCTTATCGAGGTAAATAATCTTATCCTTCTATTGAAATTGGAGATTGCATACTGTAGTAGTATAGAAATAAGTATAAGATACATAGAAGGATATTGAAGAATAGAATTGAACTGAAATCACATCAGAAGAATATAATAGAAGAATTGAACTGTACTTACATAGGACTGTATTTACAGTAGACTTGAGTAGCTTGACGGGTAGGGAAATGCTGCCCAATTTTCCGTAGAATAGAGAACCCTCTGCTTAGAACTTTCTACAGAGTAGTCTAGACGTTGATAGACGTATTTGACTATTATAGGTTGATACTCTGCGCGCGACATATTCGACTTGGCAGGTGGATTTCGCCAAGGAGGTATGTGATTCTTCCTATCCTCTTGAGCATGATATTTTAAAATATATATATAGTACGGTGAGCGTCGTGTGTTAGCGAACATGGTTTTACTTGACGTCTTTTGACTTGAGTCTAAATGATAAAGAATCTTGAAGTATTTCAAAAGAATTATGAATCATTTTTGAAAGAAGAGTAATACTTGGTTTTTAAACGAAAAGCTTAAGAGTTATACTAGCTTTATGGGAAGTTAGGTATAACGACTTAAGAAAGATAAAGGGAACGGTTTACTTATGTGTTTATGAAAGACTTGTATTGATTTCTGGAAAGTATAGTAAGATGGTTTGATGAGTAGACATATTATGATGCTATGTGTGTTAGTGTCTTGTACACGTTTGTATAAAGAGGTTATTCTTATTGTGCTTATGTTGTTTAACGATAAGCCGTTATGTTAGTATTATACCACTCACCTCTTGACATGATATACCGGGGGTTAAGCTGCCCCCCGATGCGAGGGATGCCTCATGCGGGTCCAGGGGACCTATGCGGAGCTACGAGAGTTCCAGGTTAGTGTGCGGGGGAATACCTCATGCGGTCTATGTGGACATGCGGACTACGAGAGTCCAGGACGATGCCGAGGAGTAGCTACCCTCGATGCGGGGAATGCCTCATGCGGGCCTAGGTGGCCTATGCGGACTACGGGAGTCCAGGATTAGGCATGCATAATGATACTATGGGCGATTGGCCTTGCTTCGATCATTCGCAGCCTAGAAAAGATCTGTTACAGTTCACCTATTATTGCTCTTGTTTGTGATGTGGCACTATGTGCGGTTACATTGGTTGTTTCGTACATATTTGTAAAATTGGTTTTAAAATGATATGATTTCATTTAATGTACTTTACAGTTTCACATACTTGGTACCTGTTGTACTGACCTCCTTCGGGGGGCTGCGTTCATGCCGCAGGTAAGGGAAAGCAGGTGCTAGATCCGCATCCTTAGGATCTTTGCTTTGGTGTCAGGAGCTCCATCTTCTCCGGAGGCTCGACTTTTGGTATGGTTCTCCCTGGTGTTGTAGATATATGTACATTCAGGGTATGGCGGGGCCCTGTCCCGCCATAGTTGTTCACTTTCTTAGAGGTCTGTAGTCCTATTGTACAGTTGGGATGTAGCGCTGAATTGGTTTATATATATATGCCGAAAGGCGACTTTTCTCAGATAAACTGTGTCTCATTTTACATTTGTTTCATGTCTTGTTTTTATATTCCGCTGATTACTCTGATGTATGACTACTTGGGTGCCCGGGTAAGGCACCAGTCACGGGCCCTGGATCGGATCGTGACATACGATGTACCTCGACAAAGATCAACCGTAAGATCTTTCACTCAAGACGGCCTTGCATCTAAGGTCTCTACGGTTATCAATATTCTAAGGCTCACAATCTCCATGTCCCCAAACTTACCTTTTCTACTAACCAGGCTTTCTAAACACAATTTACACAATACTATCCGAACATAACACTTAACACATAATCATCTTATCAACGCATACTAGTCTCTAGAGGGTTAAGTATATACCTGTAACTATTACTTCACTTTCCCACCGTCGTTCTAATCGAAATCCTGCCATGCAGGGCGCATATCTAGAGAAGGCGATGAACCAGCCACTGATCCCGAAGGCTGAGTCTTAACATCCGTGCTACCTATGGTCGGACAATTCTTCGCAAAATGGCCCTGCCGGCCGTAAGTATAAAAAACTCCCAAACTAGCATGACACTCCCCATAATGGAGTCTACCACAACGGCCACAACGAGGTAGGGGTGACCTCCACTGGCTAACACCCCTACTCCCTCGAAAACCTGAAACCTTGGAGCCCTGACCTGCTCCTGAATACCCCGAACGTCCAGAAGACTGTGAAGGAGGACTCTGTACTGGCTGAAGTGTATACCTAGCCCGCTGCTGAGGCTGTCCGCCTCAAAATTTACCAAAGGACCCTGCTGTCTTGGCCCTCTTATGCTGATCTCGGTCATTGTCGACCTCTACGTTCCTCAGTCCCCTGTGCATAAGCCTGCATGCGGGTAATATCCATGCCCGGCTGAAGAGCTACTCCTGTACAACCCTCTGCTAGATAATCATCAAGTACCGTGACATATCGGTGTACTCTATCCTCCATGTCTGCCACTAGAGTGGGGGCATACCGAGCTAATGAGTCGAACTCTATGTTGTACTCCCGAACCGTTCGCCCATTCTGTCTCAACATCATAAAATTATCCACTCGGGCTCTCCTCATCTGTGGAGGCAAGAAGTGGTTAAGAAACGCCTCCGAGAACTCGTCCCAACCAGCTGGAAACACATGCTACCCCCGGGACAGTTCCCATGAATCAAACCAGTTGACTGTAATATCCCGCAGCCGATACGAACCCAGTATCACTAATTCGTCCTCTGAGGCCTTAATCACTCTCATGATCCGCTGTAGCTGTCGAATAAACTCCTGAGGATCTTCCTCAGTTCTTGATCCATAGAACTCTGGCGGACTGCAACTCAAGAATTCCCGAAGCCTCAAACTATCGGCTATGGGGTGCACCAGTACCTACGAACCTCGACTCTAAATGCATCCTCATGCCTAGCCACGATCCTAGCTAGTAACTGGGCCATGTCTTTGTAACCCATATCCTCGGCTCCTGGTTGTGGAACTGGAAGCTCAGATATCATGGCCTCGTGAATCTTCTGCGGCTGCGCTAAACTCTGTTGAAGTGGCGGCGTGTGAGAACTCCCCGTATGAAGTACCACCTCAGGTAATGACTGGGCCTGTGCCCTCGTAACCCTCTGTGTTCTACTAGCAGCTCCCTCTGCTGCCTTGCCCTTCTGGGCCGCGGTTTCCTTGCGTGGAGGCATAACTGGTACATAAGAATACGTCAGAGGGAGTCCAACTTATAACACAGCTCTATCGCACGATCTCAGGGTGAGAAGAATGGAAACCAATCCTAAATATCCTGCAGCCTCCTGATTATAGGTGTGGTGCACAACACGCCGATAATCAAGACTCTACTAGATACGGTCTGTAGACACTTTCCGAAGACTAACTGCTCTGATACTACTTTTGTCACGACCCGACCCCGGGCCCGCGACTGGTGTCTTACCCCGGGCACCCTAGTGATAATACATCAGAGAAAATCATCGGAATAAAACTCAAAAACATGTAACAATGTAAAATAGGAAATAGGCCAACCGATAGGTCGCCTTTCAGCATGTATATATATAAAACCTGAACAATTATCCTTTACAAGCCCAACTCACAACAGTACTACATACCTCTAATAGTTTGATATAACAACTATGACGGGACAGGACCCCGCCATACCCCTGAATGTACAAGTACCTACAATGACAGGGAATCTATACCAAAAGATAAGCCTCCGGAGAAATGGAGCTTCCCAAACGCAGAACTGTGATCCTATGAGCGAGGATCAACAACCGGTGTACCTCTACCTGCGGCATAAACGCATCCCCCCGAAGGAGGTCGATCTAACAGTTGCCAAGTATGTGGCGAAAATCGTAATGAAATCATAACGATCTATATAAAATATGTTATACCCGTATTTTGAGTATGCGTGGGGCGTGCGTAGAAAATTTGAACTTGAGAAAGTAGGCTTGGCGATTTAATTTTGTGCACAACACGGTTAGAGTCGTTTTTAGTGAAACGTTTTCCACGACTTTCGTAGGGAATTTCCGGCTATGCCATATTTTATTTTGCGGATTTTTAGAGAGGCGAAACATTTTGGACCAACAAGAGGCGACACTTGTCACCTCTCATTGGAACACCTTAGGCGGTCAAGCTTGGCGAAAGTTGGTCATTTTGTCATGGAGTTGGTAGGATATTTGTGTGTTAGTTGGTTAAGGGACACTTGGGTGAATCTTGGTCTTACACTTGTGTAGCACTTGGCTCAATCTTGGCCATTGGTTGGCCTTCACTTGGCCTATAAATACCCATCCCTTTGAAGACTTATTCATCCATTCCTAAATGTTCCTAAGTGTTAAAATCCCTCCCTCCCCTCTTGTTGACTCTCGTCCAGAGCCCTCTCCCCTTTGAAAGGTCCTTGGCGAGAGCCTCTCCCCTCCTTGTAGTGTGGCGTGGGGTACCCCACTAGCCTTGTTGTCTCGTATAATACACCCCACTCTTGGTAGAAATACTCTCAAAAGTATTGTTATAATGCCCAAATTACCTTAGCCATATACCTTGTAGTATTCTAAGGTTATACTTATACGAAAAGCCCAGTTATACTATTATACTTCCTGTCAGTCATCAAATCGAAACCCTAAGGAAAATCTCCATGGTTTGTTGGAGTAGTATGTAGAAGTTGGTTAGAACTTCTAAGGGTAGTTTGGAGCGGGTGGAGCGCACGGAGTTGGAGCTAAACGATTGCCGGGATCGACTTTATACTTGGATAATTATGGGCTTATCGAGGTAAATATCTTGTCCCCTATTGTAATTGGAAATTACATGTTGTTAGATTATATAGTTGAAGTATACTATATATAGAATGAACGTAGTTATCGTGATGTCTTTTGACTTAAGCTCGAATAATACTTACGGCAATGTCTTGCGACTTAAGCTGAATTTAAAGAAGAATCTTGTTGTAATTACATAGGGCTGTATTCTGGTAGACTTGTGTAGTAGTACAGTGGAGTAGAATTGTACAGTTAGGGTTAGGCGTATAACCCCCGGTTGGCTTGGTAGTGGCGACACCGATGAAGAGGAGGAGATTTCTGTTTGTTGCGGGGAGAGTCTGCCGAATTTTACGTAGAATGTTCTCTGAAGGGACCTAAATATTAATAAGCGCCTTGTGGCCTTATAGGTTGAGTACTACGTGTGGCGCGATCTACTTGGCTTAAAGGAGTTGAGCGGTTGGAAGTACTTGGGCGTTTTGCTATTAGTCGATACTCGTCGCGAGGTATGTGAACCTCTTCCTATCTCTTCCAGCATGATATGTGTGAACTATGTAAATGCGGTGAGCGTACATGTGCTAAATGTATTTGATTGGTTTAAAACATAAAGTGTTATAACGGCTTTATGGGAAGTTGGTTATAACGACTTTATGTTGGTAAGAAAATACTTGTGGTTTTAAAGGGTAAGCGATTTGAACTATAAGCGGCTTGTTATGTGTTAATAAAAGAACTTGAAGTATTTCAAAAGGTTTTGATTCATTTTGAAAGAAGAGGTAATACTTGATTTGTTTTGAAAACTTAAGAGTTATACTAGCTTTATGGAAAGTTAGGTATAACGTCTTAAGAATGTTTCTTGATTTTGGAAATCGGAATGTGTATCGACAAACCACCTGCGGCGTTAATAAAAGGAAATGTTTTGTGATTAAGTATTATTAAAACATTAGAAACTTCCATGCATAGAAGCTAAGATGAGACAAAATGATATTTCCTAGATCATGCATTTCTTTGTAATAAGATTGTTGTAAACAAGAATATCCTACTCACATATAAGACTTATGTTTCTCAGATAGTTTAAAAGAGAATTATATTCTTAAATGAATAAGACTATGAACTACGAAACCTTTCTAAATAAGAAACATGAACATTTGAAATTAGGCAAACTTGGACGTTTGGAAAATAATGTTGTTACTTGAGTTTTACAAAGAGAAGTGTTTTGATTTACTTCAAAAGATAATCACTCTATTACTACGGGTATTGTGTGACTTTTGTGAAAGTAACGTATCTTTTAAAGAGTTAATGTATGAAGTACTTTGGGGATAAAACCCCGAACTTGTTAGCATATAGTAGAAAGTACCTTGTGTGTATAACTTGATTGTGTTGGTTTGTGATAGCCTTGTAATACTTTCTTGTTGATTTGATAAGTAAACATGCTAGGATGCTACGTGTGTTAGTATCTTGTGATGTTTGTGTAAAGGGGTTTTTCCTTTGTTGTGCTTATGTTGTTTAACGATAAGCTGTTATGATAGTATTATACATCACTCATCTCTTGAGATGATTCCGGGTTAAGCCCTCCGATGCGGGGTAGACTTCGAGGCGTCGATGGACCTATGATTCGAGACTACCTCATGCGGGTCGAGGGCTATGCGGGCTGCGGGAGTTCGAGTTGAGATGCGGCCCTTGTGGTCATGCGGTCCTTGTGGCCATGCGGACGGCGAGTCCAGGACGCTGCCGGGGAGTAGCTACCCTCGATGCGGGGTTATACCTCATGCGGGCCGATCTGATTGGCCTATGCGGAGCTGCGGAAAGTTCCAGGGCTAGACGCGCACATTAGATCTGCGGGCAAGTGGCGGCTTTGATCATGTGACGGTCTAGACAGATCTTATGATCTGATTCATGACCTTGTTGGTGCGTGGGTGTTAGTAGTCGGCTATGCCTTCGTACTTACCATGCGTGTTATTATGCGCAGGTGGGACACGGTGTTCATGTGTGTTCCTTGGTGCTTTTATATCATAAAGCTGGCGGTGAGGAAGGTATTCCACGGGCATGATTGATGTTGTGGGCGTGAGACCCATTGTTATATTTGAGTGATGACTTGAGGCGTGAGTCACGACTTGACATATCGCTTATTATTGTGGCTGTAGTTTGGTTATCATACATGTCTCTGCTTTATAGACTATTATGATTTCATTTACGATATTTTTAGTTTCACATACTCGGTACTGTTATCGACCTCCTTCGGGCTGCGTTCATCTGCGAGTAAAGTACACGATCATTGATCCTCGCTCTTAGGGTCACGATTCAGCGTTTGGTAAAGCTCCGTTGCTCGGAGGCTTATCGATGGTATAGTTCCTGTTGTTGTAGGTGTTTACATTCGGTATGGCGGGGCCCTGTCCCGCCATTGTTGTCGTATAATTTCTTAGAGTGCATGAATCTTGTTGTGGGCGGGGTTTGTAAAAAGGATTAAAGCATTCGTATTGAAAAAGTTGTTGTTTATATATATCTTAGAAAGGCAAGTTTTCTCAGTTATTGTTTCATATTTCATAATATGTCTTGTATCGTTTATGTTCGTGATTACTCGATGTTGTATCACTAGGGTGCGGGTAAGGCACGATCACGGGCCGGAATCGGTCGTGACAAAAGTGGTATCGAGCGATTAATCCTCGGAAAGTGTCTCTGACCGTATCGATGAAGTCTTGATTAGCGGTGTGTTGTGCACCACATCAATAATCAGGAGGCTCTAGGGTATGTAGGATTGGTTTCTATTATTCTCACTCTGAGATCGTGCCTTAGAGCTGTGTTGTAAGTTGGACCTCCGACGAAATTATTTCCACTTATCGTTATGCCTCGCGTAGGCAACGGGCCCGAGGAGGGCAAAGCGGCCGAGGAGCTGCGAGTAGAGTTCAGAGGGTGGCGAGGGCACAGGCCCAATCATTACCTAGGGTAGTGCTTCATTCGGGGAGTTCTGCGACGTCACTAGCCCCAACAGAGTTTTAGCACGGCGGCGCTAGTTCCTACTGCGCCATGATATTTGAACCTTCAGTTCCACGGCCGGGAGCAGAGAATATGGATTGCAAAGAGACAACCTGTTACTAACTATGGATTTGACTACGAGAGTATACCGATGTACGCGAGTCTTGATGACTATCAGCGAGAAGGTTGTGCAAGTAGTTCTTGATTGGGCTTGAGCATGGCACGTGGTCGGGCTTATGCGCAGCGAGCAAACGAGCAATCGGCGGGTTAACGAGGCGAGAAGAGGGCGAGCGGCAAGGTCCTTTGGTAACTTTCGGCGAGTCGCCTCACCAGATTAGGTTATGCGCATCCACGGTGCGAAAGGTCCTCGCGGGGTTCGGGGCGTTCGGGGTATGCGAGGAGTTGGTCGAGCTCGAGCTTAGGTTCCGATCCTGCGAAGGTTCCAACCATCCGGATTGATTTTCTCGGTGTTCACAGCGGTGTGGCGGCGTCTCGGGAATGTCGTCTTTTAGTTGGTACTTGTTGTACTATGGCCGTCAGTGCGATGTCGAGTGTCTGGTAGGAGGACTCAGCGTTCAGAATCGGTGGGTAGTTTTTCATCTTCCTTAGCTATGCGCCTACAGGCGAGTTTGATTAGACGACTAAGGGAGTGAAGCAGTAGATATAGATATATCTTTAACCCTTTAGAGTTTTGTTTATGTGATAAGGTGAGTATACCTTAAGTGCTATGTTCTGATAGCAGTGTGTTAGTTGTGATTAGAAATCATGGTGGGTTAACCGAGTAAGATTTTGGGGGATAGAGAAGGTGTGAGCCTTAGAGTTGTATACGTAGAGACCTTAGAGGTAAGGCCATCTCGAGTAAAAGATGTATTGTTTATGTTTGACCCTTATAGGAGTGCATAGTGCACGTGAGTTATGCTTGTGGGATTAGTCCCTGAGTAGTGTGGAATGAAAGAGGGTAGTTGAGCTAAGAAGACCGCTAGGTTTTCGTAACGTGATTAGTGAGATTGTTCAGGTTCGGAGCTAGTATGGTGCGCGTTGCCGCGTCGGGTTGAGTCCACGTTGCGGGTCAACCCGCCGCCTGTTTGGTGGTGGGGTCAGTTTGTGGTGGTCCAGCCTTGTGATAGGGTCACGAGGGTGTTAGGCGAGTTTAGTTAACTGCGTCTGAGTTCGTGGATACGTTCGGCCGGTGGTGGTCGATGGGGCAGCCCATCGTGTTCTTCGCTCGGACGTTTTCTCGGCGAGGTTATGCGAGATGTTATATCAGAAAGGTTGTAAGGCTGCACGAGGTGCCTACCTTCACCTTATGTCAGGCAGTGAAGCCCAGGTTGTGGCTATTTTCGTTTTTCTGGAAGTTTTACCAAGCAGGGTTAAGAACTCAGGTGAGTCACGGAATCGCATTCGCCCTCGGGCCAGTGTGTGTATTTCAGGGGTAGTTGTGAAGATTGTTGTCTCCGGTGGAGGGAGTGTTTAAGCTACCATTTCAGTGTTCGGATGTCGCCTTATTAAGCCTTGTAGGGGCGGAAGTGTAAGTTGTCGGTCGAGTGGTTCGATGTTGGCAAGGTTGAGCAGTTGGTTGAGCTTGTTCCGGTGACGTGGTTAGTGAGAAGCTTGTCTAGAAGAAGTTACGGCGGCTCGGAGAAATCGTGCGGATAATCGGCGGCGACGCAGAGTTCAGTTGGCGGTCGGTCTTGAAAGTACCACCCGGATTGGGTGTGACGAGCTTTGGAAAACAGAGAAACTTAGCCCGAGTTGTTTTGGGCCTTTTAAGTTCATGTGAAGAATAGGCGGGTTGCCTATATGTTAGCTTTGGCCGTCCGACTTAGGAGCGACGTCCGGTCTTTCGTATTGTTATGTTGGAAAGTATCGGAGATCCATCCAGTGTTCGATTAATGATGACCACGTTAGAGATAGTAACCCGAGTCTTGGCGAAGCCGTATCGAATGTGGTAAGAGTTCGAGTGTCTGACGACCTCGGGGATCACGTGTAGTCGGTACCAATTGTTGGGTCGCGGGTGACACTAGAACCTCGCGGCAAAGTGACAAAAGTGGTATCGGGAAGAAGCGAGCATGTATGGCGAGCATAGATGTGATCATTTCTTTTGTAAGGAGAAGGTGCGAAGGAAGTATATTTTAGACCGGAGAGAGGTGTTTGTGGTGATGATAGAGGTGATTCCTCGTGGACTTGGATGTAAGTATTTTTGTGATTGTTTACGTGGCCATTGTGGCGTGGATTGTTTCGTAAGTATGGTAGTGAAGACTATCTTGGCGCGTTTGTTTGAGACTTAGAAGGAACATTCGGACGAATGTTTCTAAGGAGGAGAATGTTATACCGTATTTTGGAGTATATGCGTGGGGCGTGCGTAGAAAATTTGAACTTGAAAGTAGGCTTGGCGATTTAATTTTGTGCACAACACGGTTAGAGTCGTTTTTAGTGAAACGTTTTCCACGACTTTCGTAGGGAATTTCGGTATGCCATATTTTATTTTGCGGATTTTTAGAGAGGCGAAACATTTTGGACCAACAAGAGGCGACACTTGTCACCCTCTCATTGGAACACCTTGGCGGTCAAGCTTGGCGAAAGTTGGTGTTATACCCGTATTTCCGCAGTATGCGTGGGGCGTGCGTAGAAAATTTTGAAGTGTAAAGTGGCTTGGCCGAATTATTTTGTTCACAACACCCGTTTAGAGTCGTTTTTAAATGAGCGTTTTCCACGACTTTCGTAGGGAATTTCGGCTATGTCATTTATATTTTTGCGAATTTTCCGAGAGACGAAACATTTTGGACCAACAAGAGGGCGACACTTGTCACCCTCTAATTGGTGGGAGTGGGCGGAAATGTGTGATGGACGAATTGGCCTTGTGGTCAAGGGGAGTTGGTAGGATATTTTGTGTGCAAGTTGGCTTAGGACACTTGCCCAAATCTTGGCCTTACACTTGCCTTGCACTTGGCATAATCTTGGCCATTGGTTGGCCTTGGCTTGTAGTATAAATACCCCCTTAGTTGATGAACTTTCTTCATCAAAAATTGAGCTATCTACCTAAGTCTCAAAATACTCCCTCCTCTTGTGGTTCTCGTCCAAAGCCTCTCCCTCCTCACTCCTAGTGGCCTTTGGCGAGAGTTTCCCTCCCTTTGTGGTGTTTCGTGGGGTACCCACTAGCCTAGTTGTCTCGGATACATACCCCTTGGTGTGGTAGAGAAAGACTCTCCTAGTCTTGTGAGTATGTCCAAATACCTTGGCCCAAATACCTTCTAGTATTCCTAAGGTTACACTGATACTAGCCCAGACAATACCGTTATACTTTCCCTCAGTCACGAAAACGAAACCCTAAGGAAATCTTCACCCGGTGTTGAAGTCTGGAGTAGAAGTTGCGTAGAACTTCTAAGAGTTGTTTGGGCCAGTTGGAGCACTCGGAGGAGGAGCTAAACCTTGCTCGGGAGGCGACTTTAAACTCGGATAATTTTTGGGCTTATCGAGGTAAATATCTTGTCCCTATTGTAATTGGAAATTACATAAGTGTTGAATATATAGTGTTGTATACTATATATAGAATCGAACTTAGTATTGTGGCAATGTCTTTTGACTTAAGCTGAAGAATGAAGAATTGAGCAGTAATCACATAGAAGGATAATAAAGAGAAGAAGCGAATGTAATTACCTAGGGTTGTATTCTGATGAGACTTATGTAGCATTCTTGTGTAGTAGAATTATGCAGCGTCGGTTAGGCGTGTTAACCCCACGGTTGGCTTGGTAGCGGCCTCGATAGAGAGAGGAGATTTCTGTTTGTTGCGGGGAGGTCTTTGAATTTTACGTAGAAAGATGGGAGCGTGTGGTTAAGATTTAATAAGCGTTTGTGGCCTTTATAGGTGAAAGTACTAAGAGTAGCGTATTCTCGAGGAGTGGAAAGGGCTAGCAAGGTTGTAGTACTTGGAGCATTTTGCTTATTGTCGTTAAATCGTCGCGAGGTATGTGAACCTCTTCCTATCTCTTACAGCATGATATGTGTGAACTATGTAGTGCGGTGACGTACATGTGTTAAGCGTGTTTGATTGTTCTTAAAACATAAAGTGTTATAACGGCTTTATGGGAAGTTGGTTATAACGACTTTATGTAGGTAAGAAAATACTTTGTGGTTTTAAAAGGTAAGCGATGTGAATTATAAGCGGCTTGTTATAATAAAGAACTTGATGTATTTCAAAAGATTTATAAATCGTTTTGGAAGGAGAGTAACACTTTGTTTTAAAAGGTTTTAAAAGAGTTATACTAGCTTTATGGGAAGTTAGGTATAATGTCTTAAGAGAGGAAAGAAAATGGTTTCTTGATGTTAGAAGTTAAGAGACTTGATCTTATAAGATAAGAGACTTAACTTATTTGTTTTAATGTGGATGTTTGTGTGAAACCTCATGCGTGAGTAATGTGTAGTTGTTTTTATTTAAAGGGATAATGTTTCTTGATTTGAAATCGAATGTGTATCGACAGGACCGCTGCGGCGTTAAGAAAGGAAAATGTATTGAATAATGATGTATCGTATTAAAACGGTAGAAACCTCCATCTGCATAGAAACTAAGATGAGACAAAATGATATTACATTTTCTAGATCATGTTTCTTTGTAATAAGAATGTTGTAAACAAGAATAACCTACTCTCGTGAGACATATATTACTCAATTGTTCTAAAGGAATCAAGTGATTAAGTTTATGAACTATGAGACCATTTGAAAATGAGAAGCTTGAGTAATTGAAACTAGGCAAGCGGAACTTAGGAAAGAATGTTGTTACTTGATTTTGAAAAGGAATGTGGGTTGGTCATTCTAATACTACGGGTATCGGGTGACTTTGATAAGTAATGGATCTCTTTTAAAGAATTTAACGTACGTAGTACTTTAGGGTTGAAACCCGGACTTTGGCATAAAAATGAAGGTACTTTGAGTGATGTGAAACTTGCCTATGCTTGTTGTGGTGAAACATTCCTATGCTTGTTGTTGTGAAACTTGCCTATGCTTGTGATGATAGCCTTTGTTGTGCAAGTGTGGTGTTTCTGTGTTACCGCGTCTCGATAGAGGCGGTTGGTAGTTGAGGTTTCTTCTTGTTCGGCACGGGTATCAGGTGGTCGGCTCTCGTACTTGCCCGTCTCGTGGTGATCGGCCTTGGTATCGGTAGTCGACCCTCGCACTTGCCCGTTCGATATAGTGTGAAGTTTCGTAATCTGACCTTGGTCCCAGTGGTCAGCCCTCGTACTTGCCCCGGTCAGCTGCGTGACCGGCCTTGGTATCCGGTAGTCGGCTCTCGCACTTGCCCCGTATCGGCTTCGTGTTTTGGTTGCATTGTATTATTGGTACGGTCGGATCTGGTAGTTATACTTGTCCTGTACGGTTTTTATAACACAGGTGGGACATGGTGTTCATGCATAATCCTTGGTATTGTTATATCATAAACTGCCGGCAGTGAGGAAGAAATTCCACGGGCACGAGTGATAATTTGGAGGGCGTGAGTCCCTGTCTTGATGTAGCGGTTATATGTTATATCGTAGTTTGGTCATCATACATGTCTCTGCTTTATATAGACTATTATGATTTCATTTCTGATATTCTGATTTCACATACTTAGTACTGTTATCTTGACCTCGCCCGGGGCTGCGTTCATCTGCCGCAGTAGAGTGCATCATTTGTCGATCCCCGCGTTTAGGATCTCATTTCGTTTTGGGAAGCTCCGTTCCGTCGGAGGCTTATCTTTGGTATGTTACCACAGTGCATGTAAGTTCTTATGCGTTCGGGGTATGGCGGGCCCTGTCCGTCATAGTTGTTGTATAAATCTTAAGTGCAGTAATCTTGTTGTGGGCGGGGTTGTAAAAGATTAAAGCTATTAGGTTTTATGTATATCTGAAGGCAAGCTGTTTTGGTTGCTTTGTTTATTTACTATATCTCTCATTTCATGTGTAAAGTTTTTATTTCCATTGGTTTTCTCGATGTTGTATCACTAGGGTGCAGGGGTAAGGCACCGATGTGGCCCAATTTTGGGCGTCATGAAGTGGTATCGAGCGATTAATCCTCGGAAAGTGTCTACGCACCGTGTCTAGTAGAGTCTTGATTATCGGTGTGTTGTGCACCACATCTATAATCGAGGAGGCTATAGGACATTTAGGATTGGTTTCCATTTCTTCTCATTACGAGATCGTGCCTTAGAGGCGTGTGATAAGATTGGACCCTCGGCGTGTTTCGTTTTTACGATTATGCCTGCGAAGGCAACCGGGCGAGAAGGCGGCGTGAAGGATCTGCGAGTAAAGCGTGGCGAGAGACCACGATACTGAGCCTCGATCCGCGATGCAGGCGAGGAGATGAGTTACAAGTAGGCCCGATTAATGGCGAGGGTTGTGGCGAACTTGAGGATAAGTGGGCGGCAGTTCGATAACACGATGGTTCACCTAGATCGGATAGTTCGAGGCTACGGGATTTTACGAGTTGTAGGCGCGAGTTTTATGGGTCGAGGCACGAGGATGATCCGCAGGAGTTCATCAAGCGATTCTGACGGATCGTAAATGTCGAGGCATCGGAGGCCGAGTCGGTGGTCTAGGTTCACATCAATTGCGTGATACCGCGATCGGTAGTTTGATTCGTGGGAGCTGTCGGGAGAGAATGCACTTCGGCTATATGGGACGAGTTCTCGAGGCATTCGCGCACATTTCTTGCCTCGCGGATGAGAGGGCTCGGGCGACAATTTTTGGTGTTGCGGCGAGCAGGCGTGCGGTTCGGGAGTACAATGTGAGTTCGACTCATTGGCGTGCGTCCCGCGTTAGTAGCTAGTATGGAGGATCGAGTGCACCGATATGTTCTGGCTCGATGATTGCCTTGCGAGAGAGTTGTTCGGGTGTAGCTCTTGGTGGGCATGGACATTGCCGCGTGCAGCGTATACACTTGGATGTGAGGCGGATAAATCGGCGGAATGACCAAAGTCAGCGAAGAGGACCAGAACAGCGAGGGTCCTTTGGTGACTTTCGAGGCGGACCGCCTCGGCGAACTAGTTATGTACCTCGTCGATCTGAGTGGTCCTCCCGGCTTTGGGACGCCGGGATATTCGGGAAGCGGTCGGGGCTCCTGGGTTTCAGATTTTGAGGAGCGAGTGCTCGCGGATGAGGTTGCCCTTGTCTCGGTGTGGCGTTGTGGAAAGCTTCATAAGGGAGAGTGTCGTACTAACTCGGGAGATTGTTATTTTGCGGCCAGCGGGCCATCCGGCGAAGCGTCAGGCGAGGGTAGCTGGTAGGATAGCATGGACTCTTAGGCGATTGCGGGTTCTTCACCTTCCGTAGCGAGCGGGATGTTCGTACCGGAAGGCCCGGTAGAGTCGCGGTGGGAGTTCCCGATTTTAGCGGTCCTTGAGCGCCTAGTTTCGTATATCCTTAACCTACAGAGTTTTGTTTGTATTGATGTTGTTGATGTGTTTAATGTTATGTTTGGATAGCTTTGTGCTAAAATGTGATTTAGAAACACAGTTAGTGAAAAGGGTAAGTCCATGGGTAGTGTGAGATGGAAGTGGTAGCTTTCATGATGTGAAATAGTAAGATTGTTAGGATCGGGAACAAGAGTTGGCGTGATTGAAGTCGGGTTGAGGACCATTTGCGGGTCAACCCGTAACCGGTTTGGGGTGGGTCGATTCTGGGTGGTCCCGGTGGTAGGTCACGAGGGTGCTAGGCCCAGTTTAGATGACCATCGTATGAGTTCGTGGATGCGTTCGATCATAATCAGTTCGTGAAGGCGGGAATGGCCTTAGGGAAATCGAGGTTAGTGAGATGACCAAGTTTGGAGGTAGTGACTCGAGGGTTGGAAAGCGAGCGTTGGCGAAGTGGGAATGCGGATACTAGAACGAGTTCAGTGTTCGTGGCAGTACTACGAAAGGGAAAAGTGAGCGTATGTTTTGTGGCGGTGTGGCATGATTGTTTTAAATGCGTATAGCGGTGAAGACTATCTTGGCGCTTGTTGTTTTGAGACCTTGAAGGAACATTCGGGGCGAATGTTTCTAAGGGAGAATGTTATACCGTATTTCAGTATATGCGTGGGGCGTGCGTAGAAAATTTTGAAGTGTAAAGTGGCTTGGCGAATTATTTTGTTCACAACACCCGTTTAGAGTCGTTTTTTCGAAGCGTTTTCCACGACTTTCGTAGGGAATTTCCGGCTATGTCATTTATATTTTTGCGAATTTTTAGAGAGGCGAAACATTTTGGACCAACAAGAGGCGACACTTGTCACCTACAATTGGTGGGAGTGGGCGGAAATGTGTGATGGGCGAATTGGCCTTGTGGTCAAGGAGTTGGTAGGATATTTTGTGTGCAAGTTGGCTTAGGACACTTGCCCAAATCTTGGCCTTACACTTGCCTTGCACTTGGCATAATCTTGGCCATTGGTTGGCCTTGGCTTGTAGTATAAATACCCCTTAGTTGATGAACTTTCTTCATCCAAAATTGAGCTATCTACCTAAGTCTCAAAATACTCCCTCCTCTTGTGGTTCTCGTCCAAAGCCTCTCCCCTCCTCCTAGTGGCCTTTGGCGAGTTTCCCTCCCTTTGTGGTGTTTTGCCGTGGGGTACCACTAGCCTAGTTGTCTCGTATAAATACCCTTGTTGTGGTATAGAAATACTCTCCTAGTATTGTTATGTCCAAATACCTTGGCCCAAATACCTTGTAGTATTCCCAAGGTTACACTTATACTAGCCCAGAAAATACCGTTATACTTTCCCTCAGTCACTAAAACGAAACCCTAGGAAATCTTCACCGTTGTTGAAGTATGGAGTAGAAGTTGCGTAGAACTTCTAAGGGTTGTTTGAGCGGATTGGAGCACTCGGAGGAGGAGCTAAACCTTGCTCGGGGCGACTTTAAACTCGGATAATTTTGGGCTTATCGAGGTAAATATCTTGTCCCTATTGTAATTGGAAATTACATAAGTGTTGAATATATAGTGTTGTATACTATATATAGAACTTAGTATTGTGGCAATGTCTTTTGACTTAAGCACGAAGAATGAAGAATTGAGCAGTAATCACATAGAAGGATAATAAAGAGAAGAAGCGAATGTAATTACCTAGGGTTGTATTCTGATAGACTTATGTAGCATTCTTGTGTAGTAGAATTGTGCGCGTCAGGTTAGGCGTGTTAACCCCCTGGTTGGCTTGGTAGCGGCCTCGATAGAGGAGGAGATTTCTGTTGTTGCGGGAGAGTCTTTGAATTTTACGTAGAAAGATGGGAGCGTGTGGTTAAGATTTAATAAGCGTTTGTGGCCTTTATAGGTGAAAGTACTAAGAGTAGCGTATTCTACTCGAGGAGTGGAAAGGGCTAGCAAGGTTGTAGTACTTGGAGCATTTTGCTTATTGTCGTTAAATCGTCGCGAGGTATGTGAACCTCTTCCTATCTCTTCTAGCATGATATGTGTGAACTATGTAGTACGGTAGGCGTACGTGTGTTAAGCGTGTTTGATTGTTCTTAAAACATAAAGTGTTATAACGGCTTTATGGGAAGTTGGTTATAACGACTTTATGTAGGTAAGAAAATACTTTGTGGTTTTAAAAGGTAACTGATGTGAATTATAACTGGCTTGTTATAATAAAGAACTTGATGTATTTCAAAAGATTTATAAATCGTTTTGGAAGGGAGAGTAACACTTTGTTTTAAAAGGTTTTAAAAGAGTTATACTAGCTTTATGGGAAGTTAGGTATAATGTCTTAAGAGAGGAAAAGAAAATGGTTTCTTGATGTTAGAAGTTAAGAGACTTGATCTTATAAGATAAGAGACTTAACTTATTTGTTTTAATGTGGATGTTTGTGTGAAACCTCATTCGTGAGTAATGAGTACTTGGTTTTATTTAAAGGGATAATGTTTCTTGATTTGGAAATCGAATGTGTATCGACAGGACCTTTGCGGCGTTAAGAAAGGAAAATGTATTGAATAATGATGTATCGTATTAAAACCGGTGAAACCTCCATCTGCATAGAAACTAAGATGAGACAAAATGATATTACATTTTCTAGATCATGGTCTTTGTAATAAGAATGTTGTAAACAAGAATAACCTACTCTCACGTGAGACATATATTACTCAATTGTTCTAAAAGGAATCAGTGATTAAGTTTATGAACTATGAGACCATTTGAAAATGAGAAGCTTGAGTAATTGAAACTAGGCAACCGGAACTTAGGAAAGAATGTTGTTACTTGATTTTGAAAAGGAATGTGGGTTGGTCATTCTAATACTACGTATCGGGTGACTTTGATAAGTAATGGATCTCTTTTAAAGAATTTAACGACGTAGTACTTTAGTTGAAACCGGACTTTGGCATAAAAATGAAGGTACTTTGAGTGATGTGAAACTTGCCTATGCTTGTTGTGGTGAAACATTCCTATGCTTGTTGTTGTGAAACTTGCCTATGCTTGTGATGATAGCCTTTGTTGTGCAAGTGTGGTGTTTACGTATTCTGGCGTCTCTCGATAGAGGCGGTTGGTAGTTGAGGTTTCTTCTTGTTCGGCACAGGTATCCGGTGGTCGGCTCTCGTGCTGCCCGTCTCGTGGTGATTCGGCCTTGGTATCGGTAGTCACCCTCGCGCTTGCCAGTTCGATATAGTGACGAAGTTTCGTGATCTGACCTTGGTCACGGTGGTCGACCCTCGTACTTGCCCGGTCATTTGCGTGACCGGCCTTGTATCCGATGGTCGGCTCTCGACTTGCCCGTATCGGCCGTGTTTTGGTTGCATTGTATTATTGGTACGGTCGGATCGGTAGTTATACTTGTCTGTCGGTTTTTATAACACAGGTGGGACCTGGTGTTCATGTATAATCCTTGGTCGTGTTATATCATAAAGCTAGGCGATGAGGAAGAAATTCCACGAGCACAGTGATAATTTGGAGCGTGAGTCCTGTCTTGATATGGCTTGGTTATATGTTATATCTTGTAGTTTGGTCATCATACATGTCTCTGCTTTATATAGACTATTATGATTTCATTTCTGATATTCTGATTTCACATACTTAGTACTGTTATGCGACCTCGCTTGAAGTGCGTTCATCTGCGGTAGAGGTGCATCATTTGTCGATCCGCGTTTAGGATCTCATTTCAGCGTTTTGGGAAGCTCGTTCCGTCGGAGGCTTATCTTTGGTATGTTACCACAGTGCGTAAGTTCTTGACGTTCGGGGTATGGCGGGGCCACTGTCGTCATAGTTGTTGTATAAATCTTAAGTGCATGTATCTTGTTGTGGCGGGGTTGTAAAAGGATTAAACTATTAGGTTTTATGTATATCTTGAAGGCAAGCTGTTTTGGTTGCTTTGTTTATTTACTATATCTCTCATTTCATGTGTAAAGTTTTTATTTCCGCTGGTTTTCTCTGATGTTGTATCACTAGGGTGCCCGGGGTAAGGCACCAGTGACGGGCCCAATTTTCGGGGCGTCACAGTTGGTCATTTTTGTCATGGAGTTGGTAGGATATTTGTGTGTTAGTTGGTTAAGGGACACTTGGGTGAATCTTGGCCTTACACTTGTGTAGCACTTGGCTCAATCTTGGCCATTGGTTGGCCTTCACTTGGCCTATAAATACCCATCCCTTTGAAGACTTATTCATCCATTCCTAAATGTTCCTAAGTGTTAAAATCCCTCCTCTCCTCTTGTTGACTCTCGTCCAAGAGCCCTCTCCCCTTTGAAAGGTCCCTTGGCGAGAGCCCTCTCCCACTCCTTGTAGTGTGGCGTGGGGTACCCCACTGCCTAGTTGTCTCGTATAATACACCCCTCTTGGTAGAAATACTCTCAAAAGTATTGTTATAATGCCCAAATTACCTTAGCCATATACCTTGTAGTATTCTAAGGTTATACTTATACGAAAAGCCCAGTTATACTATTATACTTCCTGTCAGTCATCAAATCGAAACCCTAAGGAAAATCTCCATGGTTTGTTGGAGTAGTATGTAGAAGTTGGTTAGAACTTCTAAGGGTAGTTTGGAGCGGTTGGAGCGCACGGAGTTGGAGCTAAGCGATTTCCGGGATCGACTTTATACTTGGATAATTATGGGCTTATCGAGGTAAATATCTTGTCCCCCTATTGTAATTGGAAATTACATGTTGTTAGATTATATAGTTGAAGTATACTATATATAGAACTGAACGTAGTTATCGGCAATGTCTTTTGACTTAAGCCTGAATAATACTTACGGCAATGTCTTGCGACTTAAGCCTGAATTTAAAGAAGAATCGAATGTAATTACATGGGATGTATTACGGTAGAACTTGTGTAGTAGTGTAGTGGAGTAGAATTGTACGTTAGGGTTAGGCGTATAACCCCGCGGTTGGCTTGGTAGCGGCCTCGATAGAGGAGGAGATTTCTGTTGTTGCGGGGAGGTCTTCAATTTTTACGTAGAATGTTCTCTGAAGGGACCTAAATATTAATAAGCGCTTTGTGGCCTTATAGGTTGAGTACTACGTGTGGCGCGATCTACTTGGCTTAAAGGAGTTGCGGCGGTTGGAAGTACTTGAGCGTTTTGCTATTAGTCGATACTCGTCGCGAGGTATGTGAACCTCTTCCTATCTCTTCGGATGATATGTGTGAACTATGTAGTACGGTGAAGCGTCATGTGCTAAATGTATTTGATTGGTTTAAAACATAAAGTGTTATAACGGCTTTATGGGAAGTTGGTTATAACGACTTTATGTTGGTAAGAAAATACTTGTGGTTTTAAAGATGGTACCGATTTGAACTATAAGCGGCTTGTTATGTGTTAATAAAAGAACTTGAAGTATTTCAAAAGGTTTTGATTCATTTTGAAAGAAGAGGTAATACTTGATTTGTTTTGAAAACTTAAGAGTTATACTAGCTTTATGGAAAGTTAGGTATAACGTCTTAAGAATGTTTCTTGATTTTGGAAATCGAATGTGTATCGACAAACCAACTGCGAAGCGTTAATAAGGAAATGTTTTGTGATTAAGTATTATTAAAACCAGTAGAAACTTCCATCTGCATAGAAGCTAAGATGAGACAAAATGATATTTCCTAGATCATGGCTGCTGTAATAAGATTGTTGTAAACAAGAATATCCTACTCACATATAAGACTTATGTTTCTCAGATAGTTTAAAAGAGAATTATATTCTTAAATGAATAAGACTATGAACTACGAAACCTTTCTAAATAAGAAACATGAACATTTGAAATTAGGCAAACTTGGACGTTTGGAAAATAATGTTGTTACTTGAGTTTTACAAAGAGAAGTGTTTTGATTTACTTCAAAAGATAATCACTCTATTACTACGGGTATTGTGTGACTTTTGTGAAAGTAACGTATCTTTTAAAGAGTTAATGTATGAAGTACTTTGGGGATAAAACCAAGAACTTGTTAGCATATAGTAGAAAGTACCTTGTGTGTATAACTTGATTGTGTTGGTTTGTGATAGCCTTGTAATACTTTCTTGTTGATTTGATAAGTAAACATGCTAGGATGCTACGTGTGTTAGTATCTTGTGATGTTTGTGTAAAGGGGTTTTTCCTTTGTTGTGCTTATGTTGTTTAACGATAAGCTGTTATGATAGTATTATACATCACTCATCTCTTGAGATGATTCCGGTTAAGCGCCTCCGTCTGAGGTAGACTTCAGCGGGTCGATGGACCTATGATTCGAGACTACCTCATGCGGGTCCAGGGCTATGCGGGCTGCGGGAGTTCCGAGTTAGGATCACGGCCCTTGTGGTCATGCGGTCCTTGTGGCCATGCGGACGGCGAGTCCAGGACGCTGCCGGGGAGTAGCTACCCTCGATGCGGGGTTATACCTCATGCGGGCCGATCTGATTGGCCTATGCGGAGCTGCGGAAAGTTCCAGGGCTAGACGCGCACATTAGATCTGCGGGCAAGTGGCGGCTTTGATCATGTGACGGTCTAGCAGATCTTATGATCTGATTCATGACCTTGTTGGTGCGTGGGTGTTAGTAGTCGGCTATGCCTTCGCTTACCACATGCGTGTTATTATGCACAGTGGGACACGGTGTTCATGTGTGTTCCTTGGTGCTTTTATATCA
This sequence comes from Przewalskia tangutica, assembly GCA_029844215.1. Taxonomy (NCBI): domain Eukaryota; kingdom Viridiplantae; phylum Streptophyta; class Magnoliopsida; order Solanales; family Solanaceae; genus Przewalskia; species Przewalskia tangutica. The sequence continues at coordinate 88,839,413 of CM056721.1, read as the reverse complement.
TAAAGCTGGCGGTGAGGAAGGTATTCCACGGGCATGATTGATGTTGTGGGCGTGAGACCCATTGTTATATTTGAGTGATGACTTGAGGCGTGAGTCACGACTTGACATATCGCTTATTATTGTGCTGTAGTTTGGTTATCATACATGTCTCTGCTTTATAGACTATTATGATTTCATTTACGATATTTTTAGTTTCACATACTAAATTTTTGTTATCGACCTCCTTGGGGCTGCGTTCATGCCGCAGTAAAGGTACACGATCATTGATCCTCGCTCTTAGGAGTCACGATTCAGCGTTTGGTAAAGCTCCGTTGCTCGGAGGCTTATCGTGGTATAGTTCCCTGTTGTTGTAGGTGTTTACATTCGAGGGTATGGCGGGGCCACTGTCCGCCATTGTTGTCGTATAATTTCTTAGAAGTGCATGTAAATCTTGTTGTGGCGGGGTTTGTAAAAGGATTAAACTGCTCATGTTGAAAAAGTTGTTGTTTATATATATGCCGAAAGGCAAGTTTTTATCAGATTATTGTTTCATATTTCATAATATGTCTTGTATCGTTTTATGTTCCGCTGATTACTCTGATGTTGTATCACTAGGGTGCCCGGGGTAAGGCACCAGTCACGGGCCCGGAATCGGGTCGTGACAAAATAGGAGACATGTATGATAACCAAACTACAGTACACAATATATAAGCAGTCAGGGACGCATGCCCTCAAAGTCATCACTCAAATATAACCATGGGTCTCATGCCCACAATATCAATCATGCCCGTGGAATTCCTTCCTCCTGGCGATCATGATATTATATAACACCAAAATGTACACATGAACACCAGGTCCCACCTGTGTCATAAAACCCGTACGGGCCAAGTAGAAGAGCCAACTACCAGATCCAATCCTGCATCATAAAACTTTACGGGCCAAGTACGGAAGCCAACTACGGATCGACACAGGTCGCATGGCGGGGCAAGTATCTTAAGCCAACGTACCAGAGTCTACCGTCTCACGAGATATGACTGGGGCAAGTATCTTAAGCTATCTACCAGAGCCTACCGTACCAACTATGCTATAGAACTGGTCGGGGCAAGTATGAAGGCCAACTACCAAGTACCTCCTTCGTCGCGCAGCCGACCGGGGCAAGTACGAGAGCCAACTACCAGATACCGCCTGCGTCAACAACCAGATTCCACCTGCGTCCGGTGGCCAACCGTCTGCTAACTACGGGTACCTCTGCGTCCGTCACGCCGGGGCAAGTACGAAAGCTAACTACCAGGTACCTCCTGCATCACGAAACTTCATGGGGAACTAATCCGTGGAATACAATAACAATGGAAGCATACCCGTAGGCCACCCAACGTGTCAGTATGTCCAAGTAAATAACACGATAAAGAACTGACCGGGGCAAGTACGAAGGTCGACTACCAGGTACCTCCTGCATCACGCCAATGACCGGGACAAGTACGAAAGTCAACTACCAGATACCGCCTGTGTCACTAAACCTCATGGAGAGCTAGTCCATGGAATAACAATCCTAATTGAAGCATACCCGTGGGCCACCCAACGTGTCAGTATGTCCAAGGAAACAACAAGATAACCGACCCTCCATCGAGAGACGCGGTAGTATAGAAATACAATACTTGCACAACAAAGGCTATGACAACTAGAATAGGCAAGTTTAACATACTCTTAGACTTTCATTTTATGACAACAAATCCGGGTTTTAATCCCAAAGTACTACATACTTCAATTCCCTTAAAAAGATCCTTTTTTATATAAAAACCACACGATACTAATACCCGTAGTATCAAGACAGTTTCATGTTTAAATCAAGTACTTTATACTTTTTAAACCAAGTGTCTTACACTTTTAAAACAACGTCAAGTATACTTCTAAAACTCAAGTAACTCACTCTTTTAAGATCAAGGCACTCACACCTTTTAAAATCAAGCCACTTATACTTTTCCAATCAAGACAAGTTCAATATTTAAAAACAAGTTACTTACACTTTTAAACTCAAGTAACTTACTCTTTTCAAAACAAGTAACCTATACTCTTAAATCAAGTTACTTCTCCTTTCCCAAAATCAAGTCGTTTATAAGTCAAGTCTCTTATCTTTCAAGATCAAGTCTCTTAACTTTCAAAATCAAGTCTCTTATGTTTTTAGAATAACCAAACCATTCTTTTATCTTCATAAAGTCGCTATAACTAACTTCCCATAAAGCCATTATAACACTTTATGTTTTAAATCAACCAAAGACAACCAAATTCATTTAACACACGTACGTCTACCGTACTATATAGTTCACAACAATCATGCTCAAGAGGATAGGAAGAATCACAAACCTCCTCGGCTAATCCACTTGCCAAGTCGAATATGCCGCGCGTAGAATATCAATCTATAATAATCAAACACGTCTATCAACGTCTAGATCTCTTCGTAGAGTATTTCTAAGTATAGGGTCTCTTATTCTACGGAAAATCGGGCAGCACTTCCCCAGTTTTTACGTACTTTTCCACCTTTTTCAAGGCCCGATATTCAATAACCAACATGCCACATTTAAGGCGCAATAATACAACAATACCAAAGGGGATTACACGCCTAACTAGACGTGTAAAATTCTGCCCCACAACAAAAAAACAGTCCATTAGTCCAAAGTAAATACAGTCCAATGTAAATACAGTCCATTAGTCCACTAGTTGGTGTTCTTGGCCAACTACTACAATCAAACTTATCCAATTTTCGGCTAGCATGCCGGAATTACTTCTTTAATCTTCCAACTTATATTCCAATCTTTATATAAGTTATAATTACTTTGTTATTAACTGTCAACAGGTAATAGATACGTTTTTACTATTTTAATGGCTAACATGCCAATTTCTCCATTTTTAGCAACTTAACAAGGTCCAAATCTTTTCCATCTTCCTTCCATGTATTACATACTTATTTATATACTTCCAACATATATAATATCCAATTTCACAAAGAGGACAAAGTTCATTACTTCAAAGAGCCCAAAATAATCCAAGAACTAAAAGTCAATCCGTAGCACGTTTAGATCCTATTCCTTACGTTCCAATCCGCTTCCAGCAACCCTTAGAAGCTCCTAACCAACCCTTCTTCAAGATCCAACTTCAAAAAGTGAAGAAAACTTTAGGCTTCAAACATGCAAGGTTTCGGCCAATAGGGGGTTTCAAGGCTAGGGGTGTAAAATATTGTCTAACACTTGATTAACAACCTTCATAACACATCAAGGAAGAACACTTAAGAGTTTAAGAATTTTTGGACAACATTTGGTCAATGCTAAGGGCCATTGCCGAGAGCACAAGTCAAGGGAGGGAGTATTTCAAGTCTTGAAATTAATTCTAAGTGTGGGATGAAGTCTTGCACCTCATGTGTATATATAAGACAACCAATGTCTAGGATTGAAACAAATGTGTGGATGAGATTGGGGACAAGTGTGTGTGGGTCCCACAAGCCACTTGTCCAACACAAGACTTAAGCCACTTGGCTTGTCCACTTGTCCAACCATTTCGGCCAACGTGGCCACATGGGGGTGACACGTGTCACCCTCCTATTGGTCCAAAATATTTCATCTCCCGAAAATATCCATAATGGCCAATATCTCGAAAATAATGTGGGCCCCACAAAACCGTAAATTTCTCCCGTGGGCCCCACGTGACCAATTCCGGTAAATAAAATCCATAATTCTCTAATATTCCAAGAAGTCCAAATACCAAAATTGAGAATCCAATTCCCAATAATAAACCTTTTTTCTTCACGAGGTTCGGAATATTTTCCGTCGAAAATGTACTTAGGGTTACATTCTCGTGCGTACGTCCTCCCATACATACTCTGGAACTACGGGGTGTAACACCCATGAACCCCACTTGTCCACTTGTTTTTCCCTTTACAAAATATCTGACTTGGAAATTCCGCGACGGCGCATGATCCTGCGAGAATAACGCGCGGTCTCGCGAGTATTAATGGCTCTCGAAGTTTCAAAGACCGTGATCCACGCTCTTTGGCACGCGATCTGTACAAATTCACAAAGACGCATTTTCTCACTTATGTGCCCTGGAATTACGGGGTGTAACAACGTCAGTATTTGTAATCTTTATAAATTTCACATTCACTTTAGGGAATAGATCTTTATTTGTAACTTTTATCAAAAGTTATTGATAGAATATTACCATATCATTGCATATCTTTAATATTTGGTTAGTTAATTGTCACGCCCCGAACCCCGGGCCCGTGACTGGTGCCCTACCTGGGCACCCTTCTATCTTAACAACTTAGTAAACTGCGGAAATTAAATAACACCTCATTTTTTTTTTGTAAACTAACGTACGTACAAGGGCAACGCCGACAAGGCTGCCATAATATACATAAAAACAAGACACTATACTGTACATGAGTCCAATCCCACATATGAATACAGACCTCTAAGAGTTATACTGAACTAGGACGGGACAAGGCTCCGCCGTACCCATAACTGTACAAAAGCCTGTACTGAAAGATCTATACCAAAAAGATAAACTCCTGAACAGATGGAGCTATCCAAAAACTCTGAGCAGGGTCCTACACCTGCGGATCACCAAACTACGTACCTAAACCTGCGGCATGAACGCAGCCCCCCGTAGGAGGTCAGTACGAAGAATGTACCAAGTATGTGAAGCTGAAAAATACTGTAATGAAATCATAACAGTCTAACAAAACAGGAGACATGTATGATAGCCAACCTACAGTACACAATACATGCAATCATATCAAGTCGGCGCGATGCCTCAAATCATTACTAAAATATAACCATGGGTCTCACGCCCATAATATCAATCATGCCCGTGGAATCCTTCCTCACTGCCGGCAGTCCATGATATAATATAACACCAATAGGCATACATTGTTATACCCCGTATTTCCAGAGTATGTACGTGAGAGCATACGTACAAAAGTTTAAGCCTTAAGTTAGGCATAGGACGAAATTTGTGCACAACCCCCAAAAAGAATCGTTTTCCGACGAAACGTTTTCTAGAACTTGCATAGGGAAAATTACGGCTATGTCATTTATAATTTTTGCGGATTTTTCTGAGAGATGAAATATTTTGGACCAACGAGAGGGTGAAACTTGTCACCCTCAAGTGGACGGCACCATGGACGACATTGGCACGTTTTTGTGGCCATTTTCATTAGTCAAGGTTAGGTAGGATATTTTGTGTAGTAGATGGATAAGGACACATGGGTGAATCTCCACCCTCCACTTGCCCTCCACATGCCTTAATCTTGGCCCTTGAAAGCCCTATAAATACCCCCTTAAGTTGAAGAAACTCTTCATCCACAAATCATTCTTCCAAGTCTCAAAACTTCCCCCCTTTGAGAGAGCTTTTCGTCCAAACACCATCTCCCCCCCCACCTAAAGAAAGCCCTAGCCGAAACACCCCTCTCCCTCTCCCTTTTCCTTGTAGTCTCGGCAAAGCCCCCCCCCCCCCCTTGGTAGAAAATACTCTTCAAGTATTGTTACTATCCCCAAAATACCTTAGCCAATCCCTTATAGTATTTCCAAAATTACCTCTATACGTAGAGTCCGAAAATACTACCTTGTATTCCTATAGTCACTAAACGAAACCCTAAGAGAAATGTTATACCCCGTAGTTCCAGGGTATGTATGTGAGGACGTACGTATGAGAATACGACAGAAAAATTGGAAAGGAAGAAAGATGCGATTTTTCGACGGAAAAGTTTCCGGGTTTTGTGAAGGAAAAAGGTTCGTTGATGGGAATTGGATTCCCAGATTTGGTATTTGGGCTTCTTGGATTATATTAGAATTATGAGATTTTATTTTCGGAAATGGGCACGTGGGACCCACGGGAGAAATTTACGGTTTTGTGGGGCCCGCTTTGTTTTTGAGATTTTCGATATTTTGGATATTTTCGGAAGATGAAATATTTTGGACGAATAGGAGGGCGACACGTGTCACCCCGCTAGGTGGCTCTTGGCCGAAATGAGCTAGACAAGTGGCAAGACAAGTGGCCTTGTCTTGCAAGATATTTTAGTTGGACAAGTGGCTTGTGGGGCCCACACACACTTGTCCCCAATCTCAACCACACACTTGCCTTCATCCTAGCCCTTGGTTGTCCTATATATGCACTACTAGTTGATGAAATCTTCCACACTTAACCATTTCAAGACAAGAAATTCCCTCCCTTCTCCCTTGACCTAGAGCTCTCGGCTTTGCCCCCATTTCTTGAGCAAAATTTGTCCAACAATTCTTAAACTCTCAAGTGTTCTTCCCTAAGGTGTTAGGAAGATTGTGTACCAAGAGTTGGAAAAGATTTCACACCACAACCTCTATTGTTGCCTTGGCAGAAAGTTGCTAGTTGGAAACCCAAGTGTTCTTCACTTTTTGGAGTTGAATCTTGAAGAGAAGTTGGTTAGGAGCTTACATGGGTTGCTTGTAGCGGATTGGGCGTAAAGATTTGGAGCTAAGACTTGCTTGGGCGACTTTAAGAACTTGGATATTTTTGGGCTATTTGAGGTAGTGAACCTTAACCTCTTTGTGAATTGGTTATTATACATATATTATAAGTATATTATGGAGTATATAATATATGGAGTAAAAGTTTGGAAGAGTTGGATCTTGTTAACTTGTTAAAAGAAAGGATTGGCCGTTCGCCATTAAAATGGTAAAAACGTATCCAACGTATCAAACGTATCTTACTTGTGAAGAAGTAATTAACAAAGTAACTATAACTTATATTAAGAATGGAAATATAAGTTGGATGACTAATGAGTAATTTGGATAAGTAAAATGGACAAAGTTGGCCAAGGACCCCCTTAAGGATTTGTATTTACTTTGGGTATTTACTACTTTGTATTTACATTTACATTAAGGGGAAGATTGTTCAATCGCGTTCCGTTTGGGCGTGTGATCCCCTTTTTAATTATTGTACTGTTATGAAGGCGTGATAGTAAACCGCGTTACCGGTTGGGCGCGTAATCCCCTTCTTTTACTTATTGTTATTATGAAGGCGTGATAGTAAACCGCGTTACCGTTTGGGCGTGTAATCCCCTTCTTTAAGTTGTTTAATTATTACGCCTTATTTATGGCATATAATTACGGTTATTCGGGCCTTGGAGAAAGATGGAAAAGTGAGTAAAAACGGGGGAAGTGCTGCCCAATTTTTCGTAGAATTAGAGGGATTTTTATTGGTATAAGTCTTCAATGGTAAGAAAGGTTTGATAGAAGTACTATGACCATTTTAGGAGTGGAGTACTACGTGTGGCGTGATCTACTTGGCTTAAGGAGTAGCCGACGGGTTGAAGTACTTGGAGCGTTTTGCTATTTGTCGATAATCGTCGCGAGGTATGTGAACCTCTTCCTATCTTTTCTAGCATGATTGTTGTGAACTATGTAGTACGGTAGACGTACGTGTGCTAAACGAGTTTTGGTTCGTTTAAAACATATAGTGTTATAATAGCTTTATGGGAAGTTAGTTATAACGACTTTATGTAAGTAATAGAATGGTTTATTGATTTTAGAAGTTAAGAGACTTGATCTTGAAAGATAAGAGACTTGACTTAATTGACTTGATATGAATTTTGTTAAAAAGTGTGAAACCTCATTCGTGAGTAATGAGTACTTGGTTTTTAAAGATTGATGTTTTACTGATTTCGGAAATGAGAATAAGTATCGAACAAACCATTGCAGCGTTAGTAAAGGAAAATGTATTGACTAATTAATTATATTAAAACCAGTAGAAACCTCCATCTGCATAGAAGCTAAGATAAGACAAAATTGTATTACATTTCCTAGATCATGGCTGCTTTAATAAGATGGTTATAAGCAAGAACAAGCTACTCACACATAAGGCATATGTTACTCAATTGTTTTAAAAAGAGATTACGTTAAGTGATTAAGACTATGATCTATGGAATCTTTCGAAAATAAGAGACTTGAGCATTTGAAATTAGGCAAACTTGAACTTTTGGAAAAGAATGTTGTTACTTGATTTTAATAAGGAAAGTGTTTTGGTTTACTTATAAATGTTAGTCACTCTATGTTAATACTACGGGTATCGGGTGACCTTTGTAAAAGAAATGGATCTTTTAAAAGAATTTAACGTATGTAGTACTTTGGGGTTAAAACCCGGACTTTGACATAAAATGAAAGTACCTTGAGTTGTGTGTAACTTGCCTATGTTTGCGTGTGATAGCCTTGTTGTGCAAGTACTGTATTTCTATACCGCCGCGTCTCTCGATGGAGGGCGCTGATTGGTTAATGAGCGATTCCTATCGAGTCCCATGAGATGGGCGAGACATGTATTCCATCTGATTCTATCGAGTCCGTGAGATGGGCCGAGACATGTATTCCATACGATTCCTATCGAGTGCGTTATACCGTATTTCCGGAGTATATGCGTGGCCAGCGTCGTATTATAATTTGAGCCTTAAAGTTGGCTAGTTTGAAATTTGTACACAAGTGCCGAAAAGAGTCGTTTTTAGACGAAACGGTTCCACAGCTTTAGTAGGGAAAAATACGGCGATGTCATTTATAATTTTTGCGGATTTTTACGAGAGACGTAACCTTTTGGACCAACGGGAGGGTGGCATGTGTCACCTCACATTGGAAAGAGGTTGACGGCAAATGGGCTAAGCTTGCACGTTTTTGGTGTTGAATTTTTGGTCAAGGGTTAGGTAGGATATTTTGTGTAGATGGATAAGGTAGCACATGGCTAAATCTTGGCCTTACACTTGCCTTACACTTGGAGTGATCTTGGCCATTGGTTGGCCATGGCTTGACCTATAAATACCCCCTTAGTTGATGAACTTTCTTCATCCAAAAATCATTTTCCTAGTCTTGAAATCTCTCCCCCTTTGTGAGTAAAAATCGTCCAAAGCCCCCCCTTTTTGAGAGCCTAAGCCGAGGCAAACCCCCCCCTTGAGTGAGGATTGGCGTGGGGTACCCACTAGCCTAGTTGTCTCGTATAAATACCCCTTGTTGTGGTATAGAAATACTCTCCTAGTATTGTTATAATGCCCAAATACCTTGGCCCATATACCTTATAGTATTCCCAAGGTTACACTTATACAAGCCCAGAAAAATACTATTATACTTCCTTTAGCCACTAAACGAAACCTAAGGAAAACCTTCATAGTCGGTTGAAGTGTTAAGTAGAAGTGCGTAGAACTTCTAAGGGTTGTTTGGAGCGGATTGGAGCACTCGGAGTAGGAGCTAAACGTTGCTCGGGAGGCGACATTAAACTTGGATAATTTTGGGCTTACCAGGAGTAAATACTCTGTCATCGCTATGGTAATTGGAAATTACATGTTGTTGGAATATATAGTTAAAGTATACTATATATAGAACTGAACATAGTCTTGTGGCAATGTCTTTGGACTTAAGCTGAATTTATAAGTAGAAGATTAAAGCGTACTTACATAGGACCGTATTCTGATAGGTGATAACCTATATTGGTTGATGTTACGCAAGTAGCATGGGCTACTTAGAAGGTGGACAAGGCTAGCGGGTTATAAGCCGTGGGCGTTTGCTTATAGTCGATAATCGTGCAAGGTATGTGATTCTTCCTATACTCTTGAGCATGATATTTTAAAGGAAGATATATATAGTACGGCAATGTCTTTTGACTTAAGCCCGAATAATATATAGTACGGTGAGCGTATGTGTGCTAATTGAGCGTAGTTATGCGGCAATGTCTTTGACTTAAGCTGAATAATAAGAACCTTGAATGTATTTCAAATGCTAAGAAACCATTTTTAAAGAAGAGTAACACTTGGTTTTAAAGGTTTTAAAAAGAGTTATACTAGCTTTATGGGAGTTAGGTATAACGTCTTAAGAGAGGTAAAGAAAATGGTTTCTTGTTTTTAAGAAGTTAAGAGACTTGATCTTATAAGATAAGAGACTTAACTTAATTGTCTTAATATGGATGTTTGTGTGGAACCTCATTCGTGAGTAATGAGTACATGGTTTTAAAAGGAATTACGTTTCTTGATTTGGAAATCGAGAATGTGTATCGACAGGACCACATGGCGCTAATAAAGGAAAACGTATTGAATAATGATGTATTATATTAAAACCAGTAGAAACCTCCATCTGCATAGAAACTAAGATGAGACAAAATGATATTACATTTTCTAGATCATGGCTGCTGTAATAAGATCGTTATAAACAAGAATAACCTACTCACATATAAGGCATATGTTTCTCAGGTTGTTTAAAAGAGAAGTATATTCTTAAGTGAATAAGACTATGAGTTATGAAACCTTTCTAAAATAAGTGACTTGAGCATTTGAAATTAGGCAAACTTGGACGTTTGGAAAATAATGTTGTTACTCGATTTTACAAAAGGGGAAGTGGTTTGTTTATTTAAAGATAGTCACTATTTTTATACTACGGGTATTGTGTGACTTATGTGAAAGCAACGGATCTTTTAAAGGATTTAACGTACGTAGTACTTTAGGGTTAAAACCCGGACTGTGGCATAAAATGAAGGTACTTTGAGTGATGTATAACTTGCCTATGCTTGTTGTGATGAAACTTGCCTATGCTTGTTGTGGTGAAACTTGCCTATGCTTGTTGTGATGAAACTTGCCTATGCTTGTTGTGATGAAACTTGCCTATGCTTGTTGTTGTGAAACCTGCCTATGCTTGAGATGATAGCCTTTGTTGTGCAAGTGTTGTATTTCTGTGTTACCGCGTCTCTCGATAGAGGGCCGGTTGACTTGTTGAGAACTTACTTGGGCGTCTTTGGCGATGTGGAGAATTCCACGGGTATGTTTCCATTTTGATTCTTGTCTTGTTGTTGATGTTACATAGACATGTCTACCGTCTGCAGTCCGGGGCGTGTGGCCATGCGGCAGGGTTGATTACCCGATATATTGTTATTGTGGCTACATGGACATGTCTACACCGAGGCAGAATTCCGGGGGCATGTGGCCATGCGGCAGGGTTGATCAACCGATATATTGTTGTTGATGTTGCATGGACATGCCTACTGGCGTCTGGTCGGCATGTGGCCATGCGGCATTGTTATTATTGTTGCATCATGGGCATGTCTACACCGTCACGAGTCGGGGGCATGTGGCCATGATGCGAACAAGATTGATGTTGTGGGCGTGAGACCCGTGGTTGTATTTGAGTGATGGCTTTGAGGCGTGAGTCACGACTTGGCCGCTTACGTTGTATCGTAGTTTGGTTATCATGCATGTCTCCTGTTTTTTTTTAGACTGCTATGATTTCATTTATAGTACTTTACAGTTTCACATACTTGGTACCTGTTGTACTGACCTCCTTCGGGGGGCTGCGTTCATGCCGCAGGTAGAAGTACATCGGCTGTCGATCCCCGCGTTTAGGATCTCATTCAGCGTCTTGGGAAGCTCCGTTCCGTCGGAGGCTTATCTTTGGTATGTTACCCTGAGTCTATAGGTTCTTGTACATTCAGGGGTATGGCGGGGCCCTGTCCCGTCATAGTTGTTGTAAAATCTTAAGTGCATGCTTTGTTGTGGCGGGGTTGTAAGGATTATGCTATTCAAATGTATATATATATATATGTTGAAAAGGCCGTTTTGGTTGGCCTATTTCTATTTCATCTTGATCCATGTCTATTTACATGTTTAAGTTTGTATTTCCGCTGGTTTTCTCTGATGTTGTATCACTAGGGTGCCCGGGGTAAGGCACCAGTCACGGGCCCGGGTTCGGGTCTTGACAAAGTGGTATCAGAGCAGTTAATCCTCGGAAAGTGTCTACAGACCGTGTCTAGTAGAGTCTTGATTATCGGTGTGTTGTGCACCACATCTATAATCAGGAGGCTATAGGACATTTAGGATTGGTTTCCATTTCTTCTCATTACGAGATCGTGCCTTAGGCCGTGTGATAAGTTGGACCCCTCGACGTATTCCTTTCCTTTACGATTATGCCTCGCGTAAGGCAACCTGAGCCCAGATGGGCAAAGCGGCGAGAGGCGCTAGTGGGATCTGAGGAAACGAGGCGCGAGCGTCGATGCACGAGCGATGCTTGACGGCGGGTTTTGCGCCCGCCCGGCCAGCGATTTAGAAGCGCGGCGATGGTGATGAGACCACGATACACGCGCCAGTCCGCGGCACAGGCGAAGAGATGGGTTACAAGGAGATGCCCGATTCTTGGCGAGGTCGTGGCGGATATGAGATAAGTGGGCCGGCAGTTCGATGGCGCCGATGGTTCACCCTAGATCGGATAGTTTGAGGCTACATGACTTTACGAGATGTAGCCGCGAGTTCTGGTCGAGGCACGAGGATGATCCGCGAGGAGTTCATCAAGCGATTCTGACGGATCATGAGTGATCAAGGCTTGGAGACCGAGTCGGTGGTCTAGGTTCGCATCGGCTGCGTGATACCGATGATCGTGGTTTGATTCGTGGGAGCTGTCGGGAGAGAATGCACTTCGGCCCGTTTGGGACGAGTTTTGGGGCCTTCTGGCACATTTCTTGCCTCGCGGATGAGAGGGCTCGGTAAACAGTTTTTGATGTTGAGCGAGCAGGCGTCTGATTCGGGAGTACAATGTGGAGTTCGACTCATTGGCGGTATGTTCCGCATTAGTAGCTTGATATGGAGGATCGAGTGCACCGATATGTTACGAGGCTCGATGATTACCTAGCGAAGTTGTTGGTGTAGCTCTTGGTGGGCATGGACATTGCCGCATGCGAGCTTATGCACTGGAGGTGAGGCGGAGAAATCGGCGGAATGACGAATCGTGAAGAGGCGAGCAGCGAGTCCTGGTGACTTTCGAGGCGGACCGCCTCGGCCGTGAACTAGTTTTGTACCTCCTCGGTCTGCAGTGGTCCTCCACAACCTTCGGGAAGCGGTCGAGCTCCGTGGGTTGGTGTCGAGGAGTAGGGGTGTTGGCGGTGCGATCACCCTACCTCGGTGTGGTCGATATGGTAGACCGCATTTGGGAATGTCGTGGTGCGAGGAGCTTGTTATTTTTGCGGCCAGCGGGGCCATTTGCGGAAACTGTCCGACCAAGGGTAGCACGGATGTTACGACTCGGCCTTGAGGATCGATGGCTGGTTCATCACCCTACGATTATGCGCCTGCAGGCGTGCCTATGATTAGAGAGGAAGCGGTAGATTCGGTATATCCCTAACCCTACAGAGTTTTGTATGTATTGATGTTGTTGATGTGTTTAGTGTTATGTTTGGATAGCTTTGTGCTAAAATGTGATTTAGAAACACAGTTAGTGAAAAGGGTAAGTCACAGGTAGTGTGAAATGGAAGTGGTAGCTTTCATGACTGTAGAGGTAAGATTGTTGGATCGAGAAACAAGAGAGTTGGCGTGACGGAGGGTCGGGTTGAGGCGTGTTGCGTGTCAACCGTGGCCCGAATGAGTGGGGTCAGCTCGGGTGGTCCGCCAGTGGTAGGGTCACCGTGGTGTTAGGACAGTTTTGATGACCATCGTATGAGTTCGTGGATACGTTCGACCGAAGCGGTCGTGAAGGTGGGAATGGCCTTAAAAGATTGGCGAGTAAGATGACCAAGTTTGGAGGTAGTGACTCCAAAGTTTTGGGAACAGAAATGATGACTGAAGTATGGTGCGTATACTAGAAGAGTTCAAGTGTTCGAGGAGGGCACGACGAGTAAGGAAGGAAGAGAACGTGTGTTATGTTTGTGGCCATGTGTGGCATTGGCAACTTGTTAGAAGATCTTCTTCGTAATCCGTCTTGAGAAGGAACATTCGGGACGAATGTTTCTAAGGAGGGGAGAATGTTATACCCCGTATTTCCAGAGTATGTACGTGAGCGCGTACGTATTATAATTTGAGCCTTAAAGTTGGCTAGTTTCGAAATTTGTACACAAGTGCCGAAAAGAGTCGTTTTTCGACGAAACGTTTCCACAGCTTTCGTAGGGAAAATTCCGGCTATGTCATTTATAATTTTTGCGGATTTTTCCGAGAGACGTAACATTTTGGACCAACGGGAGGGTGACATGTGTCACCCTCACATTGGAAGAGGTTGGACGGCAAATGGGCTAAGCTTGCACGTTTTTGGTGTTGAATTTTTGGTCAAGGGTTAGGTAGGATATTTTGTGTAGATGGATAAGGTAGCACATGGCTAAATCTTGGCCTTACACTTGCCTTACACTTGGAGTGATCTTGGCCATTGGTTGGCCATGGCTTGACCTATAAATACCCCCTTAGTTGATGAACTTTCTTCATCCAAAAATCATTTTCCTAGTCTTGAAATCTCTCCCCCTTTGTGAGTAAAAATCGTCCAAAGCCCCCCCTTTTTGAGAGCCTAAGCCGAGGCAAACCCCCCCCTTGAGTGAGGCTTGGCCGTGGGGTACCCCCCCCTAGCCTAGTTGTCTCGTATAAATACCCCTTGTTGTGGTATAGAAATACTCTCCTAGTATTGTTATAATGCCCAAATACCTTGGCCCATATACCTTGTAGTATTCCCAAGGTTACACTTATACAAGCCCAGAAAAATACTATTATACTTCCTTTAGCCACTAAACGAAACCCTAAGGAAAACCTTCATAGTCGGTTGAAGTGTTAAGTAGAAGTTGCGTAGAACTTCTAAGGGTTGTTTGGAGCGGATTGGAGCACTCGGAGTAGGAGCTAAACGTTGCTCAGGAGCGACATTAAACTTGGATAATTTTTGGGCTTACCGAGGTAAATACTACTGTCCTTCTATGGTAATTGGAAATTACATGTTGTTGGAATATATAGTTAAAGTATACTATATATAGAACTGAACATAGTCTTGTGGCAATGTCTTTGGACTTAAGCCTGAATTTATAAGTAGAAGATTAAACTGTACTTACATAGGACCGTATTTACAATAGACTGATAACCTATATTGGTTGATGTTCTGCAAGTAGCATGGGCTACTTAGAAGGTGGACAAGGCTAGCCGGGTTATAAGCCGTGGAGCGTTTTGCTTATAGTCGATAATCGTCGCAAGGTATGTGATTCTTCCTATACTCTTGAGCATGATATTTTAAAGGAAGATATATATAGTACGGCAATGTCTTTTGACTTAAGCCTGAATAATATATAGTACGGTAGACGTATGTGTGCTAATTGAACGTAGTTGTACGGCAATGTCTTTGACTTAAGCCTGAATAATAAGAACCTTGAATGTATTTCAAATGCTAAGAAACCATTTTTAAAAGAAGAGTAACACTTGGTTTTAAAGGTTTTAAAAAGAGTTATACTAGCTTTATGGGGAGTTAGGTATAACGTCTTAAGAGAGGTAAAGAAAATGGTTTACTGTTTTTAAGAAGTTAAGAGACTTGATCTTATAAGATAAGAGACTTAACTTAATTGTCTTAATATGGATGTTTGTGTGGAACCTCATTCGTGAGTAATGAGTACTTGGTTTTAAAAAGGAATTACGTTTTACTGATTTCGGAAATCAGAATGTGTATCGACAGACCACCGCAGCGCTAATAAAGGAAAACGTATTGAATAATGATGTATTATATTAAAACCAGTAGAAACCTCCATCTGCATAGAAACTAAGATGAGACAAAATGATATTACATTTTCTAGATCATGGCTGCTGTAATAAGATCGTTATAAACAAGAATAACCTACTCACATATAAGGCATATGTTTCTCAGGTTGTTTAAAAGAGAAGTATATTCTTAAGTGAATAAGACTATGAGTTATGAAACCTTTCTAAAATAAGTGACTTGAGCATTTGAAATTAGGCAAACTTGGACGTTTGGAAAATAATGTTGTTACTCGATTTTACAAAAGGGGAAGTGGTTTGTTTATTTAAAGATAGTCACTATTTTTATACTACGAGTATTGTGTGACTTATGTGAAAGCAACGGATCTTTTAAAGGATTTAACGTACGTAGTACTTTAGGGTTAAAACCCGGACTGTGGCATAAAATGAAGGTACTTTGAGTGATGTATAACTTGCCTATGCTTGTTGTGATGAAACTTGCCTATGCTTGTTGTGGTGAAACTTGCCTATGCTTGTTGTGATGAAACTTGCCTATGCTTGTTGTGATGAAACTTGCCTATGCTTGTTGTTGTGAAACCTGCCTATGCTTGAGATGATAGCCTTTGTTGTGCAAGTGTTGTATTTCTGTGTTACCGCGTCTCTCGATAGAGGCGGTTGACTTGTTGAGAACTTACTTGGGCGTCTTTGGCGATGTGGAGAATTCCACGGGTATGTTTCCATTTTGATTCTTGTCTTGTTGTTGATGTTACATGGACATGTCTACACCGTCTGAGTCGGGCGTGTGGCCATGCGGCAGGGTTGATTACCCGATATATTGTTATTGTGGCTACATGGACATGTCTACACCGAGGCAGAATTCCGGGGGCATGTGGCCATGCGGCAGGGTTGATCACCCGATATATTGTTGTTGATGTTGCATGGACATGCCTACGCGTCTGGTCCGGGGCATGTGGCGTGCGGCATTGTTATTATTGTTGCATCATGGGCATGTCTGCCGTCACGAATTCGGGGCATGTGGCGTGATGCGAACAAGATTGATGTTGTGGCGTGAGACCCATGGTTGTATTTGAGTGATGACTTTGAGGCGTGAGTCACGACTTGATCGCTTACGTTGTATCTTGTAGTTTGGTTATCATGCGTGTCTCTGTTTTTTTAGATGCTATGATTTCATTTATAGTACTTCTGATTTCACATACTTGGTACTGTTATCGACCTCCTTGGGGCTGCGTTCATCCGCAGTAGAAATCATTACCGTCGATCCGCGTTTAGGATCTCATTCAGTCTTGGGAAGCTCCGTTCCGTCGGAGGCTTATCTTTGGTATGTTACCACAGTCTATAGGTTCTTGTACATTCGGGGTATGGCGGGGCCTGTCCGTCATAGTTGTTGTAAAATCTTAGAAGTGCAGTACTTTATTTGTGGCGGGGTTGTAAGGATTATGCTTGTTCAAATGTATATATATATGTTGAAAGGCAACCGTTTTGGTTGGCCTATTTCTATTTCATCTTGATCCATGTCTATTTACATGTTTAAGTTTGTATTTCCATTGGTTTTCTCGATGTTGTATCACTAGGGTGCAGGTAAGGCACGATCCACGGGCCGGTTCGGGTCTTGTGAGTCCCATGAGATGGGCGAGACATGTATTCCACGATTCTTATCGAGTCCCATGGGATGGGCGAGACATGTATTCCACACGATTCCACCTCGAGTCCCGTGGGATGGGCCGAGACATGTTATACGTATCATACGATTTATACCTGAAGGCTGCCGGTGAGGAAGGAGTTCCAGGCATGAGGATGACTTGAGTGTGAGTCCACGACTTGACATGACTACTTTTATGTTGTAAGCGTAGTTTGGTTATCATACATGTCTCTTGTTTTATATAGTATCATGATTTCATTCTGATATTTGATTTCACATACTGTACTGTTGTATTGACCTCCTTGGGCTGCGTTCATCCGCAGTAGAGTACATCATCGGTTGTGGATCCTCGCCATAGGATCACGATTCAGCGTATTGGGAAGCCCCGTTTCTCGGAGGATTATCTTGTGGTATGTTACCACAGTGCAGCAGGTTCTTGTACATTGGGGTATGGCGGGGCCGTCCATCATAGTTGTTGTCACTTTCTTAGAGTGCATGTAGTCTGTTGTAGGCGGGGTTGTAAAGGATGCTGTATTCGGTCTGTATATACGCAAGAAAATCGCTTTATTTTGGTTGGCCTATTTTTTTTTTATCATATCTCTTGTTTCATGTTCATGTTTTTATTTCCGCTGATTTTCTCTGATGTTGTATCACTAGGGTGCCCGGGGTAAGGCACCAGTCACGGGCCCCGGTTCGGGTCGTGACAAAAGTCGTATCGAAGCGATTAATCCTCGGAAAGTGTCTACAGACCGTGTCTAGTAGAGTCTTGATTATCGGTGTGTTGTGCACCACATCTATAATCAGGAGGCTATGGGATATTTAGGATTGGTTTCTATTCTTCTCACTCTGAGATCGTGCCTTAGAGCTGTGTTATAAGTTGGACTCCCTCGGACGTATTCGTATGTACCAGTTATGCCTCTGCGAAAGGCAACTAGAGCCCAGATGGGCAAGACAACAGAGGGAGCTACGAATAGGACACAGAGGGTTACGAGGGCACGAGCACGGTCATTACACGAGATAGTACTTGAGGACAGCGAGTTTTATGACGCCGCTAGCCCCAGCAGAGTTTAGAGCGGCAGCAGTTTCTACGGAGGCCACGATACCTGAGCCTCCAGTTCCACGACTGGGAGCCGAGGATATGAGTTCAGGAGATGGCCCAGTTACTAGTGAGACTGGTGGCTGGGAATGAGAACGGACGGGAGCCGGTGGTTCACCCTAGATCCGATAGTCTGAGACTTCGGGATTTCTTGAGTTGTTGTTCGCCAGAGTTCTATGGATAGAGAGCTGAGGATGGTCCTCAGGGTGTCGTACTAGTTTGGGGAGATTGTTATGCTTGCGGCCAGCAGGGCCATTTGGTGAGAGTTTGTCCGATTAGCGGTAGCACAGATGTAGAGACTCGACGCCGGGATCGGTGGTGGTTCATCGCCTTATATAGCTAGGCGCCTGCGGTGATTATGGTTAGAGCGACAAAGAATAAGTAAGGCAGTAGTTACAGAGATACCTTTAGCCCTTAAGAGACTTGGTTATGTTGTTATGGTGGGTACGTGTGAAGTGCTATACGGATAGCATTGTGTTAAGTGTAACTTAGAGAACATGACTAGTTGAAGAGGTAAGTTTGGGGTCATGGAAGGTGTGAACCTTAGAATATTATACGTGGAGACCTTAGATGCGAGGCCGTCTTGAGTAAAAGATTTTGTTTACGATTGACCTTTGTCGGAGTGCATAGTATACGAGGGGTAAAAATTGTGTGATAAGTCCCTGAGTGGTGTGAATTATAAGAGGGTAGTTGAGCTAAGAAGACCACTAGGTTTTCGTGACTGGATTAGTGAGATTGCTCCGGATCGGGGGAAACAAGAGTTTGGCGCGGTTATGGGTCGGGTTGAGGACCATTCGCGGGTCAACCCGTAGCCCGGAATGTGGTGGGGTCAGTTCGAGGTGGTCCCGCCAGGTGGTAGGGTCACGAGGGCGCTAGGCCCAAGTTTAGGTAACCATCGTACAGGGTTGTGGATGCGTTCGACCAGCATCGGATCGTGAAGGCCGGGAATGGCCTTAGAGGAAATTGAAACTAGTAAGATGACCAAGTTTGGAGGTGGTAACTCCAGGGTTGTGGAAATTGAAGCGATGGCGAAGTATGGGCGTGTACTAGAGAGTTCGGTTATGCGAGAAGTGCGACGAGTAGGAAGGGAAGCGAACATGTGTTAAGAGGATGGAAGTGATCATTTTTGTGAAGTGAAGGTGCGAAGGAAGT
This sequence comes from Przewalskia tangutica, assembly GCA_029844215.1. Taxonomy (NCBI): domain Eukaryota; kingdom Viridiplantae; phylum Streptophyta; class Magnoliopsida; order Solanales; family Solanaceae; genus Przewalskia; species Przewalskia tangutica. The sequence continues at coordinate 88,820,066 of CM056721.1, read as the reverse complement.
ATCCTTTGGACCAGGAGCGAGAGTTGGTGTTGTCTTTACATCGTCGAGGTGATTCCTCGTTGGCTTGGATTTTAGTTTTGCGCACATGTTATATTCTGGCCATTGGTGGCATGATCGGTTTTGTAAGTATAGTAGTGGAGATTATACCGACGCAAGTACGTTTGGAGACTTAGAAGGAACATTCGGGACGAATGTTTCTAAGGAAGAATGTTATACCCGTAGTTCGAGTATGTATGTGAGGGCGTCATATGAGAATACGACAGAAAAATTGGAAAGGAAGAAAGATGCGATTTTTCGACGGAAAAGTTTCCGGGTTTTGTGAAGGAAAAAGGTTCGTTGATGGGAATTGGATTCCCAGATTTGGTATTTGGGCTTCTTGGATTATATTAGAATTATGAGATTTTATTTTCGGAAATGGGCACGTGGGACCCACGGGAGAAATTTACGGTTTTGTTGGGCCCGCTTTGTTTTTGAGATTTTCGATATTTTGGATATTTTCGGAAGATGAAATATTTTGGACGAATAGGAGGGCGACACGTGTCACCCCCCCTAGGTGGCTCTTGGCCGAAATGAGCTAGACAAATGGCAAGACAAGTGGCCTTGTCTTGCAAGATATTTTAGTTGGACAAGTGGCTTGTGGGGCCCACACACACTTGTCCCCAATCTCAACCACACACTTGCCTTCATCCTAGCCCTTGGTTGTCCTATATATGCACTACTAGTTGATGAAATCTTCCACACTTAACCATTTCAAGACAAGAAATTCCCTCCCTTCTCCCTTGACCTAGAGCTCTCGACTTTGCCCCCATTTCTTGAGCAAAATTTGTCCAACAATTCTTAAACTCTCAAGTGTTCTTCCCTAAGGTGTTAGGAAGATTGTGTACCAAGAGTTGGAAAAGATTTCACACCCCTAACCTCTATTTGTTGCCTTGGCCGAAAGTTGCTAGTTGGAAACCCTAAGTGTTCTTCACTTTTTGGAGTTGAATCTTGAAGAGAAGTTGGTTAGGAGCTTCTATGGGTTGCTTGTAGCGGATTGGAACGTAAATATTTGGAGCTAAGACTTGCTTGGAGCGACTTTAAGAACTTGGATATTTTTGGGCTATTTGAGGTAGTGAACCTTAACCTCTTTGTGAATTGGTTATTATACATATATTATAAGTATATTATGGAGTATATAATATATGGAGTAAAAGTTTGGAAGAGTTGGATCTTGTTAACTTGTTAAAAGAAAGGATTGGTCGTTCGCCATTAAAATGGTAAAAAACGTATCAAACGTATCTTACTTGTGAATAAGTAATTAACAAAGTAACTATAACTTATATTAAGAATGGAAATATAAGTTGGATGACTAATGAGTAATTTGGATAAGTAAAATGGACAAAGTTGGCCAAGGACCCCAACTTAAGGACTGTATTTACTTTGGGTATTTACTTTGGGTATTTACATTTACATTAGGGAGATTGTTCAATCGCGTTAGTTTGGGCGTGTGATCCCTTTTAATTATTGTATTGTTATGAAGGCGTGATAGTAAACCGCGTTACCGGTTGGGCGCGTAATCCCCTTCTTTTACTTATTGTTATTATGAAGGCGTGATAGTAAACCGCGTTATCGTTTGGGCGTGTAATCCCCTTCTTTATGTTGTTTAATTATTACGCCTTATTTATGGCATATAATTACGGTTATTCGGGCCTTGGAGAAAGATGGAAAAGTGAGTAAAAGCGGAAGTCTTGCGATTTTCCGTAGAATTAGAGGGCTTTTTATTGGTATAAGTCTTCAATGGTAAGAAAGGTTTGATAGAAGTACTATGACCATTTTAGGAGTGGAGTACTACGTGTGGCGTGATCTACTTGGCTTAAGGAGTAGCCGACGGGTTGAAGTACTTGGAGCGTTTTGCTATTTATCGATAATCGTCGCGAGGTATGTGAACCTCTTCCTATCTTTTCTAGCATGATTGTTGTGAACTATGTAGTACGGTAGACGTACGTGTGCTAAACGAGTTTTGGTTCGTTTAAAACATATAGTGTTATAATAGCTTTATGGGAAGTTAGTTATAACGACTTTATATAAGTAATAGAATGGTTTATTGATTTTAGAAGTTAAGAGACTTGATCTTGAAAGATAAGAGACTTGACTTAATTGACTTGATATGAATTTTGTTAAAAAGTGTGAAACCTCATTCGTGAGTAATGAGTACTTGGTTTTTAAAGATTGATGTTTTACTGATTTTGGAAATGAGAATAAGTATCGAACAAACCATTGCAGCGTTAGTAAAGGAAAATGTATTGACTAATTAATTATATTAAAACCAGTAGAAACCTCCATCTGCATAGAAGCTAAGATAAGACAAAATTGTATTACATTTCCTAGATCATGGCTGCTTTAATAAGATGGTTATAAGCAAGAACAAGCTACTCACACATAAGGCATATGTTACTCAATTGTTTTAAAAGGAGATTACGTTAAGTGATTAAGACTATGATCTATGGAATCTTTGAAAATAAGAGACTTGAGCATTTGAAATTAGGCAAACTTGAACTTTTGGAAAAGAATGTTGTTACTTGATTTTAATAAGGAAAGTGTTTTGGTTTACTTATAAATGTTAGTCACTCTATGTTAATACTACGGTATCGGGTGACCTTTGTAAAAGAAATGGATCTTTTAAAAGAATTTAACGTATGTAGTACTTTGGGGTTAAAACCGGACTTTGACATAAAATGAAAGTACCTTGAGTTGTGTGTAACTTGCCTATGTTTGCGTGTGATAGCCTTGTTGTGCAAATCTTGTATTTCTATACCGCCGCGTCTCGATGGAGGTAGGCTGATTGGTTGTGAGCGATTCCTATCGAGTCCCGTGAGATGGGCGAGACATGTATTCCATACGATTCTATCGAGTCCCGTGAGATGGGCGAGACATGTATTCCATACGATTCTATCGAGTCCCGTGAGATGGCGAGACATGTATTCCATACGATTCCTATCGAGTCCCATGAGATGGGCCGAGACATGTATTCCACACGATTCTTATCGAGTCCCGTGGGATGGGCGAGACATGTATTCCACGATTCCACCTCGAGTCCCGTGGGATGGGCGAGACATGTTATACGTATCACGATTTATACCTAGGCTGGCGGTGAGGAAGGAGTTCCACGGCGTGAGGATGACTTGAGGTGTGAGTCCACGACTTGACATGACTACTTTTATGTTGTAAATCGTAGTTTGGTTATCATACATGTCTCACATTTTATATAGTATCATGATTTCATTTCTGATATTGATTTCACATACTTGGTACTGTTGTCGACCTCGCCCGAGGCTGCGTTCATCCGCAGGTAGAGTACATCGATTGTGGATCCTCGCTCATAGGATCACGATTCAGCGTATTAGGAAGTCCGTTTCTCGGAGGCTTATCTTGTGGTATGTTACCACAGTGCAGAGGTTCTTGTACATTCGGGGTATGGCGGGGCCTGTCCGTCATAGTTGTTGTCACTTTCTTAGAGTGCATAATCTTGTTGTGGCGGGGTTGTAAAGGATGTATTATTCGGTCTGTATATATGCAAGAAAAGCTTGTTTTGGTTGCTTTGTTTTTTTATCATATCTCTTGTTTCATGTTCATGTTTTTATTTCTGATTTTCTCGATGTTGTATCACTAGGGTGCCCGGGTAAGGCACGATCCACGGGCCGGTTGGTCGTGACAAAAGTGGTATCAGAGCAGTTAATCCTCGGAAAGTGTCTACAGACCGTGTCTAGTAGAGTCTTGATTATCAGTGTGTTGTGCACCACATCTATAATCAGGAGGCTATGGGATATTTAGGATTGGTTTCTATTCTTCTCACTCTGAGATCGTGCCTTAGAGCTGTGTTATAAGTTGGACTCCTGGGCGTATTCGTATGTACGATTATGCCTCTGCGAAAGGCAACCAGAGCCAGATGGGCAAGGCAGAGAGGAGCTACGAGTAGAACACGAGAGGTTTCGAGGCACAGCCCTGGTCATTACGAGATAGTACTTGAGGACGAGTTTTATGGCCGCTAGCCCAGTGAGTTTAGAGCGGCGATTTCTACGGAGGCCACGATACTGAGCCTCGATTCCACGGCCGAGGCCGAGGATATGAGTTCGAGAGATGGCCCGATTACTAGTGAGGTGGTGGCTAGGAATGAAGCGGACGGGCCGTGGTTCACTTAGATCCGATAGTCTGAGACTTCGGGATTTCTTGAGTTGTTGTTCGCCAGAGTTCTATGGATAGAGAGCTGAGGATGGTCCTCAGGGTGTCGTACTAGTTTGGGGAGATTGTTATGCTTGCGGCCAGGGCCATTTGGTGAGAGTTTGTCCGATTAGCGGTAGCACAGATGTAGAGACTCGACGCCGGGATCGGTGGTGGTTCATCGCCTTATATAGCTAGGCGCCTGCGCGAGGATTATGGTTAGAGCGACAAAGAAGAAGTAAAGCGATGAGTTCTGAGATACCTTTAGCCCCAAGAGACTTGGTTATGTTGTTATGGTGGAGTGCGTGTGAAGTGCTATCGGATAGCATTGTGTTAAGTGTAACTTAGAACATGACTAGTTGAAGAGGTAAGTTTGGGGTCATGGAAGGTGTGAACCTTAGAATATTATACATGGAGACCTTAGATGCGAGGCCGTCTTGAGTAAAAGATTTTGTTTACGATTGACCTTTGTCGGAGTGCATAGTATACGAGGGGTAAAAATTGTGTGATAAGTCCGAGTGGTGTGAATTATAAGAGGGTAGTTGAGCTAAGAAGACCACTAGGTTTCGTGGATCGGATTAGTGAGATTGCTCGGATCGGAAACAAGAGTTTGGCGCGGTTATGGGTGGGTTGAGGACCATTCGCGGGTCAACCCGTAGCCGGAATGTGGTGGGTCAGTTCGAGGTGGTCCCGGTGGTAGGTCACGAGGGCGCTAGGCCCAAGTTTAGGTAACCATCGTACAGGGTTGTGGATGCGTTCGACCAGCATCGGATCGTGAAGGCCGGGAATGGCCTTAAAGGAAATTGAAACTAGTAAGATGACCAAGTTTGGAGGTGGTAACTCTAGGGTTGTGGAAATTGAGCGTGGCGAAGTATGGGCGTGTACTAGAGAGTTCGGTTATGCGAGAAGTGCGGCGAGTAGGAAGGGAAGCGAACATGTGTTAAGAGGATGGAAGTGATCATTTTTGTGAAGTGAAGGTGCGAAGGAAGTATCCTTTGGACCAGGAGCGAGAGTTGGTGTTGTCTTTACATCGTCGAGGTGATTCCTCGTTGGCTTGGATTTGAGTTTTGCGCACATGTTATATTCTGGCCATTGGTGGCATGATCGGTTTTGTAAGTATAGTAGTGGAGACTCTACCGACGCAAGTACGTTTGGAGACTTAGAAGGAACATTCGGGACAAATGTTTCTAAGGGGGGAAGAATGTTATACCCCGTAGTTCCAGGGTATGTATGTGAGGACGTACGTATGAGAATACGACAGAAAAATTGGAAAGGAAGAAAGATGCGATTTTTCGACGGAAAAGTTTCCGGGTTTTGTGAAGGAAAAAGGTTCGTTGATGGGAATTGGATTCCCAGATTTGGTATTTGGGCTTCTTGGATTATATTAGAATTATGAGATTTTATTTTCGGAAATGGGCACGTGGGACCCACGGGAGAAATTTACGGTTTTGTGGGGCCCGCTTTGTTTTTGAGATTTTCGATATTTTGGATATTTTTGGAAGATGAAATATTTTAGACGAATAGGAGGGCGACACGTGTCACCCCCCCCCCCCTAGGTGGCTCTTGGCCGAAATGAGCTAGACAAGTGGCAAGACAAGTGGCCTTGTCTTGCAAGATATTTTAGTTGGACAAGTGGTTTGTGGGGCCCACACACACTTGTCCCCAATCTCAACCACACACTTGCCTTCATCCTAGCCCTTGGTTGTCCTATATATGCACTACTAGTTGATGAAATCTTCCACACTTAACCATTTCAAGACAAGAAATTCCCTCCCTTCTCCCTTGACCTAGAGCTCTCGGCTTTGCCCCCATTATTTGTCCAACAATTCTTAAACTCTCAAGTGTTCTTCCCTAAGGTGTTAGGAATATTGTGTACCAAGAGTTGGAAAAGATTTCACACCCCTAACCTCTATTTGTTGCCTTGGCCGAAAGTTGCTAGTTGGAAACCCTAAGTGTTCTTCACTTTTTGGAGTTGAATCTTGAAGAGAAGTTGGTTAGGAGCTTCTATGGGTTGCTTGTAGCGGATTGGAACGTAAAGATTTGGAGCTAAGACTTGCTTGGAGCGACTTTAAGAACTTGGATATTTTTGGGCTATTTGAGGTAGTGAACCTTAACCTCTTTGTGAATTGGTTATTATACATATATTATAAGTATATTATGGAGTATATAATATATGGAGTAAAAGTTTGGAAGAGTTGGATCTTGTTAACTTGTTAAAAGAAAGGATTGGCCGTTCGCAATTAAAATGGTAAAAAACGTATCCAACGTATCAAACATATCTTACTTGTGAAGAAGTAATTAACAAAGTAACTATAACTTATATTAAGAATGGAAATATAAGTTGGATGACTAATGAGTAATTTGGATAAGTAAAATGGACAAAGTTGGCCAAGGACCCCAACTTAAGGACTGTATTTACTTTGGACTGTATTTACTCTGGACTGTATTTACATTTCTGTTAAGGGGAAGATTGTTCAATCGCGTTCCGTTTGGGCGTGTGATCCCCTTTTTAATTATTGTATTGTTATGAAGGCGTGATAGTAAACCGCGTTACCGGTTGAAGCGTAATCCCTTCTTTTACTTATTGTTATTATGAAGGCGTGATAGTAAACCGCGTTACCGTTTGGGCGTGTAATCCCCTTCTTTAAGTTGTTTAATTATTACGCCTTATTTATGGCATATAATTACGGTTATTCGGGCCTTGGAGAAAGATGGAAAAGTGAGTAAAAACGGGGGAAGTGCTGCCCAATTTTCCGTAGAATTAGAGGGCTTTTTATTGGTATAAGTCTTCAATGGTAAGAAAGGTTTGATAGAAGTACTATGACCATTTTAGGAGTGGAGTACTACGTGTGGCGTGATCTACTTGGCTTAAGGAGTAGCCGACGGGTTGAAGTACTTGGAGCGTTTTGCTATTTGTCGATAATCGTCGCGAGGTATGTGAACCTCTTCCTATCTTTTCTAGCATGATTGTTGTGAACTATGTAGTATGGTAGACGTACGTGTGCTAAACGAGTTTTGGTTCGTTTAAAACATATAGTGTTATAATAGCTTTATGGGAAGTTAGTTATAACGACTTTATGTAAGTAATAGAATGGTTTATTGATTTTAGAAGTTAAGAGACTTGATCTTGAAAGATAAGAGACTTGACTTAATTGACTTGATATGAATTTTGTTAAAAAGTGTGAAACCTCATTCGTGAGTAATGAGTACTTGGTTTTTAAAGATTGTTGTTTTACTGATTTTGGAAATGAGAATAAGTATCGAACAAACCATTGCAGCGTTAGTAAAGGAAAATGTATTGACTAATTAATTATATTAAAACCAGTAGAAACCTCCATCTGCATAGAAGCTAAGATAAGACAAAATTGTATTACATTTCCTAGATCATGGCTGCTTTAATAAGATGGTTATAAGCAAGAACAAGCTACTCACACATAAGGCATATGTTACTCAATTGTTTTAAAAAGGAGATTACGTTAAGTGATTAAGACTATGATCTATGGAATCTTTCGAAAATAAGAGACTTGAGCATTTGAAATTAGGCAAACTTGAACTTTTGGAAAAGAATGTTGTTACTTGATTTTAATAAGGAAAGTGTTTTGGTTTACTTATAAATGTTAGTCACTCTATGTTAATACTACGGGTATCGGGTGACCTTTGTAAAAGAAATGGATCTTTTAAAAGAATTTAACGTATGTAGTACTTTGGGGTTAAAACCCAGACTTTGACATAAAATGAAAGTACCTTGAGTTGTGTGTAACTTGCCTATGTTTGCGTGTGATAGCCTTGTTGTGCAAGTACTGTATTTCTATACCGCCGCGTCTCTCGATGGAGGGTCGGCTGATTGGTTGTGAACGATTCCTATCGAGTCCCGTGAGATGGGCTGAGACATGTATTCCATACGATTCATATCGAGTCCCGTGAGATGGGCCGAGACATGTATTCCATACGATTCCTATCGAGTCCCATGAGATGGGCCGAGACATGTATTCCATACGATTCCTATCGAGTCCCATGAGATGGGCCGAGACATGTATTCCACACGATTCTTATCGAGTCCCATGGGATGGGCCGAGACATGTATTCCACACGATTCCACCTCGAGTCCCATGGGATGGGCCGAGACATGTTATACGTATCATACGATTTATACCTAGACTGCCGGCAGTGAGGAAGGAGTTCCACGGGCATGAGGGATGACTTGAGGTGTGAGTCACGACTTGACATAACTACTTTTATGTTGTAAAGCGTAGTTTGGTTATCATACATGTCTCTGCTTTATATAGTATCATGATTTCATTCTGATATTTGATTTCACATACTTGGTACTGTTATCGACCTCCTTTGGGGCTGCGTTCATCGCAGTAGAGTACATTGGTTGTGGATCCTCGCTCAGGATCACGATTCAGCGTATTGGGAAGTCCCGTTTCTCCGGAGGCTTATCTTGTGGTATGTTACCCTGAGTCTGTAGGTTCTTGTACATTCAGGGGTATGGCGGGGCCCTGTCCCGTCATAGTTGTTGTCACTTTCTTAGAGGTATGTAGTACTGTTGTGGGCAGGGTTGTAAAAGATGTAACTGTTCAGATTCTGTATATATGCAAGAAGGCAACTGTTTTGGTTGGCCTGTTTTTTTATCATATCTCTTGTTTCATGTTCATGTTTTTATTTCCGCTGATTTTCTCTGATGTTGTATCACTAGGGTGCCCGGGGTAAGGCACCAGTCACGGGCCCCGGTTCGGGTCGTGACAAGAAACTTCATAGTTGGTTGAAGTAGATAGTAGAAGTTGTGTAGAAACTTCTAAGGGTTTCTTGGAGCGGATTGGAGCGTACAGATTAGGAGCTAAACCTTGCTCAGGATCGACTTATATCTTGGATAATATTGGGCTTATCGATGTAAATAATCTTATCCTTCTATTATAATTGGAGTGTACATACCGTAGAAGTATTGAAATAAGTATAGAATACATAGAAGGATATTAAAGAAGAGAAGTGAACTGTAATTACATAGAAGGGTATTACAAAAGAGAATTGAACTATAATCACCTCAGAAGAATTAAAGAAGATTGAACTGTACTTACAAATGACTGTATTTACAGTAGACTGTATAGTTTACCGGGTAGGGAAGTGCTGCCCGATTTTCCGTAGAATAGAGAACCCTCTGCTTAGATTATCCTACAGAGTAGTCTAGACGTTGATAGACGTATTTGACTATTATAGGTTGATACTATGCGCGACATATTCGACTTGGCGGTGGATTTCGCGAGGAGGTATGTGATTCTTCCTATACTCTTGAGCATGATATTTTAAAATATATATATAGTACGGTAGACGACGTGTGTTAGCGAACATGGTTTTACTTGACGTCTTTTGACTTGAGTCTAAATAATAAAATCTTGAAGTCTTTCAAAAGAATTATAAGTCATTTTGAAAGAAGAAGAATATTTGTTTTAAAACAAAAGCTTAAGAGTTATACTAGCTTTATGGGAAGTTAGGTATAACTACTTAAGAAAGAGAAACAGAACAGTGTACGTATGTGTTTATGAAAGACGTGTATTGATTTCTGGAAAGTATAATAAGATGGTTTGATGAGTAGACATATTATGATGCTATGTGTGTTAGTGTCTTGTAACGTTTGTATAAGAGGTATTCTTGTTGTGCTTATGTTGTTTAACGATAAGTCGTTATGTTAGTATTATATCACTCACCTCTTGACATGATACCGGGGTTAAGTCGCCTCCGACGGGGTAGACTCGGTGATGCAGGACCATGATTCGAGAATACCTCGTGTGGGTCCAGGGACCTATGCGAGCTACGAGTTCGGGTTAGTGTGCGGCCTTTGTGGTCATGCGGTCTATGTGGGCCATGCGGACTACGAGTCGGGGCGATGCCGGCGAGTAGCTACCCTCGATGCGGGAATACCTCATGCGGGCCTAGGTGGCTATCGACTACGAGTCGAGATTAGGCATGCATAATGATACTATGGGCGATTGGCCTTGCTTCGATCATTCACAGCCTAGAAAAGACCTGTTACAGTTTACCTATTATTGCTCTTGTTTGTGATGTGGCACTCTGTGCGGTTATATTGGTTGTTTCGTACATATTTGTAAAATTGGTTTTAAAATGTTATGATTTCATTTAAGTACTTTACAGTTTCACATACTTGGTACCTGTTGTACTGACCTCCTTCGGGGGGCTGCGTTCATGCCGCAGGTAAGGGAAAGCAGGTGCTAGATCCGCATCCTTAGGATCTTTTGCTTTGGTGTCAGGAGCTCCATCTTCTCCGGATGATCGACTTTTGGGTATGATTTCCCTGTTGTTGTAGATAGTTTGTACATTCAGGGTATGGCGGGCCCTGTCCCGCCATAGTTGTTTATCTTCTTAGAGGTTTGTAGTCCTATTGTACAGTTGGGATGTAACTGCCAGATTTTGGTTATATATATATGCCGGAAGCAACCCTTTTCAGATAAACTGTGTCTCATTTACAATTGTTTCATGTCTTGTGTTTTTATATTCCGCTGATTACTCTGATGTATGACTACTTGGGTGCCCGGGTAAGGCACCAGTCACGGGCCCCGGAATGGGTCGTGACAAAAGTGGTATCAGAGCAGTTAATCCTCGGAAAGTGTCTACAGACCGTATCTAGTAGAGTCTTGATTATCGGTGTGTTGTGCACCACACCAATAATCAGGAGGCTATAGGATATTTAGGATTGGTTTCCATTCTTCTCACTCGAGATCGTGCCTTAGAGTCGTGTTATAAGTTGGACCTCTAACGTATTTCCTTTCTTTAACGCTTATGCCTCCACGTAAGCAATCCGCCCGTAAGGCAAGGCAACCGAGGAGCCGCTAGTAGGACACCGAGAGTCACGAGGCTCGTGCCCGATTATACCCGAGACGGCGAGTTCCACGACGGCCCGGCCCCAGACCACGCACGCGCCTCCGTCCACGGCAGGCGAGGAGTTAGGGTACAAGGAGATGGCCCGATCGCCGAGATTGTGGCGAACATGAGGATAGGCCGATGCAGATTCCAGTTCAGCGGTGCACATGGTTCACCCGAGATCGCGGTTTGAGGCTACGGGATTTTCTCGAGTTGTAGCCCGCCGAGTTCTGGTCGAGGCACGAGGATGATCCGCAGGAGTTCATCCGCCGCCGATTCTGAGAGGATCGTGCGAGTGATCAAGGCTTGAGACCGAGTCCGTGATTTTTGGTTCACATAGGTGCGTGATACCGCGATCGATTGGTTTGATTCGTGGGAGTTATCCGGGAGAGCACGCGCGTCCCGCTACTGGGACGAGTTCTCAAGGCTTTTCTCACTCACTTCTTGCCTCCGCAGATGAGGAGGCACGCCGGCAGATTTTTGTTCTTTGAGACAGAGAGGACGCCTGATTAGGAGTACAACGTTGAGTTCGATTCGTTGGCTCGATATGTCCCTGCGTTGGTAGCGATATGGAGGCGTGGTGCATCGCCACGCCACCGCTAGATGATTATATGGCCGAGTCTTGTGCGGGTGTGGCTCTTCAGCCAGACATGGACATTACCCGCATGCAGGCTCATGCACTTGGATACGAGGAGCGTAAAGGCCGACGGGTTGACAGACAGCAGCAGAAGAAGACCAGGACGGCAGGGTCTTTTGGTAGCTATCGGGGTGGAGAGCCTCAACAACAGTCTAGATTTGCACCCCAGCCAGCTCAGAGCACTCCTACACCGTCCTCAGGACAGCCGGGATATTCGAGGCGCACGGGGCCCCGTGACTTGACGTCGAGTAGCGAGAGTCTTGGCCGATCGGGACCACCGCCCCCTCAGTGTGGCCGATGCGGTAGATCCCATTACGGGAATTATGGTACTGCTCCGGGAGTTTTTTATAGTTGCGGCCAGCCGGGTCACTTCGCCAGCGAGCTGTCCAGGCGAAGCGCAGAGGGTAGGGGTCAGCCTACAGGGTCTTTCGTCGGGTCTTCTTCATCTCCTACAGTTACTCGCCCCGGAGGGCAGGGTACTCAGGGGCCAGCGGGTCGCGGCAGAGGTCGTGGTGCGGGTCCCAGTTCTAGCGGTCCTCAGAACCGCATTTATGCCTTGTCGGTAGCGGCAGACCGGAGGCGTCGCCGGCGTCCGCAGTACCTTATCAGTTTCTGGTTGTGATGTGTATGCCTTGATAGATACGGGTTCTACTCTGTCCTATATATCTCCCCTTATTGCTAGTAGGATAGGGATAGAGCCTGTATCCATAGACCCTTTTGAGGTAGCTACGCCAGTGGGCAATTCAGTGGTAGCTCGGTGGGTATATAGGGCTTGTCCAGTGACCTTATGCAGTCGTCAGACCCTAGCCGACTTGATAGAGCTGGACATGACTGATTTCGATGTGATCATGGGCATGGATTGGCTAGCTTCTTGCTATGCCAATGTAGACTGCAGGGAGAGAGTGGTACGGTTCCAGTTTCCTGGGGAGCCGGTTATTGAGTGGGAGGGGAACACTGTGTCGCCGAGGGGTAGGTTTATTTCCTACCTCAAGGCTAGGAAGATGGTGCAGAAGGGGTATATCTACCATCTCATTCGGGTGTTTGATACTGAGGCTACGGTACCAGATTTTCAGTCAGTTCCTGTAGTCAGAGAGTTCCCAGATGTGTTTCCAGATGACCTCCCGGGTATCCCTCCTGAGAGGGAGATAGAGTTTTGTATCGATGTGCTGCCAGACACTCGGCCTATTTCCATTCTGCCATACAGAATGGCACCTGCCGAGTTGAGAGAGTTGAAGGACCAGCTGAGAGATTTGCTGGAGAAGGGCTTCATCAGGCCTAGTGTTTCTCCCTGGGGAGCGCCGGTATTGTTCGTGAAGAAGAAGGACGGGACGCTGCGCATGTGTGTTGATTACAGGCAGCTGAACAAGGTGACCATTAAGAACAGATACCCCCTTCCCAGGATTGATGATTTGTTCGACCAGTTGCAGGGTGCGAGATGTTTCTCCAAGATTGATCTGCGATCGGGCTATCATCAGGTGCGAGTCAGAGAGGCGGATGTCCCTAGGACTGCATTCCGGACCCGGTACGGGCACTATGAGTTCAGGGTTATGTCTTTCGGGTTGACCAATGCTCCGGCGGTATTTATGGATTTGATGAACCGAGTGTTCAAGCCATTTTTGGACACGTTTGTGATAGTGTTCATTGATGATATCTTGGTTTATTCTCGCTCAGAGCAGGAGCATGCGGAGCATTTGAGGACTGTGCTGAGAGTTCTCCAGGACCAGCAGTTATACGCCAAGTTTTCGAAGTGTGAGTTCTGGTTGACTTCGGTGGCTTTTCTTGGGCATATTGTCGGGGCCGATGGTATTCGGGTGGATACGGCCAAGATCGGCGATCGAGAGTTGGCCTATACCCACTACTCCGGCAGTGCGCGACTTCGGGCCTTGCGAGTTACTATCGGCGGTTCGTGGAGAAGTTTGCTTCTATCTCGCACCATTGACTAGTGACTCGGAAGACGGCTAAGTTTGATGGGTGATGCTTGTGGCGGGGTTTCCGATTCTTTGAAGGAGATCGACGACCGCCCGTTCTTACTCTTCCAGAGGGTCCAGACGGCTATGTCGTGTATTGTGATCGTCGAGCATCGGGTTGGGATGTGTGTTGACGCAGCGAGGCAAGGTTATAGCGACGCATCCCGACAGCTTAAGAAGCATGAGAGGAACTACCCCACCCATGATTTGGAGTTGGCAGCGGTGATTCACGCCTTGAAGATCTGGAGGCACTATTTGTACGGAGTTCATGTGGATATTTATACAGACCACAAGATCCTCCAGTATATCTTCAGCCAGAGGGAGCTGAACTTACAACAGAGACGGTGGTTAGAGTTACTCAAGGATTACGATGTCGACATCCTGTACCACCCGGGGAAGGCCAATGTTGTGGCAGATGCTCTTAGTCGTAGGTCGATGGGGAAGGCCAATGTTGTGGCAGATGCTCTTAGTCGTACTCCCCTAAAGTCATTAAAACGACCATTAGGTTTTGGAACTAAGGCACTAGCCAAAAGGTTTGGAAACCACTTCCTTTTCAAGACTCCATGTACTTTAAGCAAAATACTTTCACTCTTAAGAATCCAAACTCCACTAAGGCAATGGATTATACAACTTACAATTTAAACATCAAAGTACAATCAAGGAAGTACATAGAACAAATTCTATACTAGGCAATCCAAGTACAACCAAGGAATGGATCATTTAAGGAGTAGAACTTACTTTCTTTATCTTAAGGAATCATGCTAGAAGAGGAGATAGTTCACATACCTTTTCGGCTAAATCCACAAGCTAAGCCGAATACGCCGTACGTAGAATTGTCAACCTATAATGGTCACAACATGACTATAAATTCTAGTTTCTAACGTAGAATAATACTAAGTAAACGGTCTCTTATTCTACGGAAAATCGGGCAGCACCTCCTTTGTTTCTACTTACTTTGCCACCTTTTTCAAGGCCGAATACAATAACCAACACGCCACATTTAAGGCTCAAAACAACAACCCATCAAAGGGGATTACACGCCTTACAATACGTGTAAAATTCCGCCCCACAATTCATATCAAGTAGTATAAAAATCCAAGCCATTCTCGGCCAAGAACATAACCGACAATTCAAAGTCTTTCCAATCCTTTTCCAAATTCCAAGTTCTAAGGTCTAACATGTTATATAGTCATAACCAATTTCAACAACTACAATTTCCTTCTTATACAACATGCGACGGCTTAAACCAATAATCAACTTGAAATGTAATCTTAAGGCTAAACATGCTAGTTTTCGGATTAGGGTTCCAATAGCCAATATAATTATCAAACTTCATACTATACATATCATGCTTGCTAATATCCATAGCTACAACAATACGTAAACATTAATTGCTAAAACGACAAAATTTATACATTTACAAGCCCTTAAAATTTCCAAGATTCAAAGTCGCGCCTTAGAAATTCTTAGCTCCTTTCCTTATGTTCCAATCCACTCCAAGCACTCCTTAGAAGCCTATGAAGAACCCATCTTCAAGTTCCAACTTCAAAGTTGAAGAACTCCTTAAGTTTCTGCCTAGAGACTAATACGAAAACGCTGTTTTTCCGAAATCTTTCTATTGAGATATCCTTACAATACCCCTAGGGACATTGGGTTTAAGTCTTGTGAACAATGGATCAAAACTACAAATATTTTGTGTGGGAGATGGCACTAACCCGAGAGCATTCTTGGCTAAGCTCAATGTTCTCTCAAATTTTCTAAGTGTAAAATGCCAAGTCTTGCTACTAGTTGGGTATATAAAACACAATGGAGGGTTTAGATTATCACAATTGTGTGGCTAGGATGAGGATCATTAATTAAATAGCCAAGTGGACAAGTTGACCTTGGTCAACAATCTCAAGCTTGAAGACTTATCTTCCAAGATGGTCAATGACCATTTTACCCCTTACTAATTCGACCAAGACCATGTGTGGGGGGTGCCACGTGTCGCCCTCTCATTCGTCCATAAAATTCTGTAACCCTCGTGGGCCCCACAAAACGTAAAATTCCTCGGGTGGGCCCCACATGACCAAATCCGTAAAAACAAATTTCCATAATGTTAAAAGTTCCATAATCCTCAAATAATGCATTTTGAGAATCTAATTCTCCTTAACGAACATTTTTCCTTTCCGACGTTCGGAAGATTTTCTGTCGGAAAAACAATTCTTCCTTTCGTACTAATTTCCAAGTCTTGATTCCTTACGTACATTCTCTTATACATGTCCTGGACATACGGGATGTAACATTAATATTTTCATTGTAATTAGTCAAATTAGTTACCTGGTTTGTAACCTAACTTGTAGCTTTGTCAATAACCATGTACTACTATATATTGTACACAATAATGAATGAAAAGGAAAGGGAACATATTCCTTTATGGTATCAGCCAAACCCTAAACCTAAATACATCCCCTACCCGTCCCCCCCCCACCCTCTATCCTGTTATACCCCGTATTTCCAGAGTATGTACGTAAGGGCGTACGTACAAAAGTTTAGCCTTAGAGTTTAGGCATGGGACGTTTTTTTTGGGCACAACTCACTAAAAGAATCGTTTTTCCGAACGCGTTTTACTAAACTCGCGTAGGGTAAATTCGGCTATGTCATTTATTATTTTTGCGGATTTTTACGAGAGACGAAACATTTTGGACCAACGGGAGGGTTACAATTGTCACCCGTTCGACGGCAAAAATGGGCATTGTTGGCACTTGTGTTGTGCCTTGCACAAAGTCAAGGAGTTGGTATGATATTTGTGAAGGAGATGGATCAGGACCCTTGCCCAAATCTTGACCTGACACTTGCCTTGCACTTGGCATCATCTTGGCCATTGGTTGGCCATGGCTTGACCTATAAATACCCCCCGTAAGATGAAGCGGTCTTCTTCCACACAGCTTTCTTCCAGTCTTGAAAATCTTCCCTCTCTCATGAGCCTTTTCGTCCAAGCCTTCTCCCCGAGTGAAGCTTAGCGAAGCAACCCCTAGCCTATTGAAACCTACCCTCCTTGGTAGAAATGTTGTCTTCCAAGTATAGTTACTATTCCTAAATACCTTAGCCCAAATCCCTTAGTACTTAGTAGAAGTTGTGAAGAACTTCTAAGGGTTCTTGGAGCTATCGGAGCGTTCAGACTAGGAGCTAAACCTCGCTCAGGATCGACTTATATCTAGGATATTATTGGGCTTACCGAGGTAAATAATCTTATCCTTCTTTTTGTAATTAGAGAATACATACTGTAGAAGTATAGAAATAAGTATAAATACTTAGAATGATATTACAGTATAGAATTGAATTGTTATCACAGTAGAAGGGTATAAAAGAAGAATAATTGAACTGTACTCACATAGAATTTGTTTTTCTGATGAAGTATATAACTTAGGGTAGGAAGTCTGCCCAAATTTCCGTAGAATAGAGAACCCTCTGCTTAGAATTTACATGAATAGTCTAGACATTGATAGGCGTATTTGACTATTATAGGTGATTCTCTGCGCGACATATTCGACTTGGCGGTGGAGTTCGCGAAGGTATGTGATTCTTCCTATACTCTTGAGCATGATATTTTAAATATATATAGTACGGTGAGCGTCGTATGTTAATCGAATAATAATTACGGCAATGTCTTGGACTTAAGCACGAATAATAACTACGGCAATGTCTTTTGACTTAAGCTGAATAATAAGAATCTTGATACATTTCAAAAGAATCTGAATCATTTTTAGAGAAGAGGAGCAGTTGGTTTTGAACAAAAGCTTAAGAGTTATACTAGCTTTATGGAAAGTTAGGTATAACAACTTAAGAAAGATAAAAGAAGCATTTACTTATTTGCTTATAAAAACCTTGTATTGATTTACGTAAGGTGTAGTAAGATTGATTGATAAATAGACATATTATGATGCTACGTGTGTTAGTGTCTTGTGATGTTGTGAAAGGGGTCATTCTTGTTGTGCTTACGTTGCTAAGCGGTAAGTCGGTTATCTTGTTATTATATCACCTACCACCTTGGCTTGTTATACCGACGGCTAGCCACCCTTGATGCGGGTCTATATGGCCTATGAGGTCTGTGAGACTATGTGGAACTGCGGGAGTTCCAGGATTGATCATTCCGGGTGTTTTAGCCCGATGCGGGGGATGCCCTATGCGGTCTGTGTGACTATGCGGTCTATTGAGACTATGCGGTGCGGGAGTCGGGAGGGTACCGGGTTAGCTACCCCGTCGAGAATACCTCATGCGGTGCAGTGTGACCTATGCGGACTACGGGAAGTCCAGGACTAGGCACGCATAATGATACTATGGGCGATTGGCCTTGCTTCGATCATTCGCGGCCTAGGAAAGACCAGTTACATTATATCTATTAGTGTTCTTGTTTGTGATATGACACTACGTGCAATTGAACTGATTGTATTTGCAAATGGTTTTAAATACTTTGATTTCATTTAAGTACTTTACAGTTTCACATACTTGGTACTGTTATCGACCTCCTTGAGTGCGTTCATGCCGCAGGTAAGCGGCAGTGCTAGATCCGCATCCTTAGGATCTTTTGCGTTGGTGTCAGGAGCTCCATCTTCTCCGGAGGCTCTACTTTTGGGTATGATCTCCCTGTTGTAGTTAGTTTTGTACAGTCAGGGTATGGCGGGGCCCTGTCCCGCCATAGTTGTTTACATTCCTAAGTGCGTAGTCTATTATGCAGTTGGGATGTAGCGCAAAACTTGGGTTATATAAATATGCGAAAGGCAAGCTTTTCATCGAGATAAGCGTGTCTCATTTTACAATCTGTTTCATGTCTTGTTTTATATTCCGCTGATTACTCTGATGTATGACTACTTGGGTGCCCGGGTAAGGCACCAGTCACGGGCCCCGGAACGGGTCGTGACAAAAGTGGTATCAGAGCAGTTAATCCTCGGAAAGTGTCTACAGACCGTATCTAGTAGAGTCTTGATTATCGGTGTGTTGTGCACCACATCAATAATCAGGAGGCTATAGGATATTTAGGATTGGTTTCCATTCTTCTCACTCCGAGATCGTGCCTTAGAGATGTGTTATAAGTTGGACCCTCTAACGTATTTCTTTTATGCTGATTATGCCTCCACGTAGGCAACCCGGCCTGAGAAGGGCAAGGCGGCAGGAGGCGCTAGTAGGACACCGAGAGTTATGAGGCTCGTGCCCGATCTATACCCGAGACGGCGAGTTCCATGACGCCGCCGGCCCCAGCAGAGACCACAGTACCCGTACCTCCTGTCCCACAGCCTGGGGCGGAGGAGTTAGGGTACAAGGAGATGGCCCAGCTATTGGCTAGGATTGTGGCCAGACATGAGGATAGAATCTGGCGATTCGATTCGGCCCGATCGTGCACCGTGGTTCACCCGAGGGCAGATAGTTTGAGGCTACGAGATTTCTTGAGTTGTAGCCCGCCAGAGTTTTACGGGTCGAGGCCAGAGGATGATCCGCAGGAGTTCATCCGTTAGTTACAGAGGATCATGCGTGTGATCAAGGCCTCAGAGACCTAGTCCGTGACCTTCGGTTCGCATCGGCTGCGTGATACCGCAGTCGATTGGTTTGATTCGTGGGAGCTTTCCCGAGGAGAGCATGCACCTCCAGCAGTATGGGATGAGTTTTCGGAGGCTTTTCTCACGCACTTCTTTCCTCCGCAGATGAGGAGGGCATGGGCCGATAAATTTTTGTTGTTGAGGCAGAGAGGGCGCACAGTTAGGGAGTACAATGTCGAGTTCGATTCTTTGCTCGATGTGTCCCTGCGTTAGTAGCAGACATGGAGGACCGTGTACACCGCTACGTCACCGGGCTAGATGATTATATGGACGAGTCTTGTGCGGGTGTGTCTCTTCAGCCAGGCATGGACATTACCCGTATGCAGGCTCATGCACTTGGATGCGAGGAGCGCAGAGACCGACGAGTCGACAGATATCAGCATCAGAAGAAGGCGAGGCGGTTCTTTTGGTGGTTCTCGGGGTGGACGGCCTCAGCAGTAGTCTAGATTTGCACCCCAGCCAGCTCAGAGCACTCCCACATCATTGTCAGTACAACCAGAGTATTCGGGCGGTCGGGGCCCGGGACTTCGATTTCGAGGTAGCGGTGCTAACCGATCGAGGTCCGCTCGGTGTCCGTTGTGGTAGATTCCATTCGGAGCTGTAGTACTACTCGAGCTTGCTATACTTGTGGCCGCAGGTCATTATCACGAGTTTGTCCGACCGAGGCGGCGGTGGTAGGGCTCGGCTACGGGTGCATTGCGGTTCATCATCTCCTCTGATTACTCGCCCGGGCGGCGGTACTCATGGGCCAGTCGCGTGGCAGGTCGTGGCGCGGGTCCCGATTCTAGCGGTCCTCGAACGCATTTATGCCTTGTCCGGCGGCGGGATCGGAGGCGTCGCTGATGTCGCAGTACTTTATCGGTTCGGTTATGATGTGTACGCCTTGATAGATCCGGGTTCTACTCTGTCCTATATATCTCCACTTATTGCTAGTAGGATAGGGATAGAGCCTGAGTCCATAGACCCTTTCGAGGTAGCTACGCCAGTGGGTGATTCAGTGATAGCTCGGCGGGTATATAGGGCTTGTCCAGTGACCATATACAGTCGTCAGACCCTAGCCGACTTGATAGAGCTGGACATGACTGATTTCGACGTGATCATGGGCATGGATTGGCTAGCTTCTTGCTACGCCAATGTAGACTGCAGGGAGAGAGGTACGGTTCCAGTTTCCTGAGGAGCCGGTTGTTGAGTGGGAGGGAAGCACTGTATCGCCGAGGGGTAGGTTTATTTCTTACCTCAATGCTAGGAAGATGGTGCGAAGAAGTACATCTACCATCTCGTTCGGGTGTTTGATCGAGGCTGCAGTGCAGATTTTGATCGATTCGAGAGTCGAGAGTTCCCAGGGCGTGTTTCCGGCGACCTCCGGTATCCTCCCGAGAGGAGATAGAGTTTTGTATCGATGTCTTTGCGGACACTGGCTATTTCCATTCCGCCATACTGAATGGCACCGCCGAGTTGAGAGAGTTGAAGGACCGGTGAGAGATTTCTTTGGAGAGAAGGTTTCATCGAGACCTAGTGTTTCTCCTCGGGAGCGCCGGTATTGTTCGTGAAGAAGAAGGGCGGGACGCTGCGCATGTGTTGATCTGAGCGGTGAACAAGGTGACCATTAAGAACGAATACCCCTTCCCGGGATTGATGATTTGTTCGACCCGGTTGCGAGTGCGAGATGTTTCTCAAGATTGATCTGCGATCGGGCTATCATCAGTGCAGTCGAGGCGGATGTCCCTAGGATCGCATTCGGACGATGCGGGCATTATGAGTTCGTGGTCATGTCTTTTGGGTTGACCAATGCTCGCGATATTCATGGATTTGATGAACCGAGTGTTCAAACCATTTTGGACACGCGTTTGTGATAGTGTTCATTGATGATATCTTGGTTTATTCTCGCCAGAGCGGGAGCATGCGGAGCATTTGAGGATCTTTGAGAGTCCTCCAGACCAGCGATTATACGCCAAGTTTTCCAAATGTGAGTTTTGGTTAACTCGGTGGCTTTTCTTGGGCATATTGTCGGGTAGATGGTATTCGGTGGATACGACCAAGATCGAAGCGATCCAGACTTGTCTAGACCTACTACTCGCGAGTTCGCGATTTTACGGGCCTTGCGAGTTATTATCGGCGGTTCGTAGAAGTTTGCTTATCTACGCCCATTGACTAGGCTGACTCGGAAAGCGGCTAAGTTTGATGGACTGATGCGTGTGGCGGGGTTTCCGATTCTTGAAGGAGAGGCGGCACCGCCCGTTCTTACTCTTCCGGAGGTCAGACGGTTATGTCGTGTATTGTGATCGTCGGGCATCGGGCTGGGATGTGTGTTGATGCGGCGAGGTAGAGTTATAGCGTCGCATCCGGCGACTTAAGAAACACGAGAGGAACTACCACCCATGATTTGGAGTTGGCAGCGGTGATTCACGCCTTGAAGATCTAGAGGCACTATTTGTATGGGGTTCATGTGGATAATTATACAGACCACAAGAGCCTCCAGTATATCTTCAGCCAGAGGAGTGAACTTACGGCGAGGCGGTGGTTAGAGTTGCTTAAGGATTACGATGTTGATATCTGTACCACCCGGGAAGGCGATGTTGTGGCGTATGCTCTTAGTAGTCGTAGGTCGATGGGAGCCTATCGGATGTGCGGCGAGAGAGAGGAGGGACATGGTTCGTGATTTGCATCAGTTAGCGAGCCTTGGTATCCGTTTGATTGATTCTGATAGCAGTGGGGTTCGAGTTCGTGAGGTTGTCGAGTCTTCCATCGTCGAGGAGGTGAAGAGGCAACAATTCGAGGATCCGATTTTGACGTTATCGTGATCTGGCTCTTCGTGAGGAAGGGTCCTTGAGGTAGCACTTGATGGGGTGCTAAGGTTTGAGGCGAGTTGTGTGTTCCGGATGTTTTAGGACTTGGCAAGTTCTTGGGGAAGCACACGGTAGCGTTACTCTATCCATCCGTGGTCGACCAAGATGTACCACGACCTTAGATCGTATATTGGTGGGATGGCTTGAAGAGGACGTTGCGAGTTCGTAGCTCGATGCGTGTTGTCGGCCAGTGAAGGTAGAGCACGGAGGCACGGTGGTTTGTTCTGACGATAGAGATCCCGACACGAAAGTGGGAGGTGATCAACATGGACTTCATCACGGATTACCTCGCACTCGGAGGAGACATGATTCTATATGGGTTATCGTCGGCGGTGTGAAATCAGCCCACTTTCTTCCGTCGGGGCGACTTTTGGTGAGGATTATGCGGACTTTACATCAGAGATCGTCGATGCATGGAGTCCCTATTTCGATCATATCGCATGAGGAGCCCGGTTTACGGCTAACTTCGGAGGTCTTTCGAGAAGGGTTTAGGGACGCAGTGAGCACAGTAACGCATTCCATCCACAGCAGACAGCGGACAGGCGCACTATCCGGACTCTTGAGGATATCTGCGAGCTGTGTTATTGACCGAGGGTATGGGAGGATCATTTGCCTCTAGTTGAGTTTGCGTACAATAATAGCTACCACTCCGGTATTCGGATGGCGCCTATGAGGCCTTGTATGAGAGGAAGTGCGGATCGCCGATAGGATGGTTTGATGTAGGCGAGTACGATTAGTGGGACGATTTGGTGCGGCGGCGATAGATAAGGTGAAGCTTATCGGGGCGATTCTTGCGGCTCGAGTCGGCGAAGTCATATGCAGATCATCGTCGTCGGCATCCAGGTTCGAGGTGGATGATTGGGTTTTCTGAAGGTGTCACCCATGAAGGGTGTGATGAGATTCGGAAGAAAGGAAACTCGGCCAAGGTACATTGGGCCTATCAGTTGTCGCGAGGTAGGCAAGGTTGCCTACGAGTTGGATCTGCCGTCCGATCTGGAGGCAGTGCATCCGGTGTTCCATGTTTCTATGCTGAGGAGATGTATCGGGTATCCATCTAGGGTGCACCCGATTGACGATGTCGGTGACCAGGGGTTATCGTATGAGAGATTCCATAGCGATAATCGATCGTCGAGTTAGGCGTCTGCGGACGGGGCGTGGCTTCCGTCAAAGTCTTGTGGCGGAACGAGCTCAGGGAGGAGATGACGTGGGAAGCTGAGGAGGACATGAGGCAGAAGTATCCTCACCTATTCCCCACACCTCCAGGTAACTTACTTTCCTACTTGTAAATATTCATTATCGTTTATGCCTAAGTGTTGTTTTGTGGCCGTGTGTGGCATTTGCAAACTGTTTAAGTTATGAGGGACCTTATCGTTAACTGTCTTGGGAAGGAACATTCGGGACGAATGTTTCTAAGGAGGGGAGAATGTTATACCGTATTTCAGTATATGCGTAAGGCGTGCGTCTGAAGTTTAGCCTTAGAGTTTAGGAATGGGATGTTTTTTTTTGGCACAACTCACTAAAAGAATCGTTTTCCGACGAAACGTTTTACTAAACTCGCGTAGGGTAAATTCCGGCTATGTCATTTATTATTTTTGCGGATTTTTCTGAGAGACGAAACATTTTGGACCAACGGGAGGGTGACACTTGTCACCCTCATTGGACGGCAAAAATGGGCATTGTTGGCACGTTTTTTGTGCCTTGCACAAAGTCAAGGAGTTGGTAGGATATTTGTGTAGTAGATGGATAAGGACACTTGCCCAAATCTTGACCTTACACTTGCCTTGCACTTGGCATCATCTTGGCCATTGGTTGGCCATGGCTTGACCTATAAATACCCCCCTTAAGATGAAGAGTTCTTCATCCACAAATCTTTCTTCAAGTCTTGAAAATCTTCCCCTCTCCCTTGTGAGCCTTTTCGTCCAAGCCTTCTCCCCCCCTTGAGTGAAGCTTAGCCGAAGCAACCCCCCTAGCCTAGCTGAAACCTACCCCCCCTCCCTTGGTAGAAATGTTGTCTTCCAAGTATAGTTACTATTCCTAAATACCCTAGCCCAAATCCCTTAGTACTTAGTAGAAGTTGTGAAGAACTTCTAAGGGTTCTTGGAGCTATCGGAGCGTTCAGACTAGGAGCTAAACCTCGCTCAGGATCGACTTATATCTAGGATATTATTGGGCTTACCGAGGTAAATAATCTTATCCTTCTTTTTGTAATTAGAGAATACATATTGTAGAAGTATAGAAATAAGTATAAATACTTATAAGGATATTACAGTATAGAATTGAATTGTTATCACAGTAGAAGGGTATAAAAGAAGAATAATTGAACTGTACTCACATAGAATTTGTTTTTCTGATGATTTGTATAACTTAGGGTAGGAAGTGCTGCCCAAATTTCCGTAGAATAGAGAACCCTCTCGCTTAGAATTTACGAGAATAGTCTAGACGCGTTGATAGGCGTATTTGACTATTATAGGTGATTCTCTGCGACATATTCGACTTGGCGGTGGAGTTCGCCAAGAAGGTATGTGATTTTTCCTATACTCTTGAGCATGATATTTTAAATATATATAATGCGGTGAAGCGACGTATGTTAACTGAATAATAATTACGGCAATGTCTTCGGACTTAAGCCTGAATAATAACTACGGCAATGTCTTTTGACTTAAGCCTGAATAATAAGAATCTTGATACATTTCAAAAGAATCTTGAATCATTTTTAATGAGAAGAGAGCAGTTGGTTTTTGAACAAAAGCTTAAGAGTTGTACTAGCTTTATGGGAAGTTAGGTATAACAACTTAAGAAAGATAAAAAGAAATGTTTACTTATTTGCTTATAAAAATCTTGTATTGATTTCTGTAAGGTGTAGTAAGATTGATTGATAAATAGACATATTATGATGCTACGTGTGTTAGTGTCTTGTGATGTTGTGAAAGGGGGTCATTCTTGTTGTGCTTACGTTGCTAAACGGTAAGTCGATTATCTTGTTATTATATCACCTACCCCCGACTTGTTATACCAGGGCTTGCCACCCTTGATGCGGGTCTATATGGCCTATGCGATCTGTGAGACTATGCGAGCTGCGGGAGTTCGAGATTGATCATTCGGGTGTTTTAGCCCGTCGGGGATGCCCTATGCGATGCGTGTGACTATGCGGTCTATTGAGACTATGCGGTGCGGGAGTCCAGGAGAATGCAGGGGTTAGCTACCCCCGATGCGAGGAATACCTCATGCGGGTCTGTGTGTGACCTATGCGGACTACGGGAAGTCCAGGACTAGGCACGCATAATGATACTATGGGCGATTGGCCTTGCTTCGATCATTCGCGGCCTAGGAAAGACCAGTTACATTATATCTATTAGTGTTCTTGTTTGTGATATGACACTACGTGCAATTGAACTGATTGTATTTGCAAATGGTTTTAAATACTTTGATTTCATTTAAGTACTTTACAGTTTCACATACTTGGTACCTGTTGTACTGACCTCGCCCGGCTGCGTTCATGCCGCAGGTAAGGGCAAGCAGGTGCTAGATCCGCATCCTTAGGATCTTTTGCGTTGGTGTCAGGAGCTCCATCTTCTCCGGAGGCTCTACTTTTGGGTATGATCTCCCTGTTGTAGTTAGTTTTGTACAGTCAGGGTATGGCGGGGCCCTGTCCCGCCATAGTTGTTTACATTCCTAGAGGTCTGTAGTCCTATTGTACAGTTGGGATGTAACTGCAAAACTTGGGTTATATATATATGCCGAAAGGCAAGCTTTTCATCAGATAAACTGTGTCTCATTTTACAACTGTTTCATGTCTTGTTTTTATATTCCGCTGATTACTCTGATGTATGACTACTTGGGTGCCCGGGTAAGGCACCAGTCACGGGCCCCGGAACGGGTCGTGACATATCCCCATCTTCATCATCTTTTTCTTCTCGGATTCCCCATTTCTCCCTTACTCTCCACTTTTCAATGGCTGAACAACCTAAATTTCATCCTGTTGTTGTTAACAACACCAAGAATTTCATTCTCATAACTATTGAGATGGAAAAACTTCAGTATTCATCTCGGGTGGAATTGTTTAAGATCCATTATCGTGTTTACAAAGTCATCGATCACATCATCCCTCCTAAACCAAAGCCCACTGCCGAGCACATGGAGAAAAATGATGGTTCTGATGAGTAACTTTGGTCACGATTAGTTGTGATCGTTCTACAATGGATCTACGGCACAATCTCGAATGATCTATTACATACAATCATTGAAACCGACGCTACTGCACGACAAATATGGGAGCGGTTGGAAAGCATTTTTCATTATAACAAGACACAACATGCCTTGTATCTAGAAAATCAATTTAAGGACATTCAACGGGATGATTTTCCTAACGCGTCGGCTTATTGTCAAGAACTTAAAATGATTATTGATCAACTCTAAAACGTCGGTGCACCGGTTGCAAACCAACAGTTGGTCATGCAACTAATTGTGGATTTAAATGAAAATTATGACGACATTGCTACAATCCTCCAACAAAGAACTATGTTGTCTCTATTCTATGAGGCTCCTTCGAGACTTATCCTTGAAGAAATTCGAAAAGCCAAGCGGGAAGCGGCTAACGCTAACACCATTGACGTCGCCCTCCTTACCACCAATGGTGTTACACCCCGTAAGTCCAGGACATGTATAAGAGAATGTATGTAAGGAATCAAGACTTGGAAATTGGTACGAAAGGAAGAATTGTTGTTCCAACGGAAAATCTTCCGAACGTCGGAAAGGAAAAATGTTCGTTGTTGAGAATTGGATT
The DNA here is from genome assembly GCA_029844215.1 of Przewalskia tangutica. Classification (NCBI taxonomy): domain Eukaryota; kingdom Viridiplantae; phylum Streptophyta; class Magnoliopsida; order Solanales; family Solanaceae; genus Przewalskia; species Przewalskia tangutica. Next base: position 88,793,187 of record CM056721.1, on the reverse strand, counting down.
CTCAAAATGCATTATTTGAAGAGTATGGAACTTATTAACATTATGGAAATTTATTTTTACGGATTTGGTCATGTGGGGCCCACCCGAGGAATTTTACGTTTTGTGGGGCCCACGAGGGTTACGGAATTTTATGGACGAATGAGAGGGCGACACGTGGCACCCCCACATATGGTCTTGGACGTTTTTAGTAAGGGTAAAATGGTCATTGACCATAGAAGATGAACAAGTCTTGCTAGCTTGAGATTGTTGACTTGTCAACTTGTCCACTTGACTTATCATTAATTGGCCTTCATCCTAGCCACACAAGTGTTTTAATCTAAGCCCTCCATTGTGTTATAAATGCTACACTAGTGCAATACTAAGTCTCCAACACTTAGAAAAATCACAACACTTTGTTCTTCAACCATAGAGCTCTCGGGTTCACTATCTTTTCCACACAAAAAATTTGTAGTTTTGATCTATTATTTACAATACATTAACCCAAGGTCCCTAAGGGTATTGTAAGGATATCTCAATAGAAATATTTCGGAAAAACGATGTTTTCACGTTAGTCGCAAGGCGAAAACCTAAGTAGTTTTCCTAGTTTTGGATTGGAAATGGAAGAGAAGTTGGTTGTGAACTTCTAAAGGCTTCAAATAGCGGATTGAAGCGTAAAGGAAAGGAGCTAAGAATTGCTAAGGAGCGACTTTGAATCTTGGAAATTTTAAGGGCTTGTAAAGGTATAAATCTTGTCGTTTTAGTAATTAAGATTTACTTATTGTTGAAGCTATGGATATTAACAAGCATGAGATGTTTAGTATGAAGTTTCATAAGTGTATTGGCTATTGGAACCCTAATCCGAAAACTAGCATGTTTAGCCTTAAGATTACAATTCAAGTTGATTATTAGTTTAAGTCGTCGCATGTTGTATAAAGAAGGAAATTGTAGTTGTTGAAGTTGTCTATGACTATATAACATGTTTGACCTAAGAACTTGGATTGAAAAAGAATTGGAAAGGACTTAGGATTGGTTATAAGTTGGCCGAGAATGGCTTGAATTTTTAAACTACTTGGTATGAATTGTGGGGCGGAATTTTACACGTATTGTAAGGCGTGTAATCCCCTTTGGTTAGTTGTTGTGTTGAGCCTTAAATGTGGCATGTTTGGTTATTGAATTCGGCCTTGAAAAAGGTGGCAAAGTATGTAGAAACAAAGGAAGTGCTGCCCGATTTTACGTAGAATAAGAGACCGTATACTTAGTATTATTCTACGTTAGAGACTAGAAGTTGATAGTCATGTTGTGACCATTATAGGTTGACACTTCTACGTGCGGCGTATTCGGCTTAGCTTGTGGATTTAGCCGAAAAGGTATGTGAACTATCTCCTCTTCTAGCATGATTCCTTAAGATAAAGAAAGTATGTCCTACTCCTTAAATGATCCATTCCTTGGTTGTACTTGGATTGCCTAATATAGAATTTGTTCTATATACTTCCTTGATTGTTCTTTGATGTTTTAATTGTAAGTTGTTATAATCCATTTCCTTAGTGAAGTTTGGATTCTCAAAAGTGAAGGTATTTTACTTAAAGTACATAGAGTCTTGAAAAGGAAGTGGTTTCCAAACCTTTTGGCTAGTGCCTTAGTTCCAAAACCTAAGGGTTGTTATAATGACTTTAGGGGAGTTAAAGGAGTGATTTACTTCATTGTTTTAAAAGAGGAGAAATGACATGATTTAAGAGAAGTAACTTATTTTAAAGGTGTGAGTTACTTGAGGTTTAATAGTAGAAGAAACTTGTTTTCTAAATATTAAGAGACTTGAAGTATTTTGAAAGTTAAGAACTTGATTTGTAAGTATGTGATACTTGGTTTTAAAAGTATAAGTCTCTTGGTTATAAAAGGAATGAATATGTCTAAAACCATAAAGGGTTATAACGGCTTTATGGGAAGTTGGTTATAACGGCTTTATGGAAGGTTAAGGAAGTTGTCTATTTTGATTAATGGGCATAAGTTTCCTAGATTGTGAAAATTTGAAGTTACTTGATTTCAAGCTTTGAAATGAGTTTTCTAAAAGTGTAGTAACTTACTTTGAAAAATAGACACACCTTGATACTACGGGTGTTAGTATCTTGGGGTTTTACATAAAAAGGAGTCTTTTGAAAAGAATGTACGTACGTAGTACTTTGGCTTGTTTAATTGAGAATTATTCTATGTGTGCCTTGATAAGTACTTTGGCTTGTTTAATTGAGAATTATTCTATAAGTGCCTTGAGTTTATAAAATGAAAGTCTAAAGATTTTATGAACTTGCCTATGTGTGCTGGTGATAGCCTTTGAGTGCAAGTATTATGTTTTATTATGTTGCCGCGACTCTCGGTTGGAGGGCCGGCTGTCTTGTTGTAAGTTTACTTGGACGTACCGACGGTGATGTGGGATTCCACGGGTATACTTCCATTATTTGTATTACTCCTTGGACATGCTTATACGATGTGGGATTCCGGGGCATGTGACCAGGAGGCGGGTTAGATTCCCGGATTTGTTTGTATTATCCCATGGTTATGCTTATACGATGTGGGATTCCGGGGCATGCGACCACGTGGGATATTTTATTCCATGGATTGGCCCTCCATGAGCTTTAGTAGCCGGTGGATCCGTAGATAGCTTTCGTACTTGCCCCCGTCAGTTGTTGACGCAGGCTGGATCTGGTAGTTGGCTTTCGTACTTGCCCCCGTCAGTTCTATTGCACAGTTTGGTATGGTAGACTCTGGTAGATAGCTTTCGCACTTGCCCCGGTCATATCTCGTGACGACAGGCTGGATCTGGTAGTTAGCTTTCGTACTTGCCCCCGTCAGTTGTTGACGCAGTGAATCAGTAGTTGGCTTTCGTACTTGCCGTCAGTTTATGATGCAGCCGGATCTGGTGGTTTGTTTTCCTACTTGGCCCGTACAGTTTTTAGGACACATGTGGGACTTGGTGTTCATGTATGCCTATTGGTGTTATATTATATCATGGACTGCCGGCAGTGAGGAAGGATTCCACAAGCATGATTGATATTATGGGCGTGAGACCCATAATTATATTTTAGTAATGACTTTGAGGCACGCGTCCTCGACTTGATATATTCGCTTATGTATTGTATCGTAGGTTGGCTATCATACATGTCTCTGTTTTGTTTAGAGTTATGATTTCATTATAGTACTTGCATTTCACATACTTGGTACATTCTTGTCTTGACCTCCTTGAGGGCTGCGTTCATGCCGCAGTTTAGGTGCAGTGATTTGGTGATCTGCAGTGTAGGACCTTTCGAGTTTTGGATAGCTCCATTTGTTCGAGTTTATCTCTTTTGGTATAGATCCTTGATGCAGGCTTTTATGCGATTATGGGTACGGCGGGGCCTTGTCCCGTGATAGTTCAGTATAACTCTTAGAGGTCTGTATTCATATGTGGGATTGGACTCGTGTACAGTGTAGTGTCTTTTGATTATGTATATTATATGGCAGCCTTATCGGCTTTGCCCTTGCACGTACGTTTGTTTAAAAAAAATATGAGGTGTTATTTAAATTCCGCAGTTTACTTGTGTCTGTTAGGTAGAAGGGTGCCCAGGTAGGGCACCAGTCACGGGCCCGGGGTTCGGGGCGTGACAGAGTGGTATCAGAGCAGTCAGTCCTCGGAATGTCTACAGACGGTGTCTAGTAGAGTCTTGATTATCGGTGTGTTGCACGCCACACCCATAAACAGGAGGCTATAGGACATTTAGGAGTTGGTTTCTATTCTTCTCACTCTAAGATTGTGCCATAGAGCTGTGTTAGTAAGATAATTCCTCTCTGACGTATTTTTGTGTCTGATTATGCCTCGAGGAGCAACGGCCTTGAAGGAAAAGGAGTAGCGAGCTACTAGTCGACTCGAGAGAGTTGATAGGGCTTATGCCCAGGGTATACCGGATGTTGTGCCGCAGTCGGCGAGTTCTTCTGCGCCAGGTTTTGAGACCCCAGCACCAGAGCCTCCAGTTTCTCAGTTAGGAGAAGACTATAGGGTCATGAGGGAAGCAGTTATGTTATTGACCAAGATAGCGGTGCTACAGTTTCATCAGCAGGAGGTTATTCGGCCAGTACAGACAGGTGTACAGAGGGTAGAGGGCCAACGCGGAAATCAGCGTAAGAGGGCTAGACCGGTTGGTTATCCCGGTGAGTTTTTGGACGAGCAGCCTCAGCAGCGAGTGAGATATTCGTCCCAGCCTACCCAGTACATACCCCCGCAGCCCACAGGTGGGAGATTTGACCCCACAAGGTATTTAGGAGCTGGTCCGAGCTCCAGGGTTCGAGGTTCTCAAAGGAGCAGAGGATTTTCTCAGTCGAGGCCACTTTTTCCTCAGTGTTTCCGATGTAGTAAGCGTCATTTGGGGAAATGTCGTTATGGCACAGGTGTTTGTTATTATTGTGACCGTCCGGGCCACAAGCAGTGGGAATGTCCTGTTAGAAAGAGCACCGGTAAGGTGGCTCAGCCTATGAGGCCGGTAGTTGGTTCCCTTTCCTCCACAGCTGTGCGTCCCCCAGCGGTGTTGGATGTCGGCCGGTAGTGGTAGAGGTCAGGGTGGAGTTTATGGTTCTGGCGGTCCTTCGAACCGCAGAGATGACGTGACTACGGGGCAGGATCAGGAGGCGACATCGCATGGGGTTACAGGTATATCTCGATTCTTTTGAATCATACGTGCATTGTTAGATTCAGATTTCGCCCTAGCATATATGTTTTCCCTTTGTTGCTAGCAGTTGTAAGTGATAGTACCCCTAGAGGTAGGGATACCTTGATTAGTAAAGTGAAAAGTTAAGAATGTTGACGAGAATGGTAAGTGAACTGAGACTATAGTTGTGTAGAGTTCACAAGTTGAAGTTACCCCATAATAAGTGTAAAGACCAATAGGGAAGAATGTACAGTAGAAATACTTTGGCTTATGTGATGAATCTCTAGTGAATAGGGGGATAGGGTGAGAAGTACCTTGAGATAAGAGAGAAATTTATTCCAGACTAAGAATGAGAAGTTAAGTATGACGATAGGTCGGGTTATGGACTCATTTCGGGTCAACCGGTAGTATGGAATGGGGTGATGTCAATTAGATATGGTCCCGCGATATGATAGGGTCTCGGGGATGCAAGGCCCAAGTCTAGTTGATCGTTGTACGAATTTGTGGACGCGTTCCACCGGAACCAGGTCGTAAGGACCGAGAAGAGCCTTAGCGGAAATTCAAGTAGCATAATATGGCCAAGTTTGGTTGTAACTCCAAGGATCGGAGAACTGAATCAATAATTGAAATTTTGTACGTATGCTCAAATAAGTTTAGAAGTACGAGAAAGTATGGCAAGTAAGAAAATAAAGGAACCTCTAAGGATCCCGTGGTTGAGAAGACTGTAACCTTCGAGTATTGTGAGAAGGGACCACGGACGGAAGGTCCATTGATATGTTTACGTATGTTATGTGGTGGCCATGTGTGGCATCGTTGGTCTTGTGGAGTATTGATTGATAGGCAGAGTATAGAGACTGTGCCGGAGTTTGTATAACGTGACAACCGACTAAGAACATTCGGGGACAAATGTTTCTAAGGGGGGAAGAATGTTACACCCCGTAAGTCCAGGACATGTATAAGAGAATGTATGTAAGGAATCAAGACTTGGAAATTGGTACGAAAGGAAGAATTGTTGTTCCGACGGAAAATCTTCCGAACGTCGGAAAGAAAAAATGTTCGTTGTTGAGAATTGGATTCTCAAAATGCATTATTTGAAGAGTATGAAACTTATTAACATTATGGAAATTTATTTTTACGGATTTGGTCATGTGGGGCCCACCCGAGGAATTTTACGTTTTGTGGGGCCCACGAGGGTTACGGAATTTTATGGACGAATGAGAGGGCGACACGTGGCACCCCCACATATGGTCTTGGACGTTTTTAGTAAGGGTAAAATGGTCATTGACCATAGAAGAGGAACAAGTCTTGCTAGCTTGAGATTGTTGACTTGTCAACTTGTCCACTTGGCTTATCATTAATTGTCCTTCATACTAGCCACACAAGTGTTTTAATCTAAGCCCTCGATTGTGTTATAAATTCTACACTAGTGCAAGACTAAGTCTCCAACACTTAGAAAAATCACAACACTTTGTTCTTCAACCATAGAGCTCTCGGGTTCACTATCTTTTCCACACAAAAAATTTATAGTTTTGATCTATTATTTACAAGACTTTAACCCAAGGTCCCTAACGGTATTGTAAGGATATCTCGATAGAAATATTTCAGAAAAACGACGTTTTCACGTTAGTCGCAAGGCGAAAACCTAAGTAGTTTTCCTAGTTTTGGATTGGAAATGGAAGAGAAGTTGGTTGTGAACTTCTAAAGGCTTCAAATAGTGGATTGGAGCGTAAAGGAAAGGAGCTAAGAATTGCTAAGGAGCGACTTTGAATCTTAGAAATTTTAAGGGCTTGTAAAGGTATAAATCTTGTCGTTTTAGTAATTAAGATTTACTTATTGTTGTAGCTATGGATATTAACAAGCATGAGATGTTTAGTATGAAGTTTGATAAGTGTATTGGCTATTAGAACCCTAATCCGAAAACTAGCATGTTTAGCCTTAAGATTACAATTCAAGTTGATTATTAGTTTAAGTCGTCGCATGTTGTATAAAGAAGGAAATTGTAGTTGTTGAAGTTGTCTATGACTATATAACATGTTTGACCTAAGAACTTGGATTGAAAAAGAATTGGAAAGGACTTAGGATTGGTTATAAGTTGGCCGAGAATGGCTTGGATTTTTAAACTACTTGGTATGAATTGTGGGGCGGAATTTTACACGTATTGTAAGGCGTGTAATCCCCTTTGGTTGGTTGTTGTGTTGAGACTTAAATGTGGCATGTTTGGTTATTGAATTCGGCCTTGAAAAAGGTGGCAAAGTATGTAGAAACAAAGGAAGTGTTGCCCGAATTTCCGTAGAATAAGAGACTGTATACTTAGTATTATTCTACGTTAGAGACTAGAAGTTGATAGTCATGTTATGACCATTATAGGTTGACACTTCTACGTGCGGCGTATTCGGCTTAGCTTGTGGATTTAGCCGAAAAGGTATGTGAATTATCCCTCTTCTAGCATGATTCCTTAAGATAAAGAAAGTATGTCCTACTCCTTAAATGATCCATTCCTTGGTTGTACTTGGATTGCCTAATATAGAATTTGTTCTATATACTTCCTTGATTGTACTTTGATGTTTTAATTGTAAGTTGTTATAATCCATTTCCTTAGTGAAGTTTGGATTCTCAAAAGTGAAGGTATTTTACTTAAAGTACATAGAGTCTTGAAAAGGAAGTGGTTTCCAAACCTTTTGGCTAGTTCCTTAGTTCCAAAACCTAAGGGTTGTTATAATGACTTTAGGGGAGTTAAAGGAGTGATTTACTTCATTGTTTTAAAAGAGGAGAAATGACATGATTTAAGATAAGTAACTTATTTTAAAGGTGTGAGTTACTTGAGGTTTAATAGTAGAAGAAACTTGTTTTCTAAATATTAAGAGACTTGAAGTATTTTGAAAGTTACGAACTTGATTTGTAAGTATGTGATACTTGGTTTTAAAAGTATAAGTCTCTTGGTTATAAAAGGAATGAATATGTCTAAAACCATAAAGGGTTATAACGGCTTTATGGGAAGTTGGTTATAACGGCTTTATGGAAGGTTAAGGAAGTTGTCTATTTTGATTAATGGGCATAAGTTGCCTAGATTGTGAAAATTTGAAGTTACTTGATTTCAAGCTTTGAAATGAGTTTTCTAAAAGTGTAGTAACTTACTTTGAAAAATAGACACACTTTGATACTACGGGTGTTAGTATCTTGGGGTTTTACATAAAAAGGAGTCTTTTGAAAAGAATATACGTACGTAGTACTTTGGCTTGTTTAATTGAGAATTATTCTATGTGTGCCTTGATAAGTACTTTGGCTTGTTTAATTGAGAATTATTCTATAAGTGCCTTGAGTTTATAAAATGAAAGTCTAATGATTTTATGAACTTGCCTATGTGTGTTGGTTAGCCTTTGAGTGCAAGTATTATGTTTTATTACGTTGCCGCGACTCTCGGTTGGAGGGTCGGCTGTCTTGTTGTAAGTTTACTTGGACGTACCAACGGTGATGTGGGATTCCACGGGTATGCTTCCATTATTTGTATTACTCCTTGGACATGCTTATACGATGTGGGATTCCGGGGCATGTGACCAGGAGGCGGGTTAGATTCCCGGATTTGTTTGTATTACCCCATGGTCATGCTTATACGATGTGGGATTCCGGGGCATGCGACCACATGGGATATTTTATTCCATGGATTGGCCCTCCATGGGCTTTAGTGACGCAGGCTGGATCTGGTAGATAGCTTTCGTACTTGCCCCCGTCAGTTGTTGACGCAGGCTGGATCTGGTAGTTGGCTTTCGTACTTGCCCCCGTCAGTTCTATTACGATTTAGTACAGTAGACTCCGGTAGATAGCTTCGCACTTTCCCGGTCATATCTCGTGACAGCAGTGGATCGTAGTTAGCTTCGTACTTGCCCCGTCGATTGTTAGCCGTTGAATCTGGTAGTTGGCTTTCGTACTTGCCCGTCAGTTTATGATGCATCTTTGGAATCGGTGGTTCGTTTTTCTACTTGGCGTCTGATTTTAGGACACAGGTGGGACTTGGTGTTCATGTATGCCTATTGGTGTTATATTATATCATGGACTGCCGGCAGTGAGGAAGGATTCCACGGGCATGATTGATATTATGGGCGTGAGACCCATGGTTATATTTTAGTAATGACTTTGAGGGCATGCGTCCCTGACTTGATATGACTGTTATGTATTGTGTACTGTAGGTTGGCTATCATACATGTCTCCTATTTTGTTTAGACTGTTATGATTTCATTCTGATGCTTCATTTCACATACTTGGTACATTCTTTGACGACCTCGCCCGGGGCTGCGTTCATGCCGCAGGTTTAGGTACGCAGTTTGGTGATCTGCAGGTGTAGGACCCTGCTCAGAGTTTTTGGATAGCTCCATTTGTTCAGGAGTTTATCTCTTTTGGTATAGATCCTTCAGTACATGCTTTTGTACAGTTATGGGTACGGCGGGGCCTTGTCCCGTCATAGTTCAGTATAACTCTTAGAGGTCTGTATTCATATGTGGGATTGGACTCGTGTACAGTGTAGTGTCTTTTGATTATGTATATTATATGGCAGCCTTGTCGGCTTTGCCCTTGCACGTACGTTGGTTTAAAAAAAATGAGGTGTTATTTAAATTCCGCAGTTTACTTGTGTCTGTTAGGTAGAAGAGTGCTCAGGTAGGGCACCAGTCACGGGCCCGGGGTTCGGGGCTTGACAGATGGCTTACCTACAGACGAAAGGGACTCGAGTTTCAGTCTGCATCACCATGGCATCAACGATCCAAAACGAGGTCCACATCTCCAGAATAACAATAAAGGCAGAAATTCTAGCAAAGGTCGCGGTGGCCATGGCGGAAGAAACAAAAGTGGACAACCATCATTAGTCGGCAACCACCCACATCGGCAGTAGCAGTGGCAAATAGTCTCCACCATGGACTGCGTACCGATCGTGGGGCCAACATTCTTGGGCTTCTCCACATTTCCCCTACCCGACGTCCTCCTGGGACCAACCTCCAACTCGACAGCCCCAGCCAGGAATTCTCGGAGTTCGTCCACAACAAGCATACAGTGCACATGTTTCTCCTCTATCAACCTACACACTAACGGTTATTGAGGAGGCAATGCACACTATGTCTCTCAACATTCTAGATGAAAATCGATACATAGATACTGGTGCAACATCTTATATGACGGCATCCCAATGTACTTTCTCATCTTATTTTAATATGATCAATTTAAATCGTAATATTATTATTGGCAGTGGACAAGACATTCTCATTCGAGGCTATGGACAATCATTCCTCTCCCACCAAATCCCCCATTAACTTTAAAATATCCTTCATGGCCCGAAACGTATCAAAAATTTGATCTATGTGTGTCGTTTCACAACCGACAATAATGTTTTCCTTGAATTTGATCATTTTGTTTTTTTTGTGAAGGACCTTCTGACAGAAATGTGAATAATGAGGTGTGATAGCACCATGGATCTTTATTATATCACCACCACTATCGTCCATCTAACCTCCTCTCTATCAACCTTTGTAGTTATTTCGTCTGTTATATGGCATAATAGATTGAGACATCTGGGAGACTCTGTTTTACGCTCCCTTAGAAAAAATAAATTTATTGATTGCAAACATTTTTCTTGCCCTCATGTTTGTGAATCTTGTGTTTTTGAAAAACATGTCAAGTTGTCATTTTATTCATCATCATCTAGCACTTTAATGCCATTTGATATCATACACATTGATTTATGGACTTCTCCTATTTTAAGCACGGTTGGGCATCAATATTATATGTTGTGTTTGGATGATTATTCTAATTTACTATGAACCTTTTTTATTGGCAATAAGTCCCAAGTTTATTCTATTTTTTATCCTTTAGTGCTTTAATTAAAACACAATTTGAAAAGAATATCAAATGTTTTCAATGGGAGGGAATTCGGAAATAAACAATTCAAACTCTTTTGCGCCAAAATGGTCTTGTTTTTTTATTTTCATGCCCCCGCACATCTCCACAAAATGGCAAAGCTGAATAAAAAATTAGAACCATAAATAACTTAGTTCTTACCCTCATTGCCCACGCCTCTATCCCCCCTCTTTTTGGTATCACGCTCTATCAATGGCAACATATCTCTTGAACATTCTCCCAAACAATTCTCTCAAACACAAGTCTCTGACTGAAGTTCTCTATCTTTGAGATCCTTCCTATAAGCACTTACGAACTTTTGGGTGTCTATGCTACCCCCTTCATCCCTCCACCAAAATCAATAAACTTAAACCTCTTTCCAACTTGTGTGTATTCCTTGGTTACCCGTCTAATCATCAAGGATATAATTGTTACAATTTGTCAAGCCGAAAAATAATTATATTCGATGAGTCCCAATTCCCTTTTGCCAACTGTATTATCTGCCTCCGAATTCCTATGACTTCTTAAATGATGGCCTCAGTCCCCTTTTAATTCATCAATTACAAAATCAGTCACTACCGTTACTGGAGCCTGAACCAATTCACACCGTCCCGTGTTGGGTGGGCCACCAAACCCAACCACGGGAACCACAACACAGCCCCCACCCGTCAGTGTCCCGAATCCCAATTCCCACTGTCCCGGCCCTACCATTGCCTCTTCTCGACCTATGGCACAACCCCATCCTCTCAATCCCAGCTCGCCTGGCTTACCTCACAGCCCATAGCCAGCCCAGCCACAACATGTCCAGTCCCCTACGACACCTCTACGGACCATGGAAACTCATGTTATGCACGACATTGTCAAACCCAAATGACAATTCAATTTGTCAACTTCGGTTTCCCATTCACCTCTTTCTCGCAATCCAAAAAATGCCTTGTCCGATCCAAATTGGAAAGTGTTCATGATGGACGAATATAATGTTCTTATTGAAAATAAGATAGTGTGATCTAGTGCCCCATCCTCCTGATGCTAATGTTATTCATTCTATGTGTACTTTTCGACATATAAATAAATCGGATGGTTCTTTTGAGAGACATAAGGCCCATCTTGTAGGTGATGGCAAGTCTCAACATGTTGGTGTGGATTGCGATGAAACGTTTAGCCTGGTGGTAAAACCGGTAACTAATCGAACTGTTCTCAGCATTGCTTTGTCCAAATCATGGCTTATTCGTCAGCTTGATGTCAAAAATATCTTCTGGCATGGGGATCTTCATGAAACCGTTTATATGCATCAGTCTATGGGATTCAAGAATCTGGTTCATCCAGATTATGTGTGTCATTTGAAGAAATCACTCTATTGACTGAAACAGGCTCTTCGTGCATGGTATCAATGATTTGCTGAGTTTGTATCCTCTATTGTTTTTTCACATAGCAAATCTGGTCATTCACTTTTCATCTATAGTAAGAATAATGACATGACATACATTATGTTATATGTTGATGATATCATATTAACTACATCTTCTGATGCACTTCGCCAATCCATTATGTCACTCTTTGCTTCTGAATTTGCTATGAAGGATTTGAGCCAGTTGAGCTATTTTTTAGGCAATGTTGTTACGAGATATGCAGGTGGCTTATTTCTTTGTCAAAAAAATTATGCCGAATAGATTTTTGAACGTGAATGCATGATTTCTTGTAAACCCGCCCCCACACCGGTGGACACTAATTCCAAACTTAGTGTCTCTTCGGGTTCTCCATAAGAAGACCCCACTCACTATCATAGTTTAGCAGGAACATTACAATATCTCACTTTCACGAGACTAGATATATCTTATGCAATGTAATAGATATGCTTACATATGCACAACCCGAAGGATGAACATATAAATGCTCTCAAACAAATTTTGCAATATGTCCAAGGTACTCTACACTTCGGCTTGCACATGTACAAGTCCTCAGTCTCTAGTCTCACCTCTTACACTGATGCTGACTGGGGTGGATGTCCCGACACTAGATGATCCACTACGGGTACTGTGTTTTCCTCATATATAACTTGCTTCCTTTATCTTCTAAATGACAACCTATTTTGTCTCAGTCCAGTGCCGAAGCCAAATATAGAGGAGTAGCGAATGTTGTTTATGAGTCTTGTTGGATACGCAACCTTCTGTTGGAACTTCACTGCCTAATCTGCAAGGCTACATTGGTTTACTGTGACAATGTAAGTGTGATATATCTTTCCGGCAATCCCGTTCAACATCAGTGCACGAAACATATTGAAATGGATATTCATTTTGTACGTGAGAAAGTTGCTCGTGGACGAGTTCGTACCCTTCATGTCCCTTATCGGTATCAAATTGCTGACATATTTACTAAAGGACTTACGTGCATACTCTTTGATGATTTTCGAGTCAGTCTCAGTGTACGAGAACCTCTCACTTCAACTACGGGGGTGTGATAGAATGTTACCAGAATATTACCATATCATTGTATATCTTTTATATTTGGTTAGTTAATATTCTCATTATAATTAGTCAAATTAGTTACCTAGTTTGTAGCTTTGTCAATAACCATGTACTACTATATATTGTACACAATAATGAATGAAAATAAAGGGAAACATGTCATGACCCGATCCCGGGCCCGTGACTGGTGCCTTACCCGGGCACCCTAGTAGATATACATCAGAGTAACCAGCAGAAATAAACTTACAACATAGAACAATGTAAGATAAGAAATAGTCTAACCCAAAAATAGATTGCTTTTCAGCATGTATATATATATCAAAGTCTGACAGTTACAACCTTTACAAACCCCATTTACAACAGGACTACAGACCTCTAAGAGTTTATAACAACTATGACGGGACAGGGCCCCTCCATACCCCTGAATGTACATAAACCTACAATGTGAGAATCATACGAAAGATAAGCCTCGAGAAGCGGAGCTTCCCAGCGAACGGTGATCCTATGGCGAGGATCAACAACCGGAGTACCTCTACTGCGGCATGAACGGCCCCCGAAGGAGTCGATCTGGCAGTACCAAGTATGTGAAATCAGAAAAATCAGTAATGAAATCATAACATTTCCAAAACAAATCCATAAATATGTATGAAAAACCAATTAACCGCACACAGTGCCACAGCATAAACAAGAGGAAATAGGTGTAACGTAACCAGTCTTTTCTAGGCCGCTAATGATCGAAGCAGGGCCATTCGCCCATAGTATCATTGTGCGAGCCTAATCCTGGAACTCCCGCAGTCCGCATAGGTCCGTGGACCGCGTGAGTACTCGCCGCGTCGGGGTAGCTAACCCGCGGCATCTTCCTGGACTCCCGCAATCCGCATGGCCACTTGGACCGCATGAGGTATTCCTCACATCGGCGTAACACACCCGGAGTGATTCCTGGGCTACCGTAGCCCGCATAGGTCTCATGGACCCGCATGAGGTATTCCTCGCATCGGGGGTAGCTAACCTGCGGCTCGTAACAAGTCAGGGGGATAAGTGATATAACATAAGCACAACCGGCTTATCGTAATCAACATAAGCACAACAAGAAACCCCCTTACCACAAAAGTCATAAGACACTAACACCCGTAGCATCATAACATGTTTACTTATCAAACCAACTTACCACACATTCAGAAATCATTACAAGGCTTTCATAATCAAGTAAGTAAATCGTTCTTTTTATCGTTCTTAAGTCGTTATAACTAACTTCCCATAAAGCTAGTATAACACTTAAGCTTTATAATAAATCAAAACATTCACATTTGTTTGGAAAACCAAAAGAACTTATTCTTTTAAACCAAGTATTAATTTCTTTCCGAATAATGATTCATAACTCTTTTTGAAATATTTCAAGATTCTTAATATTTAGAACTCAAGTCAAAAGACATCAAAGTGAAACCAAATTCAGTTAACACACGTACGTCTACCATATTATATATATTTCACAAATATCATGCTCAAGAGGATAGGAAGAATCACATACCTCCTCGGCTAAAATCCACCTGCCAAGTCGAATATGTCGCGCGCAGTGTATCAACCTATAATAGTCAAATACGTCTATCAACATCTAGACTACTTCGTAGAATATTCTAAGCATAAGGTTCCTTATTCTACGGAAAATTGGGCAGCACCTCCCTCCCCGAAATACTACACAAGTCTACTGTAAATACGGTCAATGTAAATCTGATTCAATTCTTTTTAATCATCCTTCTATATATCTTATACTCAATTCTAAACTACTACAATATGTAATCTCCAATTACAATAGAAGGACAAAGATTATTACCTCGATAAGCCTAAAATTATCCAAGATTTATAAGTCGATCCTGAGCAACGTTTAGCTCCTATGCATGCGCTCAATCCGCTCCAAGAAACCCTTAGAAGTTTCTAAACAACTTCTCCTAACAATTCATCCAACTATGAAGATTTTCCTAGGGTTTCGTTTTGCGACTAAAGAAATAAAATAGTATTTTCGGGCTCTTATGTTGGGATTACTTTGGAATACAACTAGGGATACTAGGCTAAGGTATTTGGGATTATAACAATACTTGATGAAATCTTTCACAAGAGGGGTTTGGGCGAGACACTTCTGAGGGAGGAGTATTTTGTGACTTGGAAATTGTTTAAGTGATGAAGAAGTTTTGCAACTTATGTCACGACCCGACCCCGGGCCGCGACTGGTGCCCTACCTTGGCACCCTTCCAAACATACAACACCAAAACAACTGCGGAAAATAAGTAACACACTTTTTTTTTTAAAACCAAGGCAAAGCTGATAAGGCTGTCATAATATAAATCACCCAAAAAGGGCTTACACTAACCAAAAATGTAATTACAACTCTAACGATCCAGCCACGTGTGAATACTGGACCTCTAAGATTTGAACAAATACTATGACGGGACAAGGCCCCGCCGTACCCCTGAATATACATAGCCATGACAACTCCGGAACATTGGAGCCATCTCGAAATGCTGAACCAGGATCCTAAGCTCGCGGATCCACAACTGTGTACCTAAACCTGCGGACATGAACGCAGCCCGAAGAAGTCGATCTAACAGTGCGAATATGGAACAAAAATAAAGAAATCTGATAAACAGATCATAATCGTACAAAAAGAATGGCGAGGGCAAGTATAAAAGTACATACGGATCCTGCGTGTCATTACCACTTATGAACTTAATTGCACATCATTATCTTTTCCATTCCATTAAGAGTTATAGCCATATCTTACGTACATACTTAGGAGAAGTCATTAAGTTCATTACCATATAACTTACTTATCTTTCATAACATAATTCGGCCCTTTATGGAGGGACGCATATACTACCCGGACCAATCTGGGACGCTATCAAGTCACACTAATATCAAAGCGTGCGTGGAATCCCCATCACCGCCGGCGACTATAAGTGTAAATATAACCATGTGACGCGCGCGTGGCATCCCACCTCACCGTCGGCATACATACACAATACATATATATATCTCGCCGTGGAATCACATCACTGCATGACGTAGGTGTAACATATACAACACACACATATATATATATATATATAATGCGGCCGCATGCCCCGGAATCCCTCATCGTATAAGCATGGCCATAACGTGCCCTCGGCATCCCTCATCGTAGGTGCAGGTCTTCATGGGAGCTAGCCCATGGAGTAATAATATAACATGCCCCCGGAATCCCTCATCGTGGGTACATGTCTTCATGGGGAGCTAGCCCATGGAGTAAAATATAACATGGTCGCATGCCCCGGAATCCCACATCGTATAAGTATGACCATGGAGTAATAAAACGCGCGGACATCTAACCCGCATCCTGGCTGCATGCCCCGACATCCCTCATCGTATAAGCATGGCCAAGATCAATCACAATGGAAGCATACCCGTGGAATCCCCCGTCGGCTGCCGATGCGTCGATAAAATGTCCAGGCATCTAACCCGCATCCTGGTCACATGCCTCGGAATCCCACATCGTATAAGAATGTCCAAGGATCAATCATGATGGAAGCATACCCATGGAATCCCACATCACTGTCGGTACGTCCAAGTAAACTTATAACAAGACAGCCGGCCCTCCAACTGAGAGTCACGACAACGTAACATATAATACTTGCACTTAAAGTTATCACAAGCAAATACAGGCAAGTTCATTAAAACTTTAGACCTCCATTTTTATAAAGTCATGGCACTTTCGTTTCATACATAAAAATCCGGGAATTTAACCCAAAGTACTACGCACCTCTACTCCTTTAAAATGACTCTTTTCCAAATAAAACTTCCAAGATACTAATAACCGTAGTATCAAGTCATACTTACTTTTCAAGACAAGTCAAAATACCTTTTTAGAAATACAATTATAGGCTTCTAAATCACGTGACTTCTTTCTTTAAAACCCTAAGCAATTGGTACCTTTAAAACAATTTGCCCTTCTTTATTTCAAGTCATTTCTTTGCTTACATTACTGAAGAAAACCATTCTTTTAATCTTTCATAAAGTTGTTATAACCAACTTCCCATATGTTACACCCCGTTTGTGCAGGACATGTTGTAAGAACGTACGTAAGAACTCACGAGTGTTTAGATTTGAGACTTGTAAAAAAATTTATCGGAATTATGTAATTGTCGGAAAACGTAATATTGTGACGAATGGGAGGGAGACACGTGTCACCCCCTCATTGAGGTCTTGGACGAAATCACAAGGGCACAAGGGTCATTTGACCCTTGTTAGGAAGACAAGTCTTGCAAGTAGTAGAGCTTGAGATAATTGACTTGGTCAATGGGACCACAAGCTTGATATTTAAGAGAACCTCATCCTAGCCACCCATTTGGTTACATCTTGACCCTCCATGTCCCTATATAATACTACTAGTAGCAAGAGAGAGCCCAACACTTAGAAAATTTTTCAAGAAATTGGATGAAACTCACAAAGAGCTCTCGGGTTCCTTGCATTTGAAAAGAAATTTTTTTTGTTCCTTGTCCATTAAGCTCCACACTTTAAACCAAGGTTCTTGAGTGTATTGTAAGCATATCTCAATAGAAAAATCTCGGAAAAAGATAGTTTTCGGGTTAGTCGCAAAGCGAAAACCTAGTTGTCTTTCTAGGTTTTGTTTGGAGATTTGAAGGAAGTTTGTTGGTGTTGTTCTAAGGGTCTCAACTAGCGGATTGAAGCGTCTTGAAGAGGCTCTAAGTTGCTAAGGAGCGAATTCGGATTTGGAGTTGGATTGAGATTCATTGGGGTATAATCTTGTCTCTTAATAGTGTTACAAGATTATATATATATATTGTTGTTGTTAGCTTTACATGTTGCTAGCATGAAGTTGATATGTTGAAGTTCATAAGTATTATGGATTGCTTGTAGCTTAAATCTGAAATGTTATATTAGCCACTTGAAGTTGGATTACTAATTGGTCGTTTATTAGAAATCGTCGCATGTTACTTACTTGAAGATTATAGTAGTTATAATCGATTGCGACTTGATATCATGTTATGCTAACAATTTGGATTGAAATGGAAATTGGATAAGAATTGGTATTGTGGTACTCAATATGGCCGAAATTGGACTAGTAGTTGTGTTAGTTTGATATCTATTGTGGGGCGGAATTTTACACGTCTAGTAGGCGTGTAATCCCCTATTGTTGATTGCATTGTTTGGGCCTTAAATGTGGCGTGTTTGGTTATTGTATTCGGCCTTGAAAAAGGTGGCAAAGTAAGTAGAAACAAAGGAGGTGCTGTCCGATTTTTCGTAGAATTTAGTGACTTAGCACTTAGAATATTCTACGTTTGAAGTAAGAGATTAATGGACGTATTGTGACCATTATAGGTTGAAGTACTAAGTATAGCGTATCCTACTTGAAGGATGGAATAGCTATCAAGGTTGAAGTACTTTGGAGCAATTTGCTACTTGTCGATAATCGTCGCGAGGTATGTGAACCTCTTCCTTCCTTTGGCATGATTCTATGTATGGAATATACCTGTGGTATCATTTCATGTTTCCTTCTACTCTTAGAAGTTAAGAGGTAGTTGTGTGATTTACTCTATGTAGAACTTTTCCTATCTTTTGAGCATGACTAGTTGCACGTATGTAGTACGGTGAGCGTCTGACACCTTGATATCCTTTACTAGTTTTATGAATAGCCTAGTCGGGTGAGTTAGGAGATTAACTCACTTCTTTGAAAGAATAAAGGATGTCTTAAGTTTTATTAAGTTAAGGGACTTGAAGAGTTTTAAAGTATGTGATACTTGTTCCGTTTTAAACGTATAAGTCCCTTGGATAGGAAATTATATTTTGGCTAAGGTATAAAGTGAATATAACGACTTTATGGGAAGTTGGTTATATTTGCTTTATGGAAAGATAAATGACTTCATTTTAGTGAAAAGGCAACTTGATTTTAAGGCATGAATTGCCTAAGGTTTTATAATAAAAGGAGTCACTTGATTTCTAAAGGTTAAGAGACTAATGGTACTTTGAAAGTTAAGAGAATTGATTTGAAAATATATAATACTTGGTTTTAAAAAAGTATAAGTCTCTTGGTTATAAAAGGAATGGGTTTGTCTAAAACCATAAAGGGTTATAACGGCTTTATGGGAAGTTGGTTATAACGGCTTTATGGAAGGTTAAGAGAATGGTTTTCTCTAATAAAGTAATCAAAGAAATAACTTGAATTAAGGAAGGGCAATTTGATTTAAGGGTATCACTTGCTTAAAGCTTTAAGGTAAGGGTCACTTGATTTAGAAGCCGAGAAATGTATTTCTAAAGTATAGTGACTTATGTGAAATGTACACAAGCCTTGATACTACGGGTGTTAGTATCTTGGGGTTTTATATGAAAAAGGAATCTTTTGAAAAGAATGTAAGCATGTAGTACTTGGGGTTAAATTCCCGGATTTTTATGTGTGAAACGGAAGTGCCATGAGTTTATAAAAATGGAAGTCTAAAGGTTTAATGAACTTGCCTGTATTTGCTTGTGATAGCTTTAAGTGCAAGTATTATATGTTACGTTGTCGTGACTCTCAGTTGGAGGGCCGGCTGTCTTGTTATAAGTTTACTTGGACGTCTGCAAGCGGTGATGTGGGATTCCACGGGTATGCTTCCATCATGATTGATCCTTGGACATGCTTATACGATGTGGGATTCCGGGGCATGTGACCAGGATGCGGGTTAGATGCCTGGACATTTTATTGGACGTACCGGCAGTGACGGGGGATTCCACGGGTATGCTTCCATTGTGATTGATCTTGGCCATGCTTATACGATGAGGGATGCCGGGGCATGCAGCCAGGATGCGGGTTAGATGCCCGCGCGTTTTATTACTCCATGGCCATGCTTATACGATGTGGGATTCCGGGGCATGCGACCATGTTATATTTTACTCCATGGGCTAGCTCCCCATGAAGACATGTACCCACGATGAGGGATTCCGGGGGCATGTTATATTATTACTCCATGGGCTAGCTCCCCATGAAGACCTGCACCTACGATGAGGGATGCCGAGGGCACGTTATGGCCATGCTTATACGATGTGGGATTCCGGGGCATGCGGCCGCGTTATATATATATATATGTTGTATATGTATGCAAGCGGTGAGGTGGGATGCCACGGGCGCGACACATGGTTATATGTTACACCTACGGCTGTCGGCAGTGATGTGGGATTCCACGGGCAGGAGATATATATATGTGTTGTGTATGTGTACGCCGACAGTGAGGTGGGATGCCACGGGCGCGTCACATGGTCATATTTTACACTTATAGCTGTCGGCAGTGATGGGGGATTCCACAGGCATGCTTTGATATTTGTGTGACTTGATCGCGTCCTAGATTGGGCCGGGTAGTATATGCGTCCCTCGCCAAAGGTGTCACGACCAGCGGGCGTGACTGGTGCCTTACCCCGGGCACCCTAGTGACACAACATCAGAGTAATCAGCGGAACATAAAACACATACGTGAAACAAATGAAGTACTAAACAGTAATCTGTGAAAACTTGCCTTTCGGCATATATATAAACAACAACTCTTTCAATCATGAACAACTTAATCCTTTTTACAAACCCTGCCCACAACAGTACTACAGACCTCTAAGAATGATATGACAACAACGACGGGACAGGGCCCCGTCATACCCTGAATGTAAGCACCCACAATAACAGGGGACTATACCAAGATAAGCCTCCGGAGAAACGGAGCTTCCCAGTGAATGTGACCCTAAGAGCGAGGATCAACGGCGGTGTACCTTTACTGCGGCATGAACGCGGCCCGAAGGAGGTCGATAACAGTAAAAAGTATGTGAAACTGAAAATACTGTAAATGAAATCATAGTAGTCTATATAAAGCAGGAGACATGTATGATAACAAAACTACAGTTCACAATAAACAAGCAGTCATATCAAGTCAGGGACTCACGCCCTCAAGTCATCACTCAAATATAACAATGGGTCTCACGCCCACAACATCAATCATGCCCGTGGAACACACATGAACACCAGGTCCCACCTGTGCCATAATAACACCGTACAGGGTAAGTACGAAGGCATAGCCGACTACTAACACCCACAGTACCAACAAGGTCATGAACTGTATCATAAGATCTGTCTAGACCGTCACATGATCAAAGCTGGCCACTTGCCCGCAGTATCTAATGTGCGCGTCTAGCCACGAACTTTCGCGACTCCGCATAGGCCAATCTCATCGGCGCGTAGGTATTCCCGCATCGAGGTAGCTACTCCGGCATCGTCCCGGACTTCGCGATCCGCATGGCCACGTGGACCGCATGCCCATAAGGGACAGCGCTAACACGGAACTCTCGTAGCTCGCGATAGGCCCCGGGACTGCGTGAGGTATTCTCGAATCATAGGTCCATCGACCGCTGAGTCTACCCGCGTCGGAGGCGGCTTAACCCGGAATCATCTCGAGATGAGTGATGTAAAATACTAACACAACAACTTATCGTTAAGCAACATAAGCACAACAAAGGAAAACCCTTTACACAACATCACAAGATACTAACACACGTAGCATCCTAGCATGTTTACTTATCAATCAACAAGAAAGTATTACTGGCTATCACAAACCAACACAATCAAGTTATACACACGGTACTTCATACATTAACTCTTTAAAAGATCGTTACTTTCACAATGACACACAATACCCGTAGTATAAAAATAGAGTGACTATCCTTTTAAAGTAAATCAATTACTTCTCTTTGTAAAATCAAGTAGCAACATTCTTTTCCAATGATCAAGTTTGCCTAATTTCCAATGTTCAAGTTTCTCATTTTAGAAAGGTTTCGTAGTTCATAGTATTAATCACTTAAGACTATCATTCTCTGTTGAACCATCTGAGAAACATAAACCTTATATGTGAGTAGGATATTCTTGTTTATAAAAATCTTATTACAGCAGCCATGATCTAGGAAATATCATTTTGTCTCATCTTAGCTTCTATGCAGATGGAGGTTTCTACTGGTTTTATTAATACTTAATTAGTCAAAACATTTCCTTTTATTAACGCTGCAGTGGTTTGTCGATACACATTCTGATTTCCGAAATCAGCAAAACATTCTTAAGCCGTTATACCTAACTTCCCATAAAGCTAGTATAACTCTTAAGTTTTCAAAAACCAAGTATTACTTCTTCTTTCAAAATGATTCAAAATCTTTGAAATACTTCAAGTTCTTTATTAACACATAACAAGCCAGTTATAGTTCAAATCAGTTACCTTTTTAAGAACCACAAGTATTTTCTTATCAACATAAAGCTATTATAACCAACTTCCCATAAAGCCGTTATAACACTTTATGTTTTAAACCAATCAACTACATTTAGCACATGTACGGGTCCCGTACTACTTAGTTCACACATATCATGCTAGAAGAGATAGGAAGAGGTTCACATACCTCGCGACGAGTATCGACTAATAGCAAAACGCTCCAAGTACTTCAAACCGTCGGCTACTCCTTAGCCAGTAGATCGCGCCATACGTAGTACTTCAACCTATAAGGCCACAAGGCGCTTATTAACATTTAGATCCCTTCGTAGAACATTCTACAGAAAATTCGGCAGCACCTCCCCCCCCCCGCAACAGCGTAAATCTCCTCTCCTATCGGGGCCGGCTATCAAGCCAACCAGGGGGGGGGTTCATACATCTAACCGGACGGGTACAATTCTACTCCACAGTACTACTACACAAGTCTCATGTCTGATCTATGTAAAAACGATTCGATACTCTTCTTTGAAAAAGGTTTCTTATTATTCAGCTTAAGTCAAAAGACATTGCCGACAACAACGTTCATTCTACTTATAGTATACTTCAACTATAGTCTAACAATCATGTAATTTCCAATTACAATAGAGGACAAGATATTTACCTCGATAAGCCCATAATTATCCAAGTATAAAGTCGATCTGGGCAATCGTTTAGCTCGACTCCGAGCGCTCAACCATTCTAAACCACCCTTAGAAGTTCTAACCAACTTACACACAATACTCAACTGACTATGGAGATTATCCTAGGTTTCGGTTTTGTAGTGACGGAAGTATAATAGTATTTAGGCTTTTCATAAAGGTATAACCTTAGAATACTACAAGGTATCTGGCTAAGGTAATTTGGGCATTATAACAATACTTTTGAGAGTATTTCTACACCACAAAGGGGGTATTATCTGAAAGCAACTAGGCTAGGGGTACCCCACGCCACACTACTAGGAGGGAGAGGGCTCTCGGCCAGGGCCTTTCAAAGGGAGAGGGCTCTTGGACGAGAGTCAACAAGAGAGGGAGGGATTTTAACACTTAGAAGATTTGTGGAAAGGATGAAGAATTCATCAAAGGGAGAGGGGTATTTATAGCACAAGCCAAGGCCAACCAATGGCCAAGATCTTGCCAAGTGCATAGCAAGTGTAGGGCCAAGATCTTGCCAAGTGCACCTTATCCAACTACACACAAAATATCCTACCTACTACTTGACAAAAAAGTCACCAATCGTCCAAGCCAACCGCCCACAATGTGCTCCAATGAGAGGGTGCCAAGTGGCGCCCTCTTGTTGGTCCAAAATGTTTCGTCTCTCGGAAAAATCCGCAAAAATTAAAAATGACATAGCCGGAAATTCCCTACAAAGTGGAAAGCGTTTCGTCTAAACGACTCTAACCGGGTGTTGTGAACAAAGTTAATTCGGCCAAGCCTAATTCTCAAGTTCAAATTTTCTACGTACGTCCTTACGTACATACTCTGGAAATACGGGGTATAACATTCTCCCCTCCTTAGAAACATTCGTCCCGAATGTTCCTTCTAAGTCTCAAAACAAACGTGCGCCAGTATAGTCTTCACTACCATACTTACGAAACAATCCTGCCACAATGGCCACAGAAACAACTGCGCAAAATACTTACATCCAAGTCCACGAGGAATCACCTCTAACATCACCACAAACACCTCTCTCCGGGGTCTAAAATATACTTCCTCCACCTTTTTCCAAACAAAAGAAATGATACCACTTTTGTCACTTTGCCGCGAGGTTCACTCCGGCGACCCAACAAATGGTACCGGGCTGCATGCGATCCCTGAGGCTGACGTACACTCGAACTCTTACCACATTTCGAAATCGCTTGGTTTCCAAAACTCGGGGTTACTATCTCTAACGTGGTCATCATTAGCTGGGAACACTCTGGATGGATCTCCGATACTTTCCGAACATAACAATTCGAAAGACCGGACGTACTGCCTCCTAAGTCGGACGACAAAAGCTAACATATAGGCAACCTGGCCTATTCTTCACATGAACTTAAAAAGGCCCAAAACAACTCGGGCTAAGTTTCCTCTGTTTTTCCAAAGCTCGTCACACCCAAACCGGGGTGGTACTTTCAAGGAGACCGACCGTCAACCTGAACTCTAAGCGTCGCCGCCGATTATCCGCACGATTTCCTCTGAGCTGCTAGAACTTCTTCTAGACAAGCTTCTCACTATCCACAGTCTGCTGGAACAAGCCTGAACCAACTGTCTGAACCTTGCCAACATCGAACCAATCGACCGGCAACTTACACTTCCGCCCCTACAAGGCTTCAAAAGGTGACATCCGAACACTGAAATGGTAGCTTAAACACTCCCTCCACAGGAGACAACAATCTCCACAACTACCCCTGAAATCCAACCAGCGGCCAGGGCGAATGCGGTCGAGACTGCTGAGTTCCTAACCTTGCTGGCAAAACCTCGAGAAAAAGAAGCGTAGTAACACTGGCTCCATGCTGTCTTAAGGTGTAGGTAGGCACCTCGTGCAGCCCTACAACCTTTCTGATGCAACATCTCGCATAACCCTCTGTCGAGAAAACGGTCTCGAACGAAGAACACGATGGGCTGCCCCCATCGACCCGACCACCGGTCGAACGTATCCACGAACTCGTACGCTGGTTAACTAAGCTTGGGCCTAACACCCTCACAACCCTAACACAAGGCGGGACCACCACAACCTGACCCCACCACTAAACCTACCGCGGGTTGACCCGCAACGTGGCCTCAACCCGACCCGTCAATGCGCACAATACTAGCTCCCCGATCCGGAACAATCTCACTAATCACGTTTCGAAAACCTAGCGGTCTTCTAGCTCGACTACCCTCTTTCAAATCACGCTACTAGGGACCTATCCCAAACATAACTCACGTGCACTATGCACTTCCGATAAGGGTCAAACATAACCCTACACCTATGCTCGAGATGGCCTTACCTCTAAGGTCTCTACGTATAAAACTCTAAGGCTCACACCTTCTCTATCCCCCAAAATCTTACTCGGTTAACCCATCATGATTTCTAATCACAACTAACACACTGCTATCAGAACATAGCACTTAAGGTATACTCACCTTATCACATATACCGATCTCTAGAGGGTTAAGGATATATCTATATCTACTGCTTCACTCCCCTTAGTCGTTCTAATCAAACCTGCCCCGTAGGGCGCATAGCTAAGGAAGGTGACGAACTACCCACCGATCCTGAAGGCTGAGTCCTCCTACCAGGACACTCTCTCGACAACAGACCCTGACGGTCATAGGTACAACCAGTACCAACTAAAAGACGACATTCCCCGGGATGACGTCTGTCATATTGTGAACCGGAAGATCTGGAGCTCTGACCAACTCCTGCATACCCCGAACGTCCTGAACCCTGTGGAGGACCTTTCTGCACTGGTGGATGCGCATAATCTAATCTGCTGGTGAGGCGACTCGCCTCGAAAGTTACCAAAGGACCTTGCTGCTCTGGCCCTCTTCTGCTGTCCTTGGTTAACCCGTCGATTGCTACGTTTCTCGGCCTGCTGCGCATAAGCCCGACCACAGGTCATGCTCAAGCCCAACTGAAGAATTACTCTTGCACAACCCTCTCTTAAATAGTCATCAAGACTCGCGGTACATCGGTATACTCTCTGGTAGTCAAATCCATAATTAGTAACAGGGTTGTCTCTTGGCAATCTATATTCTCTGTTCCCGGTCGTGGAACTGAAGGTTCAAATATCATGGCCGCAGTAGGAACTGCTGCCGCCGTGCTAAACTCTGCTGGGGCTAGTGACGTCGCAGAACTCCCCGAATGAAATACCACCCAAGGTGATAATTGGGCCCGTGCCCACGTAACCCTCTGAACTCTACTCGCAGCTCCCTCGGCTGCCTTGCCCTCCTGGGCCCGGGTTGCCCTACGCGGAGGCATAACGATAAGGGAAATAATTTCGTCAGAGGGTCCAACTTACAACACAGCTCTAAGGCACGATCTCTGAGTGAGAAGAATAGAAACCAATCCTAAATACCCTATAGCCTCCTGATTATTGGTGTGGTGCACAACACACCGATAATCAAGACTTCTTGGATACGATGCGTAGACACTTTCCGAGGATTAATCGCTCACGATACCACTTTTGTCACGACCGGCGGGCGTGATCGTGCCTACCGGGCACCCTAGTGACACAACATCGAGTAATCGGAACATAAAACACATCGTGAAACAAATGAAGTACTAAGCGATGTCTGTGAAAACTTGTCTTTCGGCATATATATAAACAACAACTCTTTCAATCATGAGCGAGCTTAATCCTTTTACAAACCCGCCTACAACAGCGGTACTACAAACCTCTAAGAATGATATGACAACGACGGGGACGGGCCCGCCATACCCCGAATGTAGCACCCACAATAACGAGGACTATACGAAGATAAGCCTCGGAGAAGCGGAGCTTCCCAAAAGCTGACCTAAGAGCGAGGATCAACGGCGGTGTACCTTTACTGCGGCATGAGCGGCCGAGGAGGTCGATAACAGTGCAGTATGTGGCGAAAATCGTAAATGAAATCATAGCAGTCTATATAAAGCAGGAGACATGTATGATAACAAAACTACAGTTCACAATAACAAGCAGTCATATCAAGTCAGGGACTCACGCCCTCAAGTCATCACTCAAATATAACAATGGGTCTCACGCCCACAACATCAATCATGCGTGGAATACCTTCCTCATGGCGATTTATGATATAAAAGCACCAAGGAACACACATGAACACGGGTCCCACTGTGCCATAATAACACCGCATGTGGTAAATGCGAAGGCATAGCCGACTACTAACACCCACGTACCAACAAGGTCATGAATCGTATCATAAGATCTGTCTAGACCGTCACATGATCAAAGCGGCCACTTGCCCGCAGATCTAATGCGCGTCTAGCCACGAACTTTCCGCGACTCGCGTAGGCCAATCTCATCGGCCCATGAGGTATTCCCCGCATCGAGGGTAGCTACTCCCCGTCATAGTCCTGGACTTAGAAGTCCGCATGGCCACATGGACCGCATGCCCATAAAGGACGCACACTAACATGGAACTCGTAGCTCCAAGATAGGCCCTCGGGACTGCGTGAGGTATTCTCGAATCATAGGTCCATCGACCGCTGAGTCTACCCGCATCGGAGGCGACTTAACCGGAATCATCTCAAGAGATGAGTGATGTAAAATACTAACACAACAGCTTATCGTTAAGCAACATAAGCACAACAAAGGAAAACCCCTTTACACAACATCACAAGATACTAACACACGTAGCATCCTAGCATGTTTACTTATCAATCAACAAGAAAGTATTACCAGGCTATCACAAACCAACACAATCAAGTTATACACACCAGGTACTTCATACATTAACTCTTTAAAAGATACGTTACTTTCACAATGTCACACAATACCCGTAGTATAAAAATAGAGTGACTATCCTTTTAAAGTAAATCAATTACTTCTCTTTGTAAAATCAAGTAGCAACATTCTTTTCCAATGATCAAGTTTGCCTAATTTCCAATGTTCAAGTTTCTCATTTTAGAAAGGTTTCGTAGTTCATAGTATTAATCACTTAAGACTATCATTCTCTGTTAAACCATCTGAGAAACATAAACCTTATATGTGAGTAGGATATTCTTGTTTATAAAAATCTTATTACAGCAGCCATGATCTAGGAAATATCATTTTGTCTCATCTTAGCTTCTATGCAGATGGAGGTTTCTACTGGTTTTATTAATACTTAATTAGTCAAAACATTTCCTTTTATTAACGCTGCAGTGGTTTGTCGATACACATTACGATTTCAAATCAAGAAACATTCTTAAGCCGTTATACCTAACTTCCCATAAAGCTAGTATAACTCTTAAGTTTTCAAAAACCAAGTATTACTTCTTCTTTCAAAATGATTCAAAAATCTTTCGAAATACTTCAAGTTCTTTATTAACACATAACAAGCCAGTTATAGTTCAAATCAGTTACCTTTTAAGAACCACAAGTATTTTCTTATCAACATAAAGCTATTATAACCAACTTCCCATAAAGCCGTTATAACACTTTATGTTTTAAACCAATCAACTACATTTAGCACGTATGCGTCTCACCGTACTACATAGTTCACACATATCATGCTAGAAGAGATAGGAAGAGGTTCACATACCTCGCGGCGAGTATCGACTAATAGCAAACGCTCAAGTACTTCAAACCGTCGGCTACTCCTTAGCCAGTAGATCGCGCCATACGTAGTACTTCAACCTATAAGGCCACAAGGCGCTTATTAACATTTAGATCCCTTCGTAGAACATTCTACAGAAAATTCGGCAGATTCTCCCCACACATGGCGTAAATCTCCTCTCCTATCGGTAGGCTATCAAGCCAACCGAGGGGTTCATACATCTAACCGGGACGGGTACAATTCTACTCCAGTACTACTACACAAGTCTCATCATGTCTGATCTATGTAAAAACGATTCGATTACTCTTCTTTCGAAAAGGTTTCTTATTATTCAGGCTTAAGTCAAAAGACATTGCCGACAACAACGTTCAGTTCTACTTATAGTATACTTCAACTATAGTCTAACAATCATGTAATTTCCAATTACAATAGAGGGACAAGATATTTACCTCGATAAGCCCATAATTATCCAAGTATAAAGTCGATCCTGGGCAATCGTTTAGCTCGACTCAGCGCTCCAACCGCTCTAAACCACCCTTAGAAGTTCTAACCAACTTCTACACAATACTCAACGGACTATGGAGATTATCCTGAGTTTCGGTTTGTGGTGACGGGAAGTATAATAGTATTTCTGGGCTTTTCATAAAGGTATAACCTTAGAATACTACAAGGTATACGGCTAAGGTAATTTGGGCATTATAACAATACTTTTGAGAGTATTTCTACACCACAAAGGGGGGGGTATTATACGAAAGCAACTAGGCTAGGGGTACCCACGGCCACACTACTAGGAGGGGGGGGAGAGGGCTCTCGGCCAAGGGGGCCTTTCAAAGGGGGAGAGGGGCTCTTGGACGAGAGTCAACAAGAGGGGAGAGGGAGGGATTTTAACACTTAGAAGATTTGTGGAAAGGATGAAGAATTCATCAAAGGGAGAGGGGTATTTATAGCACAAGCCAAGGCCAACCAATGGCCAAGATCTTGCCAAGTGCATAGCAAGTGTAGGGCCAAGATCTTGCCAAGTGCACCTTATCCAACTACACACAAAATATCCTACCTACTACTTGACAAAAAAGTCACCAATCGTCCAAGCCAACCGCCCACAATGTGCTCCAATGAGAGGGTGCCAAGTGGCGCCCTCTTGTTGGTCCAAAATGTTTCGTCTCTCGGAAAAATCCGCAAAAATTAAAAATGACATAGCCGGAAATTCCCCTACGAAAGCTGTTAAAACGTTTCGTCGAAAAACGACTCTAACCGGGTGTTGTGAACAAAGTTAATTCGGCCAAGCCTAATTCTCAAGTTCAAATTTTCTACGTACGTCCTTACGTACATACTCTGGAAATACGGGGTATAACAAAAGGGCCGGATTATGTTATGAAAGATATGTAAGTTATATGGTAATGAACTTAATGATTTTTCCTAATCATATACGTAAGAATGTGACTATAACTTTTATTGAAAATGGGAAAAGATAATAAGGTACGATTAAGTTCATAAGTGGTAATGACACGGCAGGATCTGGTATGTACTTTTTATACTTGTCCCTATCATTTCTTTTATCTGATTATGATACATTTCAGACGTTATTTACATTCCATATTAAATTTTTGTTATGCGACCCGCCGGAAGTGCGTTCATGCCCGCGAGTTTTAGGTACGATGTCACGACCGATTGGGCGTGGTGGTGCCTACCGGGCACCTAGTGATACAACATCGAGTAATCAGTGGGCGTAAAACATACATGAAACAAATGAAGTACAAGCGATGTCGAGGAAAACTTGCCCTGCGGCATATATATATAAACAACAACTCTTTTAACATGAACAGCTTAATCCTATTTACAAACCCCGCCACAACGATACTCTACGACCTACGAATGAAATGACAACAACGACGGGGCGGGGCCGTCATACCCGAATGTAAGCACCTACAACAACAGGGGACTATACGAAGACAAGCCTCGGAGAAACGGAGCTTTCCCAACGCTGTGACCCTAAGAGCGAGGATCAACGGCGGTGTACCTTTTACTGCGGCATGAACGCGGCCCGGCGAGGTCGATCTAACAGTCGAGTATGTGAAATCGAAAATAAATCGTAAATGAAATCATAGTAGTCTATAAAGCGGGAGACATGTATGATAACCAAACTACGATTCACAATAAGCGATCATGTCAAGTCGTGGACTCACGCCTCAAAGTCATCACAATAAAACCGTGCGGGGTAAGTGCGAAGGCATAGCCGACTACTAAGACCCGGCACCACAAATGCCATAAAGCGTATCACGAGGTCTTTCTAGACCGCACCATGATCGAAGGCGGCCACCGCCGCGCAGTATCACCGCTGCGCGTCTATTCTGGAACTCTCGCGACTCGCATAGGTCACACACGGACCCGCATGAGGTATTCCTCGAATCATGGTCCTGCACCGCTGAGGTATACCCCGCATCGAGGGCAGCTTAACCCCCGGTATCCGCCTAGGCTCCCGCAACCCGCATAGTCTCAAAAGACCGCATAGTCTCAACAGACCGCATAGGGAATTCCCCGCATCAGGCTAAACACCCGGAATGATCAATCCTGGAGCTACCGCACTCCGCATAGTCACAAGGACCGCATAGGCCGTAGAGACCCGCATCAAGGGTGGCAAGCCCTCGGTATAATAAGTCAAAGGGGTATGTGATACAATAACAGTACAACAGGCGTAATGTTTAACAACGTAAGCACAACAAGAATGACCCCCTTATATAACAATCACAAGATACTAACACAAGTAGCATCCTAACATGTTTACTTATCAAATCAACAAGAAAGTATTACAAGGCTATCACCAACCAATACAATCACAGGCAAGTTACATATCAATAAACATAGGCAAGTACACACACTCAAGGTACTTTCATGTTATGTCAAAGTCCGGGTTTTAACCCCAAAGTGCTACACATGTTAAGTTCTTTTTAAAAGAGATACATTCCTTTTATAGAAGTCACCCGATACCCGTAGTATAAAACTAGAGTGATCCACATTTTTAAGTAAACCAGAACACCTTCTTTTTTAAAAATCAAGTTACAACATTCTTTTCCTAAAGTTCCAGTTTGCCTAGTTTCAATTACTCGAACTTCTCATTTTCAAAAGGTTTCATAGTTCATAGTTTTAATCCCTTAAAACAATTTAAGAAACCTATGCCATACGTGTGAGTAGTTTATTCTTGTTTATAACAATCTTATTACAGCAGCCATGATCTAGGAAATGAAATATCATTTTGTCTCATCTTAGCTTCTATGCAGATGGAAGTTTCTACTGGTTTTAATAATACTTAATTATTCAAAACATTTCCTTTTAATGTATTGCAGTGGTTTGTCGATACACATCCTGATTTCCAAAATCAGTAAAACATTCTTAAGCCGTTATACCTAACTTCCCACAGAGCTAGTATAACTCTTAAGTTTTCAAATCCAAGTATTACTCTTCTTTCAAAACGATTTCAGAAATCTTTTGAAATACTTCAAGTTCTTTATTATCACACATCAAGCCAGTTATAAACAAGTCATTTACCTTTTAAAAACCACAAGTATTTCCTTAACTACATAAAGCTGTTATAACCAACTTCCCATAAAGCCGTTATAACACTTTATGTTTCAAAGCAATCAAATACATTTAACACATGTACGTCTACCGTACTACATAGTTCACACATATCATGCTAGAAGAGATAGGAAGAGGTCCACATACCTCGCGACGATTATCGACTAATAGCAAAACGCTCCGAGTACCTCAAACCGTCGACTACTCCTTAGTCCAGAAGATTACGTCATACGTAGCACTTCAACCTATAAGGCCACAAGGCGCTTATTAATATCTAGATCTCAACGTAGAACATTCTACAGAAAATTCGGCAGCACCTCCCCCCCCCGCCACAGCGTAAATCTCCTCCTCTATCGAGGACGGCTACCAAGCCAACCAGGGGGGGGTTATACATCTAACCCGAACGGGTACAATTCTTACTATACAGCAATTCTACACAAGTCTACTGTCTGATCACCCTATGTGATTACTGATTGATTCGATTCTTTATTCTTCAGTATTAAGTCCAAAGACATTGCCAACTAACTACGTTTAGTTCTATATATAGTATACTTCAACTATATATTCAAACAATATGTAATATCCAATTACAATAGGGGGACAAGATAATTACCTCGATAAGCCCATAATTATCCGAGTTAAAAGTCGATCCTTAGCAATGTTTCGCTCCTCTCCGGGTGCTCCAACCCGCTCCAAACAACCCTTAGAAGTTCTAACCAACTTCTACATAACACTCCAACTAACCATGGAGATTTTCCTTAGGGTTTCGCTTAGTGACTGAAGGAAGGTATAATAGTATTTCTGGGCTTTTCGTATAGGTATAACCTTAGAATACTACACGGTATCTGACTAAGGTAATTTGGGCATTATAACAATACTTTTGAGAGTATTTCTACACCACAAAGGGGGGGTATATTATACGAGAACAACACCACAAGGAGGGGGGTGAAGTCTCGGCCACAAGGCCAACTCAAGGGGGAGGGGCTCTCGGCCAAGGGGGGGAAGGACGAGAACAAGGTGAAGGGAGGGAGGAAGAGCTCACAAGACTTAGGCATTTTTGGATGAAGAAGTCTTCAACCTTAAGGGGTATTTATAGGTCAAGGGATGGCCAACCAAAGGCCAAGATCAATCCATGTGTTAGGCAAGTGTAGGGCTAGGATTTACCAACACAAATATCCTACCAACTCCTTGACTTTTCCAAGGCACCAAAAACGTGCTCCTCTTTGTCCAAATCGTCCAAATGGACGTTCAAGTCCACCAATTGGAGGGTGCCAAGTGTCGCCCTCCCGTTGGTCCAAAATGTTTCGTCTCTCGGAAAAATCCGCAAAAATTAGAAATGACATAGCCGGAAATTCCCCTACGAAAGCTGTGAAACCGTTTCGTCGAAAAACGACTCTAATCGGGTGTTGTGAACAAAATTAATTCGGCCAAGCCACTTTGTAGTTCGAAAATTTCTACGTACGTCCCCACGTACATACTCTGGAAAAATACGGGGTATAACACCCAGGTTGGTGATCCTTGCTCTTAGGATCTCGGTTCAGTTTTTGGGAAAAAGCTCCATTTGCTCCGGAGGCTTATCTCTTGGTACGGTTTTCCCTGAGGTTGTAGATTCATGTATATTCAGGGGTATGGCGGGGCCCTGTCCCGCCACAGTTGTTTGTTAAAACTCTTAGAGGTCTGTAGTCATATATTGTGGGTCAGTTTGTAAAGGAAATGAGGCAACTGCTTTCGGTTGTATATATATATGTCCAGGAAGGTAGCCCTATCGGCTAACCTGTTGTTTTACTTCTGTTGTTTTATTTTATAAGTTTCATATATGTTCCGCTGATTATCTCTGATGTATACCTGTAAGGGTGCCTGTAGGGCACGATGTGAGCAGGTTGGGTCGTGACAAAAGTGGTATCGAAGCGATTAGTCTCGGAAAATGCTCTGCACCGTGTCTAGTAGAGTCTTGATTATCGGTGTGTTGTGCACCACATCTATAATCGTGAGGCTGCAGGACATTTAGGATTGGTTTCCATTCTTCTCTCTTTGAGATCGTGCGATGAGTCGTCTAGTAGGTTGAATCCTCTCGACCCCTTCTTATGTAAGCTTATGCCTCCACGGAGCGACCATGGCCCGAAGGGCAAGCGGCGGCGAGTCGCTAGCGCCACTCGAGGTTTACGGACTCGAGCACGCACTATGCACGAGGTAGTAGGCGGATCGGCGAACTCGGCCACGCCCGTATTAGAGGAGTCGAGCGGCGGTAGCTCCGAGGTTCGTGCACGAGCCTCCAGGTCCGCGGCCAGGCGAGTTTATAGATTATGGAGAGCAGATCGGGCTATTGACTAGCATAGTGGTAGGCGGCCGGCGAAGCGAGTAGCTAACCCAGAGCCGGTTTGAGGATTCGGGATTTTCCGGGTTGTAGTCCACCCGAGTTTTATGGTTCGAGATCGAGGATGATCCTCAAGAGTTCGTTCGCGACTCTGACGTACTATGCAGTGCTTAGGGCCTCGGAGAGCAGTCGATTGTGTTAGCATCTTACGATTCTGCGATATTGCGTTGGCGGTTTGAGTCTTAGGCGTCGAGAGGTGTGGGTGCTCGTCCGCGATTTGGGATGAGTTCACGAGTCCTTTCTTGATCACTTTTGCCTCCCGAAATGAGAGAGCGTGTTGATAGGTTCTTATCATTGAGGCAGAATGGGAGGACCATCGTGAATACAACACGAGTTTGACTCGTTGGCGGTATGCGCACATTATTGTGATATGGCGACCAGAGTTCACCGTTATGTGATGGGGCTAGACCATTATATGATTCTTGCATGCACAGGAGTGGCCGCCCTTGGCCCGGTATGGATATTGCCGGATGCAAGCTTATGCGCGAGGATAGAGGGCGAGAGAGAGAGGGTCACTAGACTCAGCCAGCCCAATAGGGCGGGGCGGCAGGTTCGGGGTAACTTTCGAGGCGACGGCCTCAACAATGAACTAGGTCTACATCTCGGCCGCACAGAGTGCTCCTTCCGATCTTCCGCCGGAGGTTTTGGTCGCGGGGATATTCGGGAGCAGGTCGAGGCTCAGGGCTCTGAGTTCACAGATGTCGAGAATACTAGCAAAGGAAGCCACCTTTGCCCGGTGTGGTCACCGTAGTAGATTCCATTTTGGGAGTGTCGTACTACTGCGACTTGTTATGCTTGCGGCCGGTAGGGCCATTTCGTGAGACCCAGGCCGAGTGGCGGTGGGATAGCGCGATCTTTGGATCAGTTGCGGGTTCTTCGCCTTCCATAGCTAGGCAGGATGTTTATGCACCGGCAGGCCGTGATAGGGGCCGTGGTGGAAGTTCCCAGTTTTAGCGGTCCTTTGAACCGCCTATATGATTTCAGGTATGTCTTTGGCCCTTTAGAAACTTGTATGCATGATAAAGTTGTTGTTATACCCCGTATTTTCCAGAGTATGTACGTGAGGGCGTACGTATAAAAGTTAAGCCTTAGTTAGGCATTAAGGACGAAAATATTGTGCACAACACACGAAAAGAATCGTTTTCCGACGAAACGTTTTACAAAACTTGCGTAGGGAAAATTCCGGCTATGTCATTTATTATTTTTGCGGATTTTTCCGAGAGATGAAATATTTTGGACCAACGGGAGGGTGACACTTGTCACCCTCAAGTGGCGGGACATTGGACGACCTTGGGCACGTTTTTGTGGCCTTTGCAATAGTCAAGGTTAGGTAGGATATTTTATGTAGTAGATGGATAAGGACACTTGCCTAAATCTCCACCTTACACTTGCCTACCACTTGGCTTCATCTTGGCCATTGGTTGGCCTATAAATACCCCCCTAACTTGAAGGTTTTCTTCATCCACAAATCAATTCTCCAAGTCTTGAAAAATCCCTCCCCTCTCTTATAGCTTTTCGTCCAAGCTCTTCCCCCCACCCCCCTTCCTTGAGTCCTAGCCGAAACCTACCCCCCTCCCTTGGTAGAAAAGTTGTCTTCCAAGTATAATTGTTATTCCTAAATACCCTAGCCCCAAATCCCTTATAGTAGTTAAGTAGAAGTTGTTAGAAACTTCTAAGGGTTTCTTGGAGCTATCGGAGCGTGCAAATTAGGAGCTAAACCTTGCTCAGGATCGACATTTAACTTGGATAATTTTGGGCTTATCGAGGTAAATACTCTTGTCCTTCTATTGTAATTGGATATTACATAAAAGAATAGTTAAGACTTGAGTATAAGATATAGAAGGATATTAAAGAATAGAATTGAACTGTAATCACCGTAGAAGGGTATAACAGAAGAAGAATTGAACTGTACTTACATAGAAATGTATTCTGATGACTTGAGTAGCTTGACGGGTAGGGAAGTGCTGCCCAATTTTCCGTAGAATAGAGAACCCTCTGCTTAGAATAGTCTACAGAGTAGTCTAGACATTGATAGACGTATCTGACTATTATAGGTTGATTCTCTGCACGCGACATATTCGACTTGGCAGGTGGATTTCGCCGAGAAGGTATGTGATTCTTCCTATACTCTTGAGCATGATATTTTAAAATATATATATAGTACGGTAGACGTACGTGTGTTAACTGGACGTAGTTTACTGGCAATGTCTTTTGACTTAAGCCCGAATAATAAGAACCAAGTATTTCAAAAGAATTATGAATCATTTTTAAAAAGAAGAGTAATACTTGATTTTTAAACAGAAAGCTTAAGAGTTATACTAGCTTTATGGGAAGTTAGGTATAACGACTTAAGAAAGATAAAAGGAATGATTTTACTTGTTTGTTTATGAAAATCTTGTATTGACTTCTGCAAGTATAGTAAGATGGTTTGATAAGTAAACATGTTATGATACTACGTGGGTTAGTGTCTTGTGATGTTATTCTTGTTGTGCTTACGTTGTTAAACGTTAAGACCGTTATCTTGTTATTATATCACATACCCGACTTGTTATACTAAGGGCTTGCCACCCTTGACGCGGTCTATACGGCTATGCGGTCTGTGTGACTACGCGGGCTGCGGGAGTTCGATTGATCATTCCGGTGTTTTATCCGTCACGGGGATGCCCTATGCGATGCATGTGACTATGCGGTCTATTGAGACTATGCGGTGCGGGAGTCGAGAGAATGGGGTTAGCTACCCCGTCGAGGAATACCTCATGCGTTACGTGTGTGACCTATACGATGCGGGAGTCGTGATTAGCACGCATAATGATACTATGGGCGATTGGCGCTTGCCCGATCATTCGCGGCCTAGAAAAGACACATTCTGACTTACTATTATTGCTCTTGTTTGTGATATGGCACTATGTGCAGTTAAACTGATTGTATTTGCAAATGGTTTTAAATACTTTGATTTCATTTAAAAGTACTTTACAGTTTCGCATACTTGGTACCTGTTGTACTGACCTCCTTCGGGGGGCTGCATTCATGCCGCAGGTAAGGGCAAGAAGGTGCTAGATCCGCATCCTTAGGATCTCTACTTTGGTGTCAGGAGCTCCATCTTCTCCGGAGGCTCGACTTTTGGTATGGTTCTCCCTGATGTTGTAGATATATGTGCATTCAGGGTATGGCGGGGCCCTGTTCCGCCATAGTTGTTTACATTCCTAGAGGTTTGTAGTCATGTTGTAAAGTTGGGATGTAATTGTTCACTCTTTATATATATATGCCGAAAGGCAACCTTTTTCTCAGATAGACTGTGTCTTATGTTACAATTGTTTCATGTCTTGTTTTATATTCCGCTGATTACTCTGATGTATGTCTACTTGGGTGCCTCGGTAAGGCACGATCCACGAGCGAGCAACGGTCGTGACAAAAGTGGTATCGAGCGATTAATCCTCGAAAGTGTCTGAACCGTATCTAGTAAGTCTTGATTATCGGTGTGTTGTGCACCACATCAATAATCGTGAGGCTATAGGATATTTAGGATTGGTTTCCATTCTTCTCACTCCGAGATCGTGCCTTAGAGCCGTGTTATAAGTTGGACCCCCTAACGTATTCCTTTTACATGCGATTATGCCTCCACGTGGCAACCCGGCCTGAGAATGGCAAAGCGGAGAGTCGCTAGTCTGACAGAGTCACGAGGGCTCGTGCCCGATCTATACCCGAGGCGGCGAGTTTCATGACGCCCGCGGCCAAAGAGACCACGATACCCGCACCTCCCGTCCCACGGCTGGGCGGAGTTAAGTACAAGGAGATGGCGCTTATTGGCGAGATTGTGGCGAACGTGAGATAATGAATCTGTGGCGATGCAGATTCAATGAGCACTGCGATTCACGAGATCGAGATAGTTTGAGGTGCGGGATTTTCGAGTTGTAGCCCGCAGTTCTACGGGTCGAGGCACGAGGATGATCCGCAGGAGTTCATCCGTCGATTCTGAAGGATCATGCGGGTGATCAAGGCTTCAGAGACCGAGTCCGTGATCTTCGGTTCGCATCGGCTGCGTGATACCGCAGTCGATTGGTTTGATTCGTGGGAGTTTTCCCGGGGAGAGCATGCGCCTCCAGCAGTATGGGACGAGTTCTCGGAGGCTTTTCTCACGCACTTCTTGCCTCCGCAGATGAGGAGGGCACGGGCCGACAGATTTTTGTTGCTGAGACAGAGAGGGCGCACAGTTAGGGAGTACAACGTCGAGTTCGATTCACTGGCTCGATATGTCCCTGCGCTAGTAGCAGATATGGAGGACCGAGTGCCGTCGTCACGGGCTAGATGATTATATGGCCGAGTCTTGTGCGGGTGTGGCTCTTCAGCCAGGCATGGACATTACCCGTATGCAGGCTCATGCACTTGGATGCGAGGAGCGTAGAGATCGACGGGTCGACAAATATCAGCAGCAGAAGAAGGCCAAGACGGCCGGTTATTTTGGTAGTTCTCTGGGTGGACGGCCTCAGCAGACGTCTAGATTTGCACCACAGCCGGCTCAGAGCACTCCTACATCGTTTTCGGTACAGCCAGAGCAGTCGGGGGCAGGTCAGGGCCCCAGGACTTCGGACTTCCAGGGTAGCAAGGGTGCTAACCGATCGAGGTCCGCTCAGTGTGCCCGTTGTGGTAGATTCCATTCTGGGAGCTGTAGTACTACTCCGGGAGCTTGCTATACTTGTGGCGGCCGAGGTCATTATCACGAGCTGTCAGGCAGGCGGCGCAGAGGGTAAGTCGGCCGAGATCTGCGGGTCTTCATCCCTACGATTACACGCCCGGGGCGGGGTACTCATGGACCAGCAGAGTCGCGCAGAGGTCGTGGCGCGGTCCCGATTCTAGCGGTCCTCGAATCGTATTTATGCCTTGTCCAGCCGGCAGGACCAGGAGGCGTCGCTGGCGTATCCGCAGTACTGCTCGGTTTACGGTTATGACGTTTATGCCTTGATAGATCCGGGTTCTACTCTGTCCTATATATCTCCCCTTATTGCTAGTAGGATAGGGATAGAGCCTGTATCCATAGACCCTTTTGAGGTAGCTACGCCAGTGGGCGATTCGGTGGTAGCTCGGCGGGTATATAGGGCTTGCCCATGACTTTATGCAGTCGTCAGACCCTAGCCGACTTGATAGAGTTGGACATGACTTATTTCGATGTGATCATGGGCATGGATTGGTTAGCTTCTTGCTACGTCAGTGTAGACTGCAGGGAGAGAGTGGTGCGGTTCGTTTCTGAGGCCGGTTATTGAGTGGGAGAAACACCGTGTCACCGGCGGTAGGTTTATTTCTTACCTCAAGGCTAGGAAGATGGTGCGAAGGGTATATCTACCATCTCATTCGGGTGTTTGATATCGAGGTCGCGGTACCAGATTTTGATCGATTCGAGAGTCGAGAGTTCCCGGATGTGTTTCACGACCTCCGGGTATCCTCGGAGAGGAGATAGAGTTTTGTATCGATGTCTTTGCGGACACTCGGCCTATTTCCATTCCGCCTGAGAATGGCACCGCGAGTTGAGAGAGTTGAAGAATCGGCTTAGAGATTTCTTTGGAGAAGGGCTTCATCCGGCCAAGTGTTTCTCCAGGGAGCGCTGGTATTGTTCGTGAAGAAGAAGGACGGGACGCTGCGCATGTGTGTTGATTACAGGCAGCTGAACAAGGTGACCATTAAGAACAGATACCCCCTTCCCAGGATTGATGATTTGTTCGACCAGTTGCAGGGTGCGAGATGGTTCTCCAAGATTGATCTGCGATCGGGCTATCATCAGGTGCGTGTTAGAGAGGCGGATGTCCCTAGGACTGCATTCCGGACCCGGTACGGGCACTATGAGTTCAGGGTTATGTCTTTCGGGTTGACCAATGCTCCGGCGGTATTCATGGATTTGATGAACCGAGTGTTCAAGCCATTTTTGGACACGTTTGTGATAGTGTTCATTGATGACATCTTGGTTTATTCTCGCTCAGAGCAGGAGCATGCGGAGCATTTGAGGACTGTGTTGAGGGTTCTCCAGGACCAGCAGTTATACGCTAAGTTTTCCAAATGTGAGTTTTGGTTAGCTTCGGTGGCTTTTCTTGGGCATATTGTCGGGGCCGATGGTATTCGAGTGGATACGGCCAAGATCGAGGCAGTCAGGACTTGGCCTAGACCTACTACTCCGACAGAGGTGCGCAGTTTTCTGGGCCTCGCAGGTTATTATCGGCGGTTCGTAGAGAAGTTTGCTTCTATCTCTGCACCATTGACTAGGCTGACTCAGAAGGCAGCTAAGTTTCAGTGGACTGATGCGTGTGAGCAGGGTTTCCAGTTACTGAAGGAGGCGACGCCCCGTTCTTACTCTTCCGAGGTCGAGCGGCTATGTCGTGTATTGTGATGCGTCAGGCATCGGGTTGGGATGTGTGTTGATGCAGCAGGGCAAGGTTATAGCGTACGCATCCCGACAGCTTAAGAAGCATGAGAGGAACTACCCCACCCATGATTTGGAGTTGGCAGCGGTGATTCACGCCTTGAAGATCTGGAGGCACTATTTGTATGGGGTTCATGTGGATATTTATACGCACTACAAGAACCTCGGTATATCTTCGGCAGGAGGCGAACTTACGGCGAGACGGTGGTTAGAGTTGCTTAAGGATTATGATGTCGATATCCTGTACCACCCGGGGAAGGCCAATGTTGTGGCAGATGCCCTTAGTCGTAGGTCGATGGGTAGCCTATCAGATGTGCAGCCGGAGAGGAGGGGCATGGTTCGCGATTTGCATCAGTTAGCGAGCCTTGGTGTCCGTTTGATTGATTCTGATAGCAGTGGGGTTCGAGTTCGAGAGGTTGCCGAGTCTTCCATCGTCGAGGAGGTGAAGAGGCAACAGTTTGAGGATCCGGTTTTGACGCGGTACCGTGATACGGCTCTTCGTGAGGGGAAGGGTCCTTTTGAGGTAGCACCTGATGGGGTGCTAAGGTTCGAGGGCAGGTTGTGTGTTCCGGATATTGCAGGACTTCGGCAGCAGGTTCTAGGGGAAGCACACAGCGCACGTTACTCTATCCATCCGGGGTCGACCAAGATGTACCACGACCTCAGATCTGTGTATTGGTGGGATGGCTTGAAGAGGGACGTTGCAGAGTTTGTAGCTCAGTGCCCGTGTTGTCAGCAGGTGAAGGTAGAGCACCAGAGGCCTGGTGGTTTGTTGCAGACGATTGAGATCCCGACCTGGAAGTGGGAGGTGATCAACATGGACTTTATCACAGGATTACCTCGCACTCAGAGGAGACATGATTCTATATGGGTTATCGTCGGCGGTGTGAAATCAGCCCACTTTCTTCCGTCGGGGCGACTTTTTGGCTAAGTATTATGCGGACTTTACATCCGAGAGATCGCCGATCGCATGGAGTCCCTATTTCGATCATATCGCAGAGGAGCACGATTTACGGCTAACTTCGGAGGTCCTTCGAGAAGGGTTTAGGACGCAGTGAGCAAAGCATCGCATTCCATCCTCGAGCAGACGGACAGCAGAGCGCACTATCCGGACTCTTGAAGATATCTGCGAGCTGTGTTATTGACCGTGGGTAGTGGGAGGATCATTTGCCTCTAGTTGAGTTTGCGTATAATAATAGCTACCACTCAAAGATTGAGATGGCGCCTTATGAGGCCTTGTATGGGAGGAAGTGCAGATCGCGATAGGCTGGTTCGATGTGGGCGAGTGCGATTAGTGGGACCAGATTTGGTGCGTGAGGCGATGGATAAGGTGAAGCTTATCCGGGAGGCGGTTCTTGGCGGCTCGAGTCGGCGAAGTCATATGCAGATCATCGTCGTCGGCATCTAGAGTTTGAGGTTGATGATTGGGTTTTCCTGAAGGTGTCACCCATGAAGGGTGTGATGAGGTTCGGGAAGAAGGGGAAACTCAGCCCACTACATTGGGCCCTATCAGATTGTCCGCAGGGTAGGCAAGGTTGCCTATGAGTTGGGTCTGTCGTCCGATCTAGAGGCAGTGCATCCGGTGTTTCATGTTTCTATGCTGAGGAGGTGTATCGGGGATCCATCTAGAGTGCATCCGATTGATGATGTCCAGGTGACCGAGGGGTTATCGTATGAGGAGATTCCCATAGCGATAATCGATCGTCAGGTTAGGCGTCTGCGGACCAAGGACGTGGCTTCCGTCAAAGTCTTGTGGCGGAACGAGCTCAGGGAGGAGATGACGTGGGAAGCTGAGGAGGACATGAGGCAGAAGTATCCTCACCTATTCCCCACACCTCCAGGTAACTTACTTTCCTTCTTGCTGGTTTTAATTATCGTATTTGCTTAAGTGTTGTTTTGTGGCCGTATGTAGCATTTGCAAACTGTTTAAGCTTTATCATTAACTGTTTTGGGAAGGAACATTCGGGACGAATGTTTCTAAGGAGGGGAGAATGTTATACCCCGTATTTTCCAGAGTATGTACGTGAGGGCGTACGTATAAAAGTTAAGCCTTAGTTAGGCATTAAGGACGAAAATATTGTGCACAACACACGAAAAGAATCGTTTTCCGACGAAACGTTTTACAAAACTTGCGTAGGGAAAATTCCGGCTATGTCATTTATTATTTTTGCGGATTTTTCCGAGAGATGAAATATTTTGGACCAACGGGAGGGTGACACTTGTCACCCTCAAGTGGCGGGACATTGGACGACCTTGGGCACGTTTTTGTGGCCTTTGCAATAGTCAAGGTTAGGTAGGATATTTTGTGTAGTAGATGGATAAGGACACTTGCCTAAATCTCCACCTTACACTTGCCTACCACTTGGCTTCATCTTGGCCATTGGTTGGCCTATAAATACCCCCCTAACTTGAAGGTTTTCTTCATCCACAAATCAATTCTCCAAGTCTTGAAAAATCCCTCCCCTCTCTTATAGCTTTTCGTCCAAGCTCTTCTCCTCCCCTTCCTTGAGTCTGGCGAAACCTACCCCCCCTCCCTTGGTAGAAAAGTTGTCTTCCAAGTATAGTTGTTATTCCTAAATACCCTAGCCCCAAATCCCTTATAGTAGTTAAGTAGAAGTTGTTAGAAACTTCTAAGGGTTTCTTGGAGCTATCGGAGCGTGCAAATTAGGAGCTAAACCTTGCTCAGGGTCGACATTTAAC
This sequence comes from Przewalskia tangutica, assembly GCA_029844215.1. Lineage (NCBI taxonomy): Eukaryota > Viridiplantae > Streptophyta > Magnoliopsida > Solanales > Solanaceae > Przewalskia > Przewalskia tangutica. Next base: position 88,749,629 of record CM056721.1, on the reverse strand, counting down.
TTGGATAATTTTGGGCTTATCGAGGTAAATACTCTTGTCCTTCTATTGTAATTGGATATTACATAAAAGAATAGTTAAGACTTGAGTATAAGATATAGAAGGATATTAAAGAATAGAATTGAACTGTAATCACCGTAGAAGGGTATAACAGAAGAAGAATTGAACTGTACTTACATAGAAATTTGTATTCTGATGAGACTTGAGTAGCTTGACGGGTAGGTAAGTGCTGCCCAATTTTCCGTAGAATAGAGAACCCTCTTCTTAGAATAGTCTACAGAGTAGTCTAGACATTGATAGACGTATCTGACTATTATAGGTTGATTCTCTGCACGCGACATATTCGACTTGGCAGGTGGATTTCACCGAGAAGGTATGTGATTCTTTCTATGCTCTTGAGCATGATATTTTAAAATATATATATAGTACGGTGAGCGTGCGTGTGTTAGCGGGCGTAGTTTTACGGCAATGTCTTTTGACTTAAGCCTGAATAATAAAAACCTTGAAGTATTTCAAAAGAATTATGAATCATTTTTAAAAAGAAGAGTAATACTTGATTTTTAAACAGAAAGCTTAAGAGTTATACTAGCTTTATGGGAAGTTAGGTATAACGACTTAAGAAAGATAAAAGGAACGGTTTTACTTGTTTGTTTATGAAAATCTTGTATTGACTTCTGCAAGTATAGTAAGATGGTTTGATAAGTAAACATGTTATGATACTACGTGGGTTAGTGTCTTGTGATGTTATTCTTGTTGTGCTTACGTTGTTAAACGTTAAGACCGTTATCTTGTTATTATATCACATACCCCTCGACTTGTTATCGAGGGCTTGCCACCTCGATGCGGTCTATACGGCTATGCGGTCTGTGTGACTATGCGAGTCGCGGAGTTCGAGGATTGATCATTCCGGTGTTTTATCGTCACGGGGATGCCTATGCGATGTGTGACTACGCGGTCTATTGAGACTATGCGGATGCGAGTCCGGAGAATACCGGGTTAGCTACCGTCACGAGAATACCTCATGCGGGTCTGTGTGTGACCTATGCGGACTGCGGGAGTCCAGGATTAGGCACGCATAATGATACTATGGGCGATTGGCCTTGCTTCGATCATTCGCGGCCTAGAAAAGACCTGTTACAGCTTACCTATTATTGCTCTTGTTTGTGATATGGCACTATGTGCAGTTAAACTGATTGTATTTGCAAATGGTTTTAAATACTTTGATTTCATTTAAAAGTACTTTACAGTTTCGCATACTTGGTACCTGTTGTACTGACCTCCTTCGGGGGGCTGCGTTCATGCCGCAGGTAAGGGCAAGCAGGTGCTAGATCCGCATCCTTAGGATCTCTACTTTGGTGTCAGGAGCTCCATCTTCTCCGGAGGCTCGACTTTTGGTATGGTTCTCCCTGATGTTGTAGATATATGTGCATTCAGGGTATGGCGGGGCCCTGTCCCGCCATAGTTGTTTACATTCCTAGAGGTCTGTAGTCATGTTGTAAAGTTGGGATGTAACTGTTCACTATTTATATATATATTCCGAAAGGCAACCTTTTTCTCAGATAGACTGTGTCTTATGTTACAATTGTTTCATGTCTTGTTTTATATTCCGCTGATTACTCTGATGTATGTCTACTTGGGTGCCCCGGTAAGGCACCAGTCACGGGCCCCAGAACGGGTCGTGACAGTTGTGGTATGTTTAAGTTTCATGAACAGATTATATTGAGACTATGTATATGTTAGAAGGAGTTGGAAGTACGAAAAGATAATCTCTTTTGGGCTTATGATGGACAGATATGCTTGTGCGAGGTATTAGGGCCATGTGTGGCATTGTTGGTATGTCGGGGTTGTGAAAGGAAACTATGTCGCTACTTATAAGTTTGACTTCGAAAGAACATTCGGGGACGAATGTTTCTAAGGGGGGAAGAATGTTACACCGTTTATGCGGGGACATGTTGTAAGAACGTACGTAAGAACTCACGAGTGTTTAGATTTGAGACTTGTAAAAAAATTTATCGGAATTATGGAATTGTCGGAAAACGTAATATTGTGACGAATGGGAGGGCGACACGTGTCACCCCCCCCTCATTGAGGTCTTGGACGAAATCACAAGGGCACAAGGGTCATTTGACCCTTGTTAGGAAGACAAGTCTTGCAAGTAGTAGAGCTTGAGATAATTGACTTGGTCAATGGGACCACAAGCTTGATATTTAAGAGAACCTCATCCTAGCCACCCATTTGGTTACATCTTGACCCTCCATGTCCCTATATAATACTACTAGTAGCAATAGAGAGCCCAACACTTAGAAAAAATTTCAAGAAATTGGATGAAACTCACAAAGAGCTCTCGGGTTCCTTGCATTTGAAAAGAAAATTTTTTTTTTCCTTGTCCATTAAGCTCCACACTTTAAACCAAGGTTCTTGAGTGTATTGTAAGCATATCTCAATAGAAAAATCTCGGAAAAAGATAGTTTTTGGGTTAGTCGCAAAGCGAAAACCTAGTTGTCTTTCTAGGTTTTGTTTGGAGATTTGAAGGAAGTTTGTTGGTGTTGTTCTAAGGGTCTCAACTAGCGGATTAAAGCGTCTTGAAGAGGCTCTAAGTTGCTAAGGAGCAAATTCGTATTTGGAGTTTGATTGAGATTCGTTGAGGTATAATCTTGTCTCTTAATAGTGTTACAAGATTATATATATATTGTTGTTGTTAGCTTTACATGTTGCTAGCATGAAGTTGATATGTTGAAGTTCATAAGTATTATGGATTGCTTGTAGCTTAAATCTGAAATGTTATATTAGCCACTTGAAGTTGGATTACTAATTGGCCGTTTATTAGAAATCGTCGCATGTTACTTACTTGAAGATTATAGTAGTTATAATCGATTGCGACTTGATATCATGTTATGCTAACAATTTTGATTGAAATGGAAATTGGATAAGAATTGGTATTGTGGTACTCAATATGGCCGAAATTGGACTAGTAGTTGTGTTAGTTTGATATCTATTGTGGGGCGGAATTTTACACGTCTAGTAGGCGTGTAATCCCCTATTGTTGATTGCATTGTTTGGGCCTTAAATGTGGCGTGTTTGGTTATTGTATTCGGCCTTGAAAAAGGTGGCAAAGTAAGTAGAAACAAAGGAGGTCTTTGTCAGATTTTCTGTAGAATTTAGTGACTTAGCACTTAGAATATTCTACGTTTGAAGTAAGAGATTAATGGACGTATTGTGACCATTATAGGTTGAAGTACTAAGTATAGCGTATCCTACTTGAAGGATGGAATAGCTATCAAGGTTGAAGTACTTTGGAGCATTTTGCTACTTGTCGATAATCGTCGCGAGGTATGTGAACCTCTTCCTTTGGCATGATTCTATGTATGGAATATACCTGTGGTATCATTTCATGTTTACTTCTACTCTTAGAAGTTAAGAGGTAGTTGTGTGATTTACTCTATGTAGAACTTTTCCTATCTTTTGAGCATGACTAATGGTACTTTGAAAGTTAAGAGAATTGATTTGAAAATATATAATACTTGGTTTTAAAAAAAGTATAAGTCTCTTGGTTATAAAAGGAATGGGTTTGTCTAAAACCATAAAGGGTTATAACGGCTTTATGGGAAGTTATAATATGACCTTATGGAAGGTTAAGAGAATGGTTTTCTCTAATAAACTAATCAAAGAAATAACTTGAATTAAGGAAGGGCAATTTGATTTAAGGGTATCACTTGCTTAAAGCTTTAAGGTAAGGGTCACTTGATTTAGAAGCCGAGAAATGTATTTCTAAAGTATAGTGACTTATGTGAAATGTACCTGAAGCAAGCCTTGATACTACGGGTGTTAGTATCTTGGGGTTTTATATGAAAAAGAATCTTTTGAAAAGAATGTAGCATGTAGTACTTGGGGTTAAATTCTCGGATTTTTATGTGAAAGCGGAAGTGCCATGAGTTTATAAAAATGGAAGTCTAAAGGTTTAATGAACTTTCTGTATTTGCTTGTGATAGCTTTAAGTGCAAGTATTATATGTTACGTTATCGTGACTCTCGGTTGGAGAATTAAATGTCTTGTTATAAGTTTACTTGGAGCGTCTGCGTGATGTGAGGATTCCACGGGTATGCTTCGGCGACGGATGCGGGTTAGATGCCCGCGTTTTATTACTCCATGGTCATGCTTATACGATGTGTGATTAGGGGCATGCGGCGCGTTATATATATATATATATATATATGTTATATATTTATCTGCAAGCGGTGAGGTGGGATGCCGCAGCGCGACACGTGGTTATATGTTACACCTTGGTGTCGGCGATGATGTGGGATTCCACGGGCGGGGATATATATATGTGTTGTGTATGTATGCGCCGACGGTGAGGTGGGATGCCGCAGGCGCGTCACGTGGTCATATTTTACACTTATAGTCGGCGATGATGGGGATTCCAGACGCGCTTTGATATTTGTGTGACTTGATCGCGTCTAGATTGGTAGGGTAGTATATCGTCCCTCCCAAAGGGCGGATTATGTTATGAAAGATAAGTAAGTTATATGGTAATGAACTTAATGATTTTTCCTAATCATGCGTAAGAATGTGACTATAACTTTTATTGAAAATGGGAAAAGATAATAAGGTGCGATTAAGTTCATAAGTGGTAATGACACGGCAGGATCCAGTATGTACTTTTATACTTGTCCTATCATTTCTTTTATACGATTATGATGCATTTCTTACGTTATTTCTGTTCCATATTAAATTTTTGTTATCGACCCGCCGAGGTTGCGTTCATGCCCGAGTTTAGGTACCAGGTTGGTGATCCTTGCTCTTAGGATCTCGGTTGATTTTGGGAAAAAGCTCCATTTGCTCGGAGGCTTATCTCTTGGTATGGTTTTCCACGAGGTTGTAGATTCATGTATATTGGGGTATGGCGGGGCCTGTCCCACGATTGTTGTTAAAACTCTTAGAGTGCCTGTAGTCATATATTGTGGGTCGATTTGTAAAGGAAATGAGGCAAGCGCTTTGGTTGTATATATATATGTCGGAAGGTAGCCTGTCGGCTAACTTTCTTTATTTACTCTGTTGTTTTATTTTATAAGTTTCATGTATGTTCGCTGATTATCTCGATGTATACTGCAAGGGTGCCACAGTAGGGCACGATGAGCTTGAGGTCGGTCGTGACAAAAGTGGTATCGAAGCGATTAGTCCTCGGAAAATGTCTACGCAGTGTCTAGTAGAGTCTTGATTATCGGTGTGTTGTGCACCACATCTATAATCGTGGAGGCTGCAGGACATTTAGGATTAGTTTCCATTCTTCTCTCTTTGAGATCGTGCGATGAAATCTAGTAGGTTGAATCCTCTCGACCCCTTCTTATGTATGATTATGCCTCGCGGAAGCGACCGTGGCCCGAAGGGCAAGGCGGCAGCGAGGCGCTAGCGCTACTCGAGAGGTTACGGACTCGAGCCTGCACTATGCACGAGGTAGTAAGCGGATCGGCGAACTTCGGCCCGGCGGTATTAGAGGCGAGGCGGCGGTAGCTCCAGAGGTTCCGTACGAGCCTCGATCCGCAGCCGAGCGAGTTTAGAGATTATGGAGAAGCGGTCGGGCTATTGACTAGCATAGTGGTAGAAGCGGCGGCAAACGGGAGCGAGTAGCTAACCAGAGCCGAAGCAGTTTGAGGATTCGGGATTTTACGGGTTGTAGTCCACCCGAGTTTTATGGTTCGAGATCGAGGATGATCCTCAAGAGTTCGTTCGGCTCTGACGCACTATGCAGTGCTTAAGGCCTCGGAGACAGTCGGTTGTGTTAGCTTATTACCGATTCGCGATATTGCGTTGAACTGGTTTGAGTCTTAGGAGCCGTCGAGAGGTGTGGGTGCTCGTCCGTGATTTGGGATGAGTTCACGGAGGCCTTTCTTGATCACTTTTGCCTCACGAAATGAGGAGAGCCCGTGTTGATAGGTTCTTGTCATTGAGGCGAGAATGGGAGGACCATCGAGAATACAACACAGGTTTGACTCGTTGGCGGTACGCGCACTATTGTGGCGATATGGCGGGCGAGTTCACCGATTATGTGATGGGGCTAGACCATTATATGATTCTGCATGCACAGGAGTGGCCCTTGGCCCGGTATGGATATTGCCGGATGCAAGCTTATGCGCGGGGATAGAGGGCGAGAAGAGAGGTCGGCTAGACTCGAGCCAGCCAAGAGGGCCGGGGCAGCGGGGTTCGGGGTAACTTTCGAGGCGGACAGCCTCAATGAACTAGGTCTACATCTCGGCCGACAGAGTGCTCCTTCCGATCTTGGCGGAGGTTTGGTCGCCGGGGATATTCGGGAGCAGGTCAAGGCTCCAGGGCTACAGGTTCACAGATGTCCGAGAATACTAGCAAAGGGAAGCCACCTTTGCCCCGGTGTGGTCACTATAGTAGATTCCATTTTGGGGAGTGTCGCACTCTTGACGACTTGTTATGCTTGCGGCCAGCGAGCCATTCGTGAGAGCTGTCCAGGCCGAGAGGTGCGGTGGGATAGCGCGATCTTGGATCGATTGTGGGTTCTTCGCGCCATAGGCTAGGGATGTTTATGCCGGCAGCCGCGAGGGCCGTGGTGGAAGTTCGATTTTAGCGGTCCTTTGAACCGCCTATATGATTTCGTATGTCTTTGGCCCTTTAGAAACTTGTATGCATGATAAAGTTGTGGTATGTTTAAGTTTCATGAGCAGTTATATTGAGACTATGTATATGTTAGAAGAGTTGGAAATGCGAAAAGATAATCTCTTTTGGGCTTATGATGGACAGATATGCGTGTGCGAGGTATTAGGGCCATGTGTGGCATTGTTGGTATGTCGGGGTTGTGAAAGGAAACTATGTCGCTACTTATAAGTTTGACTCCGAAAGAACATTCGGGGACGAATGTTTCTAAGGGGGGAAGAATGTTACACCCCGTTTGTGCAGGACATGTTGTAAGAACGTACGTAAGAACTCACGAGTGTTTAGATTTGAGACTTGTAAAAAAATTTATCGGAATTATGGAATTGTCGGAAAACGTAATATTGTGACGAATGGGAGGGAGACAAGTGTCACCCCCCCTCATTGAGGTCTTGGACGAAATCACAAGGGCACAAGGGTCATTTGACCCTTGTTAGGAAGACAAGTCTTGCAAGTAGTAGAGCTTGAGATAATTGACTTGGTCAATGGGACCACAAGCTTGATATTTAAGAGAACCTCATCCTAGCCACCCATTTGGTTACATCTTGACCCTCAATGTCCCTATATAATACTACTGGTAGCAAGAGAGAGCCCAACAATTAGAAAAAACTTCAAGAAATTGGATGAAACTCACAAAGAGCTCTCGGGTTCCTTGCATTTGAAAAGAAAAAAATTTTGTTCCTTGTCCATTAAGCTCCACACTTTAAACCAAGGTTCTTGAGTGTATTGTAAGCATATCTCAATAGAAAAATCTCGGAAAAAGATAGTTTTCGGGTTAGTCGCAAAGCGAAAACCTAGTTGTCTTTCTAGGTTTTGTGTGGAGATTTGAAGGAAGTTTGTTGGTGTTGTTCTAAGGGTCTCAACTAGTGGATTGAAGCGTCTTGAAGAGGCTCTAAGTTGCTAAGGAGCAAATTCGGATTTGGAGTTGGATTGAGATTCGTTGAGGTATAATCTTGTCTCTTAATAGTGTTACAAGATTATATATATATTGTTGTTAGCTTTACATGTTGCTAGCATGAAGTTGATATGTTGAAGTTCATAAGTATTATGGATTGCTTGTAGCTTAAATCTGAAATGTTATATTAGCCACTTGAAGTTGGATTACTAATTGGTCGTTTATTAGAAATCGTCGCATGTTACTTACTTGAAGATTATAGTAGTTATAATCGATTGCGACTTGATATCATGTTATGCTAACAATTTGGATTGAAATGGAAATTGGATAAGAATTGGTATTGTGGTACTCAATATGGCCGAAATTGGACTAGTAGTTGTGTTAGTTTGATATCTATTGTGGGGCGGAATTTTACACGTCTAGTAGGCGTGTAATCCCCTATTGTTGATTGCATTGTTTGGGCCTTAAATGTGGCGTGTTTGGTTATTGTATTCGGCCTTGAAAAGGTGGCAAAGTAAGTAGAAACAAAGGAGGTGTTGTCCGATTTTCCGTAGAATTTAGTGACTTAGCACTTAGAATATTCTACGTTTGAAGTAAGAGATTAATGGACGTATTGTGACCATTATAGGTTGAAGTACTAAGTATAGCGTATCCTACTTGAAGGATGGAATAGCTATCAAGGTTGAAGTACTTTGGAGCATTTTGCTACTTGTCGATAATCGTCGCGAGGTATGTGAACCTCTTCCTTCCTTTGGCATGATTCTATGTATGGAATATACCTGTGGTATCATTTCATGTTTCCTTCTACTCTTAGAAGTTAAGAGGTAGTTGTGTGATTTACTCTATGTAGAACTTTTCCTATCTTTTGAGCATGAGTAGTTGCACGTATGTAGTACGGTGAGCGTCTGACACCTTGATATCCTTTACTAGTTTTATGAATAGCCTAGTCGGGTGAGTTAGGAGATTAACTCACTTTGAAAGAATAAAGGATGTCTTAAGTTTTATTAAGTTAAGGGACTTGAAGAGTTTTAAAGTATGTGATACTTGTTCCGTTTTAAACGTATAAGTCCCATGGATAGGAAATTATATTTTGGCTAAGGTATAAAGTGAATATAACGACTTTATGGGAAGTTGGTTATATTTGCTTTATGGAAAGATAAATGACTTGATTTTAGTGAAAAGGCAACTTGATTTTAAGGCATGAATTGCCTAAGGTTTTATAATAAAAGGAGTCACTTGATTTCTAAAGGTTAAGAGACTAATGGTACTTTGAAAGTTAAGAGAATTGATTTGAAAATATATAATACTTGGTTTTAAAAAAGTATAAGTCTCTTGGTTATAAAAGGAATGGGTTTGTCTAAAACCATAAAGGGTTATAACGGCTTTATGGGAAGTTGGTTATAACGGCTTTATGGAAGGTTAAGAGAATGGTTTTCTCTAATAAAGTAATCAAAGAAATAACTTGAATTAAGGAAGGGCAATTTGATTTAAGGGTATCACTTGCTTAAAGCTTTAAGGTAAGGGTCACTTGATTTAGAAGTAGAAATGTATTTCTAAAGTATAGTGACTTATGTGAAATGTACATGACCTTGATACTACGGTGTTAGTATCTTGGAGTTTTATATGAAAAAAGAATCTTTTGAAAAGAATGTAAGCATGTAGTACTTGGGGTTAAATTCTCGGATTTTTATGTGTGAAACGGAAGTGCCATGAGTTTATAAAAATGGAAGTCTAAAGGTTTAATGAACTTTCCTGTATTTGCTTGTGATAGCTTTAAGTGCAAGTATTATATGTTATGTTGTCGTGACTCTCAGTTGGAGGGCCGATCGCTTGTTATAAGTTTACTTGGGCGTGCAAGCGGTGATGTGGGATTCCACGGGTATGCTTCCATCATGATTGATCCTTGGACATACTTATACGATGTGGGATTCCGGGGCATGTGACCAGGATGCGGGTTAGATGCCTGGACATTTTATCGACGTCTGCGATGACGGGGATTCCACGGGTATGCTTCCATTGTGATTGATCTTGTCCATGCTTATCGATGAGGATGCGGGGCATGCGGCGGAGATGCGGGTTAGATGCCCGCGCGTTTTATTACTCCATGGTCATGCTTATACGATGTGTGATTCCGGGGCATGCGACCATGTTATATTTTACTCCATGGGCTAGCTCCCCATGAAGACATGTACCCACGATGAGGGATTCCGGGGGCATGTTATATTATTACTCCATGGGCTAGCTCCCCATGAAGACCTGCACCTACGATGAGGGATGCTGAGGGGACGTTATGGCCATGCTTATACGATGTGGGATTCCGGGGCATGCGGCCGCGTTATATATATATATATATATATGTTATATATTTGTACGCCGACAGTGAGGTGGGATGCCACGGGCGCGACACATGGTTATATGTTACACCTTCGGCTGTCGGCAGTGATGTGGGATTCCACGGGCAGGGGATATATATATGTGTTGTGTATGTGTACGCCGACAGTGAGGTGGGATGCCACGGGCGCGTCACATGGTCATATTTTACACTTATAGCTGTCGGCAGTGATGGGGGATTCCACGGGCACGCTTTGATATTTGTGTGACTTGATCGCGTCCTAGATTGGGCCGGGTAGTATATGCGTCCCTCCTTAAAGGGCCGGATTATGTTATGAAAGATAAGTAAGTTATATGGTAATGAACTTAATGATTATTCCTAATCATGTGCGTAAGAATGTGACTATAACTTTTATTGAAAATGGGAAAAGATAATAAGGTACGATTAAGTTCATAAGGGGTAATGACACGGCAGGATCTGGTATGTACTTTTTATACTTGTCCCTGTCATTCTTTATCTGATTATGATCATTTCTTATGCGTTATTTACATTCCATATTAAATTTGTTGTGCGACCCCGCCGGGGTTGCGTTAATGCCGCGAGTTTTAGGTACCAGGTTGGTGATACTTGCTCTTAGGATCTCGGTTCAGTTTTTGGGAAAAATCTCCATTTGCTCCGGAGGATTATCTCTTGGTATGGTTTTCCCTGAGGTTGTAGATTCATGTATATTCAGGTATGGCGGGGCCACTGTCCACTTGATTGTTTGTTAAAACTCTTAGAGGTGCTGTAGTCATATATTGTGGGTCGGTTTGTAAAGGAAATGAGGCAATCGCTTTGTTGTATATATATATGTCGGAAAGGTAGCCACTGTCGGCTAACTTTCTATTTTATACATTGTTTTATTTTATAAGTTTCATGTATGTTCATTGATTATCTACGATGTATACTGTAAGGGTGCCACAGTAGGGCACGATGTGAGCGAGGGTCGGGTCGTGACAAAAGTGGTATCGAGCGATTAGTCCTCGGAAAATGTCTCTGATCGTGTCTAGTAGAGTCTTGATTATCGGTGTGTTGTGCACCACATCTATAATCGAGGAGGTGCGAGACATTTAGGATTGGTTTCCATTCTTCTCTCTTTGAGATCGTGCGATGAAAGTCTAGTAGGTTGAATCCTCTCGACCCGCTTCTTATGTGATTATGCCTCGCGGAGCGACCATGGCGAAGGGCAAAGCGGCGGAGCGCTAGCGCTACTCGAGGGTTACGGACTCGAGCACAGACTATGCACGAGGTAGTAGGCGGATCGGCGAACTCGGCCACGCGGCGGTATTAGAGGCGAGGCGGCGGTAGCTCGAGGTTTCGGTACTGAGCCTCGATCCGCGGCCAGGCGAGTTTAGAATTATGGAAGCGGTCGGGCTATTGACTAGCATAGTGGTAGGCGTGGCGACAGAGCGAGTAGCTAACCACAGAGCCGATTTGAGGATTCGGGATTTTCGGGTTGTAGTCCACCCGAGTTTTATGGTTCGAGATCGAGGATGATCCTCAAGAGTTCGTTCGGCGACTCTGACGCACTATGCAGTGCTTAAGGCCTCGGAGACAGTCGATTGTGTTAGCTTATTACCGGTTCGATATTGCGTTGAACTGGTTTGAGTCTTGAGCCGTCGAGAGGTGTGGGTGCTCGTCCGGCAGTTTGGGATGAGTTCACGGAGGCCTTTCTTGATCACTTTTTGCCTCCTGAAATGAGGAGAGCCCGTGTTGATAGGTTCTTGTCATTGAGGCAGAATGGGAGGACCATCGTGAATACACCGAGTTTGACTCGTTGGCGGTATCGCACACTATTGTGGCTGACATGGCGGACAGAGTTCACCGTTATGTGATGGGGCTAGACCATTATATGATTACTGCATGCCTGGGAGTGGCCCTTCAGCCCGGTATGGATATTGCCAGGATGCAAGCTTATGCGCAGGGGATAGAGGACAGAGAGAGAGAGAGTCAGCTAGACTCAGGCCAGCCCAAGAGGGCGGCGAGGGTTCGGGGTAACTTCGGCGGGCGGCCTCGGCGAACTAGGTCTACATCTCGGTAGACGAGTGCTCCTTCCGGTTTCGGCGGAGGTTTGGTCGTCGGGATATTCGGGAGCAGTCGGGCTCGGGGCTATAGGTTCGCGGATGTCCGAGAATACTAGCAAAGGAAGCCACGCTGCCGATGTGGTCACCGTAGTAGATTCCATTTTGGGAGTGTCGTACTCTTGACATCTTGTTATGCTTGCGGCAGGCCATTCGTGAGAGCTTGTCCAGGCGAGTGGCTTTGGTGGGATAGCGCGATCTCTTGGATCGATTATGGGTTCTTCGCATTCCATAGCTAGGTAGGATGTTTATGCACCGGAAGGCCGTGACAGGGGTCGTGGTGGAAGTTCCCAGTTTTAGCGGTCCTTTGAACCGCCTATATGATTTCAGGTATGTCTTTGGCCCTTTAGAAACTTGTATGCATGATAAAGTTGTGGTATGTTTAAGTTTCATGAAAAGATTATATTGAGACTATGTATATGTTAGAAAGAGTTGGAAGTACGAAAAGATAATCTCTTTTGGGCTTATGATGGACAGATATGCGTGTGCGAGGTATTAGGGCCATGTGTGGCATTGTTATAAGTTTGACTCCGAAAGAACATTCGGGGACGAATGTTTCTAAGGGGGGAAGAATGTTACACCCCGTTTGTGCAGGACATGTTGTAAGAACGTACGTAAGAACTCACGAGTGTTTAGATTTGAGACTTGTAAAAAAAATTATCGAAATTATGGAATTGTCGGAAAACGTAATATTGTGACGAATGGGACGGCGACACGTGTCACCCCCCTCATTGAGGTCTTGGACGAAATCACAAGGGCACAAGGGTCATTTGACCCTTGTTAGGAAGACAAGTCTTTCAAGTAGTAGAGCTTGAGATAATTGACTTGGTCAATGGGACCACAAGCTTGATATTTAAGAGAACCTCATCCTAGCCACCCATTTGGTTACATCTTGACCCTCCATGTCCCTATATAATACTACTAGTAGCAAGAGAGAGCCCAACACTTTCAAAAAATTTCAAGAAATTGGATGAAACTCACAAAGAGCTCTCGGGTTCCTTGTCCATTAAGCTCCACACTTTAAACCAAGGTTCTTGAGTGTATTGTAAGCATATCTCAATAGAAAAATCTCGGAAAAAGATAGTTTTCGGGTTAGTCGCAAAGCGAAAACCTAGTTGTCTTTCTAGGTTTTGTTTGGAGATTTGAAGGAAGTTTGTTGGTGTTGTTCTAAGGGTCTCAACTAGCGGATTGAAGCGTCTTGAAGAGGCTCTAAGTTGCTAAGGAGAAAATTCGGATTTGGAGTTGGATTGAGATTCGTTGAGGTATAATCTTGTCTCTTAATAGTGTTACAAGATTATATATATATTGTTGTTGTTAGCTTTACATGTTGCTAGCATGAAGTTGATATGTTGAAGTTCATAAGTATTATGGATTGCTTGTAGCTTAAATCTGAAATGTTATATTAGCCACTTGAAGTTGGATTACTAATTGGTCGTTTATTAGAAATCGTCGCATGTTACTTACTTGAAGATTATAGTAGTTATAATCGATTGCGACTTGATATCATGTTATGCTAACAATTTGGATTGAAATGGAAATTGGATAAGAATTGGTATTGTGGTACTCAATATGGCCGAAATTGGACTAGTAGTTGTGTTAGTTTGATATCTATTGTGGGGCGGAATTTTACACGTCTAGTAGGCGTGTAATCCCCTATTGTTGATTGCATTGTTTGGGCCTTAAATGTGGCGTGTTTGGTTATTGTATTCGGCCTTGAAAAAGGTGGCAAAGTAAGTAGAAACAAAGGAGGTGCTGTCCGATTTTCCGTAGAATTTAGTGACTTAGCACTTAGAATATTCTACGTTTGAAGTAAGAGATTAATGGACGTATTGTGACCATTATAGGTTGAAGTACTAAGTATAGCGTATCCTACTTGAAGGATGGAATAGCTATCAAGGTTGAAGTACTTTGGAGCATTTTGCTACTTGTCGATAATCGTCGCGAGGTATGTGAACCTCTTCCTTCCTTTGGCATGATTCTATGTATGGAATATACCTGTGGTATCATTTCATGTTTCCTTCTACTATTAGAAGTTAAGAGGTAGTTGTGTCATTTACTCTATGTAGAACTTTTCCTATCTTTTGAGCATGACTAGTTGCACGTATGTAGTACGGTGAGCGTCTGACACCTTGATATCCTTTACTAGTTTTATGAATAGCCTAGTCGGGTGAGTTAGGAGATTAACTCACTTCTTTGAAAGAATAAAGGATGTCTTAAGTTTTATTAAGTTAAGGGACTTGAAGAGTTTTAAAGTATGTGATACTTGTTCCGTTTTAAACGTATAAGTCCCTTGGATAGGAAATTATATTTTGGCTAAGGTATAAAGTGAATATAACGACTTTATGGGAAGTTGGTTATATTTGCTTTATGGAAAGATAAATGACTTGATTTTAGTGAAAAGGCAACTTGATTTTAAGGCATGAATTGCCTAAGGTTTTATAATAAAAGGAGTCACTTAAGGTTAAGAGACTAATGGTACTTTGAAAGTTAAGAGAATTGATTTGAAAATATATAATACTTGGTTTAAAAAAAAGTATAAGTCTCTTGGTTATAAAAGGAATATGTTTGTCTAAAACCATAAAGGGTTATAACGGCTTTATGGAAAGTTGGTTATAACGGCCTTATGGAAGGATAAGAGAATGGTTTTCTCTAATAAAGTAATCAAAGAAATAACTTGAATTAAGGAAGGGCAATTTGATTTAAGGGTATCACTTGCTTAAAGCTTTAAGGTAAGGGTCACTTGATTTAGAAGCCGAGAAATGTATTTCTAAAGTATAGTGACTTATGTGAAATGTACACAAGCCTTGATACTACGGGTGTTAGTATCTTGGGGTTTTATATGAAAAATGAATCTTTTGAAAAGAATGTAAGCATGTAATACTTGGGGTTAAATTCTCGGATTTTTATGTGTGAAACGGAAGTGCCATGAGTTTATAAAAATGGAAGTCTAAAGGTTTAATGAACTTGCCTGTATTTGCTTGTGATAGCTTTAAGTGCAAGTATTATATGTTACGTTGTCGTGACTCTCAGTTGGAGGGCCGGCTGTCTTGTTATAAGTTTACTTGGACGTACCGACAGTGATGTGGGATTCCACGGGTATGCTTCCATCATGATTGATCCTTGGACATGCTTATACGATGTGGGATTCCGGGGCATGTGACCAGGATGCGGGTTAGATGCCTGGACATTTTATCGACGCATGCAGCGGTGTGGGGATTCCACGGGTATGCTTCCATTGTGATTGATCTTGGCCATGCTTATACGATGAGGGATGCCGGGGCATGCAGCCAGGATGCGGGTTAGATGCCCGCGCGTTTTATTACTCCATGGTCATGCTTATACGATGTGGGATTCCGGGGCATGCGACCATGTTATATTTTACTCCACGGGCAGGGGATATATATATGTGTTGTGTATGTGTACGCCGACAGTGAGGTGGGATGCCACAGGCGCGTCACATGGTCATATTGTCACGACCCGTCCCGGGGCCCGTGACTGGTGCCTTTCCCGGGCACCCAAGTAGTCATACATCAGAGTAATCAGCGGAACATAAAAACAATACATGAAACAAATGTAAAATGAGGCACATTTTATCTGAGAGAAAGTCGCCTTTCGGCATATATATAAATACAAAGTTTGAACAGTTACATCCTTACAAACCACGCCACAACAAGACTCTGCACCTCTAAGAGTTTTTATACAACATGACGGGACAGGGCCCCGCCATACCCCTGAATGTACAAGTACCTACAGTGACAGGGGACTATACCAAAAGATAAGCCTCCGGAGAAACGGAGCTTCCCGATATGCTGAGCTGTGATCCTATGAGCGAGGATCAACAACTGGTGTTGTCACGACCCGAACCCGGGCCCGTGACTGGTGCCTTACCCCGGGCACCCTAGTGATACAACATCAGAGAAAAACCAGCGGAAATAAAAACATAACACATACAATTAGATATGGATCAAGATAAAAGAAAATAGGCCAACCAAAACGGTTGCCTTTCTGCAAATATATATATATCGACATTTGAACGAGCATAATCCTTACAACCCCGCCACACAACAGGCTGCACCTCTAAGATTTTTACAACAACTATGACGGGACAGGGCCCCGCCATACCCCTGAATGTACAAGAACCTACAGTACACACATATAAACAGTTATATCAAGTCAGGGACTCACGCCCTCCAAGTCGTTACTCAAATATAACTATGGGTCTCACGCCCACAACATCAATCATGCCCGTGGAATACCTTCCTCACTGCCGGCAGTCTATGATATGATAACACCAAGAAGTACACCTGAACATCAGGTCCCACCTGTGTCATAAAAAGACCGTACGGGAAATAATCATAACATGAAGCTGACACGTGGCAAGTGCGATAACCTATACCAGATCCACCTGCGTCACGTAGCTGACGGGGGCAAGTAAACAGGCTATGCACCAGATCACAACCGTAAGTCACGAAGCTTCATCCAAACACTGACTCGCGAAGCTGACACGTGGCAAGTGCAATAGCCTCCACCAGATCCTCCCAGCGCCACGCAGATGACGGGGGCAAGTAACCAGACTAAGCACCAGATCACAACCGTAAGTCATGACACCGCGCGAAAGGCGACACGTGGCAAGTGCGATAACATATACCAGATCCACTGCGTCACGTGGCGGCGGGGCAAGTAAACAAAGCTATGCACGATCACAACCGTAAGTCACGATACTTCGCCATAAATAACCATAATGGTCACATGCCCACAGAATCCATCATCGGTGTAGACATGCCCATGTAACAATAATAATGGAAGCATACCCGTGGAATCTTCCGTCACTGCCGGTACGTCCAGTAAGTTCTCAACAAGTCAACCGGCCCTCCATCGAGAGACGCGGTAGTATAGAAACACAATTTTTGCACAACAAAGGCTATCACAACAAGCATAGGCAAGTTACACAACAACAAGCATAGGCACGTTATACACAACTCAAGGTAATTTCATTTTATGTCAAAGTCCGGGTTTTAACCCTAAAGTACTACGTACGTTAAATTCCTTTTAGAGATCCATTTCTTTTACAAAGGTCACCCGATACCCGTAGTATAAAAATAGAGTGACTCACATTTTTAGGTAAACCCAAACACTTTCCTTTTCAACATCAAGTAACAACATTCTCTTCCATAAGTTCAAGTTTGCCTAATTTCAAGTACTTAAGTCTCTTACTTTAGAAAGGTTTCATAGTTCATAGTCTTTAATCACTTAAGAATATAATTCTCTTTTAAAACAATCTGAGAAACATATGCCTTATATGTGAGTAGGTTATTCTTGTTCATAATCAATTTTATTAAAGCAGCCATGATCTAGGAAATGTAATATCATTTTGTCTCATCTTAGCTTCTATGCAGATGGAGGTTTCTACTGGTTTTAATAATACTTAATTAGTCAAAACATTTCCCTTTATTAACGCTGCAGTGGTTTGTCGATACTCATTACGATTTCAAATCAAGAAACATTATTCCTTTTAAAAACCAAGTACTCATTACTCACGAATGAGGTTTCACACAAAATTCATATTAATTCATTTAAGTCAAGTCTCTTATCTTTTAAGATCAAGTCTCTTAACTTCTAAAATTAATAAACCATTCTTTTTATCACTCTTAAGTCGTTATACCTAACTTCCCATAAAGCTAGTATAACTCTTAAGCTTTTAAAAACCAAGTATTACTCTTCTTTCAAAAAGGATTCTTAATTCTTTTGAAATACTTCAAGATTCTTATTATTCAGGCTTAAGTCAAAAGACATTGCCGTACAACTACGTTCAGTTAACACACGTACGTCTACCATACTATATATATATTCTTTTAAAATATCATGCTCAAGAGGATAGGAAGAATCACATACCTCGCGACGATTATCGACTATTAGCAAAACGCTCCACGGCTATAACCCGGCTAGCCTTGTCCACCTTTCCAAGTAGTACATGCTACTCGCAGAACATTCAACCAATAAAGGTTATAAGTCTACTGTAAATACAGTCCTATGTAAGTACAATTTAATCTTCTACATACATTCTTCTGATGTGATTTCAGTTCAAGTCTATTATGTAATATCCTTCTATTACAATTCAATTCTCTTCTATGAATATTATATTCATTTCTATACAACTACAATATGTAATTTCCAATTACAATAGAAGGATAGGATTATTTACCTCGGTAAGCCCAAAATTATCCAAGTTTTAATGTCGATCCTGAGCAACGTTTAGCTTCTACTCCGGGTGCTCCAACCCGCTCCAAACAACCCTTAGAAGTTCTACGCAACTTCTACTTAACACTTCAACCGACTATGAAGGTTTTCCTTAGGGTTTCGTTTAGTGGCTAAAGGAAGTATAATAGTATTTTCCGGGCTTTTCGTATAGAGGGTACTTGGAAATACTACAAGGTTTTGGGCTAGAGTATTTTGGCATTATAACAATACTTGGAGAAGTATTTATATACCACAAAGGGGGGGTATATTTCTCGAAAACAACTAGGCTAGGGGGTTCTCGTGAGGCCTCTCAAAGGGGGAGGGGTTTGCCTCGGCTAGGGCTTCACAAAGGGGGAGGGGGGAGTTGGACGAGAGCTCACAAGGAGAGGGAGGGATTTTTAGACTTGGAAATGTCTAAGTGTGGATGAAGAAGTTCATCAACTAAGGGGGGGTATTTATAGGCCAACCAATGGCCAAGATGAAGCCAAGTGCTATGCAAGTGTAGGGTGAGGATTTACCTAAGTGTCCTTATCCATCTACTACACAAAAATATCCTACCAACCCCTTGACCAAACAAGGCCACCAATTCGTGCAAATGGACGCCTCAAGTCCGCCAACTAGAGGGTGACAAGTGTCGCCCTCTCGTTGGTCCAAAATGTTTCATCTCTCAGAAAAATCCGCAAAAATAATAAATGACATAGCCGGAATTTTTCCTACGCAAGCTTTGTAAAACGTCTCGTCGGAAAACGATTCTTTTAGTGAGTTGTGCACAAATGTTTTTCGTCCAAGGTGCCTAACTAAGGCTAAACTTTTCTACGTACGCCCACACGTACATACTCTGGAAATACGGGGTATAACAGGTGTACCTCTACCTGCGGCATGAACGCAGCCCCCCGAAGGAGGTCAGTACAACAGGTACCAAGTATGTGAAACTGAAAATACTGTAAATGAAATCATAGTAGTCCATATAAAACAGGAGACATGTATGATAACCAAACTACAGTCCACAATAAATAAGCAGTCATGTAAGTCAGGGACTCACGCCCTCCAAGTCATCACTCAATTATAACTATGGGTCTCACGCCCTCAACATCAATCATGCCCGTGGAATACCTTCCTCATCGCCGTGATCTATGATATAATAACACCAGGTACATATGAACACCAAGTCCTACGAGTCATAAAACCGTGCGGGGAAATCGAAGGCTAACTACCGATACGAGCCATACTAACAATACTATACAACCAAACCACGGGCGTCACGGGGCAAGTCTGAAGCCGACTACGGATACCAAGGCGTGTCACGTGGTGGCAGGCAAATCTGAGGCTAACTACAGATACCAAGGCGTATCACGAGACTCCGCCACGGTCGACACGGGGCAAGTCTGGCCGACTACGGATACCGCGCCGTGTCACGTGTTGACGGGGCAATCTGAGGCTAACTACGGATACCAAGGCGTATCACGAGACTCGCCACGGCGTCACGGCAAGTCTGAAGCCGACTACGGATACCAAGGCGTGTCACGTGGTGGCCGGGCAATCTGAGGGCTAACTACCGGATACCAAGGCGTATCACGAGACTTCGCCACTAAACCGAACGGCAAGTGCGAGGGCTAACTACAGTACCAAGGCCGAATCAGCCACGACGGGGCAAGTACGAAGCCGACCACGGATACCAAGGCGAATCAAGAAGAAACCTCATGGAGAGCTAGTCCATGGAATAACATGTCAGCGAGCGCACTGCGGAATTCTCCGTCGCAGAATGCGCCCAAGTAATATCATAACAAATCAGTCGGCCTCCATCGAGACGCGGTATAGAAATACAATACTAGCACGACAAGGCTATCACACGCAAACATACACAACTCAAGGTACTTTCATTTTATGCCAAAGTCCGTGTTTTAACCCCAAAGTACTACGACGCTAAATTCTTTTAAAAGATCCATTTCTTTTACAAAGGTCACCCGATGCCGTATTATAAAAGTAGAGTGACTAACATTTTTAAGTAAACCAAAACAACTTCCATACTTTCTTTTTAAACCACATTAAGACAATACCATGCCTTCTTTTTAGACCAAAACACTTCTCCTTTTTTAAAGTCAAGTTATCACTTTAAAACCAATGATAAAACCATTCTTTTGTTTTCATAAAGTCGTTATAACTAACTTCCCATAAAGCTGTTATAACACTTTATGTTTTAAACCAAAAACTCATCAATTCCTCAAGTCATCTTTTCTTTTAGAAATCAAGTTCCTTACTTTGGAAATTTAAGAAAATCAATGCTTGTTTATACTGATTCTTATTAAAGCAGCCATGATCTAGGAACTGTAATACAATTTCGTCTTATCTAAGCTTCTATGCAGATGGAGGTTTCTCGGTTTTAATATAATAACTTATTCTTATTTCCAAATCAGAAACATTATTCCTTTAAAACTGTGTACTCATTACTCACGAATGAGGTTTCACACTTTAATGGACTTTAAATCAATTCAATTTAAGTCAACCGTTCCTTTTATCACTCTTAAGTCGTTATACCTAACTTCCCATAAAGCTAGTATAACTTAAGCTTTCAAAACCAAGTATTACTCTTCTTTCAAAAATGGTTCTTAAATCTTTTGAAATACTTCAAGATTCTTATTATTCAGGCTTAAGTCAAAAGACATTGCCGTAAAACTACGTTCAGTTAACACACGTACGTCTACCGTACTATATATATATTCTTTTAAAATATCATGCTCAAGAGTATAGGAAGAATCACATACCTCGCGACGATTATCGACTATAAGCAAATAGCTCCAAAGTACTGTAATCCGGCTAGCCCTTTCCACCGCCGAGTAGAATACGCTACTTGCGATTTCAACCTATAACGGTCATACAAGTCTATCAACGTCTAGACTACTCTGCAGAATAATTCTAGATACAGATTCCTTATTCTACGGAAAATTGGGCAGCACTACCCTACCCGCCAAACTACACAAGTATCAGTAAATACAATCACATGTAAGAAATCTGATTTCTTCTTCTTTAATATTCTTCTGATGTGATTTCAGTTCAATTATTTTCTGTAATATCCTTCTATGAATCTTATATTCATTTCTATACTACTACAATATGTAATTTCCAATTACAATAGAAGGACAGGAGTATTTACCTCGGTAAGCCCAAAATTATCCAAGATTTAATGTCGATCCTGAGCAACGTTTAGCTCCTACTCTGGGTGCTTCAACCCGCTCCAAACAACCCTTAGAAGTTCTACACAACTTCTTCTTAATACTTCAACTCGCTATGAAGATTTCCTTAGGGTTTCGTTTAGTGGCTAAAGGAAGTATAATAGTATTTCTGGGCTTTTAGTATGGGTGTAAGCTTGGAATACTACAAGGTATTTGGGCCAAGGTATTTTGGAATAGTAACAAAACTTGGAGAATACTTTTCTACCAAGGGGGGGGGGGGGGTATTTTACGAAAACTACTAGGCAAAGGGGGGGGATGTTTCGGCCAAGGCCTCTCAAAGGGGGAGGGGAGCCTTGGACGAATTCTACACTTAAGGGGGAGAGAGTTTTTAGACTTGGAAAATGATTTGTGGATGAAGATTTAGTCTTGCATTGGAGGGGTATTTATAGGCCAACCAATGGCCAAGATCAAGACAAGTGGTGGGCAAGTGTAGGGTGAAGATTTGGACATGTGTTTGTGGGCCCCACTTGCTCATCTACTACACAAAATATCTAGCCAAACATTGACCAAATGTTTAAGGCATGAAACATTAAAAAAACGCGTCAATGGAGCCCATGGATTGCCGTCCACTTGAGGGCCAAGTGTCGCCCTCTCGTTGGTCCAAAATATTTCATCTTTCGGAAAAATCCGCAAAAATTATAAATGACATAGCCGGAATTTTCCCTTCGCAAAGTTTGGAAAACGTTTCGTCGGAAAACGATTATTTTCGCTAGTTGTGCACAAAATTTCGTCCCTTAGTCTACTTTAAGGCTTAAACTTTTGTACGTACGCCCTCACGTACATACTCTGGAAATACGGGGTATAACATTCTCCCCTCCTTAGAAACATTCATCCCGAATGTTCCTTCTCAAGACAGATAACGATAAGTTCCTCTTAACAAGTTGCCAATGCCACACCTGGCCACAAAATAACACACGCGCAATTACTTAACCCAAGTCAACGAGGAATCACTTCTAGCATTACAAAAGTTTCCACCCCCGGTCTAAAAGA
Organism: Przewalskia tangutica; assembly: GCA_029844215.1. Taxonomy (NCBI): domain Eukaryota; kingdom Viridiplantae; phylum Streptophyta; class Magnoliopsida; order Solanales; family Solanaceae; genus Przewalskia; species Przewalskia tangutica. Next base: position 88,727,150 of record CM056721.1, on the reverse strand, counting down.
TATTCCCATCGCACCTTTACTTCACAAAGTACTGATCGTTTCTATTCTCTCAGCACATGTTCACTTCTTTCCTTACTCGTCGTACTTTTCTCGAACACTTGAACTCTTCTAGTATACGTACCATACTTCATTCATCGCTTCAGTTTCCAAAACTTTGGATTCACCACCTCCAAACTTGGTCATCTTACTAGCCTCGCTCTCTTTTAAGGCCATTCCCGGCCTTCACGATCCGATTCTGGTCGAACATATCCACGAACTCATACGATGGTCATCTAAACTTGGGCCTAGCACCCTCGTGACCCTACCACCTGGCGGGACCACCTCGAACTGATCCCACCACACTACAGGCCACGGGTTGACCCGCGATCGGTACTCAACCCGACCCGCTATCGCGCCAAACACTTGTTCTCCAGATCCGGAACAATCTTACCTATTCAAGTCCTGAAGGCTACCACTTTCATTTTACACAACCCATGGAATTATCCCACAATACATTTATACGCATACCAAGTATTTGACAAAGACTAACCATAGAATCTTTTATTCAAGCCGGCCTTACATCTAAGGTCTCAACGTGTAATATTCTAAGGTTCATACCTTCCCTGTCCCCATACTTATTCTTTCAACTATACCATGTCTCTAAACCACAATATACACAATGCTATCTGTACATAGTACTCAACATATAATCATCGCATCACGCATGCTAAACTCTAGAGGGTTAAGGATATACCTGCAACGATAGGCGGTTCAAAGGACCGCTAAAACTGGGAACTTCTATCGCGACCTCTGCCGTGGCCTGCCGGTGTATGAGCATCCTGCCTAGCTATGGAAGGTGAAGAACCCACAATTGATCTCATAGCCTGTGCTATCCTACCAGTGCTACCCCTGGTCGGACAGTCTCTCGCCAAATGGCCCTGTTGGCCGCAAGCATAACAATCTCTCAAATTAGTACAACATTCTCCCTTATGAAGTTTTCCACAACGGCCACACTGAGACAAGGGTGACCTTATCTGGCGAGCATTCCTACTCCCCTGAAAACCTGAAACCTGGGAGCCCTGACCTGCTCCTGAATATCCCAAACGTCCCGAAGACTGTGGAGGACCACTCTGTACTGGCGGAGGTACATAACTAGCTCGATCATCGGCGGTCCGCCTCGAAAGTTATCAAAGGACCTCGCTGTCTGGCCTCTTCGTTGATCTTGGTCATTCCGCCGACCTCTCGCTCCTCACACCCAGTCGTAAGCTGCGTGCGCGGCAATGTCCATGCCCGGCTGAAGAGCTACACTCGAACAAGCCTCTGCCAAGTAGTCATCAAGCCCGGTGACGTAGCGGTGGACTCTGTCCTCCATACTGGCTACTAACGCGGGGACATACCGAGCTAATGAGTCGAACTCCACATTGTACTCCCGAACCGTACGCCCACTCTGCCTCAACACCAAAAATCTGTCGGCCCGAGCCCTCCTCATCTGTGGAGGCAAGAAATGTGCAAGAAATGCCTCTGAGAACTCGTTCCATACCGCTGGAAGTGCATGCTCTCCCCGGGACGGCTCCCACGAATCAAACCAGTCGAATGCAGTATCACGCAGCCGATGTGAACCCAAGACCACTGACTCGGTCTCCGAAGCCTTGATCACTCTCATGATCCGCTGTAACTGTCGGATGAACTCCTGCGGATCGTCCTCAGGCCTCGATCCATAAAACACTGGCGGGCTGCAACTCAGAAAGTCCCGCAGTCTCAAACTATCTGCTCTTGGGTGAACTACGGTACTCTGCGTCTGGAATCGCTGCGTCGGCTTATCCTCGTGCCTTGCCACTATTCGGCCAATAATCGGGCCATCTCTTTGTAACCCATCTCCTGCTCCGGTGTGGGGTGGAGGCTCAGTCTCGTGGTCTCGTGACCCACCGCCGCGGCTCTAAACTTCTCGGGTGGCGGCGTCGCAAAACTCGCCGTCTGAAGCACTATCTCAGGTAATGACTGGGCCTGCGCCCCCGTACTCCTCTGTATCCTAGCAGCTTCCTCGGCTGCCTTGCCCATCTGGGCTCGGGTTGCCTTGCGCGGAGGCATAACTGGTAAAAACGAGATGCGTCAGAGGGGTCCAACTTATAACACAACTCTAAGGCACGATCTCAGAGTGAGAAGAATAGAAACCAATCCTAAATGTCCTGCAGCCTCCTGATTATAGATGTGGTGCACAACACATCGATAATCAAGACTCTACTAGACACAGTCTGTAGACACTTTCCGAGGATTAACTGCTCTGATACCACTTTTGTCACGACCCGTCCCGGGGCCCGTGACTGGTGCCTTACCCGGGCATCTAAGTAGTCATACATCAGAGTAATCAGCGGAACATAAAAAAAATACATGAAACAAATGTAAAATGAGGCACATTTTATCTGAGAGAAAGTCGTCTTTCGGCATATATATAAATACAAAGTTTGAACAGTTACATCCTTACAAACCCTGCCCACACTTGTGATCTACAGACCTTAAGAGTTTTTATACAACATGACGGGGAGGCTCGCCATACCACAGATGTACAAGTACCTACGATGTGAGGACTATACTAAAAGATAAGCCTCGGAGAAACGGAGCTTCCGATATCTGAATCGTGATCCTATGAGCGAGGATCAACGGCGGTGTACCTCTACTGCGGCATGAACGCGGCCCGAAGGAGTCGATCTAACAGTACCAAGTATGTGGCCCGAAAATCGTAAATGAAATCATAGTAGTCCATATAAAGCAGGAGACATGTATGATAACCAAACTACAGTCCACAATAAATAAGCAGTCATGTAAGTCAGGGACTCACGCCCTCCAAGTCATCACTCAAATATAACTATGGGTCTCACGCCCTCAACATCAATCATGCCCGTGGAATACCTTCCTCACTGCCGGCAGTCTATGATATAATAACACCAAGGAGTACATATGAACACCAAGTCCTACCTGAGTCATAAAAACCGTACGGGGCAAGTACGAAGGCTAACTACCAGATACAAGAGCCATACTAACAATACTATACAACCAAACCACGGAGCTGATACGGGGCAAGTACGAAAGCCGACTACCAGATACCAAGGTCGTGTCACGTAGCTGATCGGGGCAAGTACGAGGGCTAACTACGGATACCGTCAGTATCACGAGACTCGCCACGAAGGCGACACGGGCAATCGAAAGTCGACTACAGATACCAAGGCCGTGTCACGCGTGGCGGGGCAAGTCTGAGGGCTAACTACGGATACCAAGGTCGTATCACAAGACTCGCCACGAAGGCGTCTGGGCAATCTGGCCGACTACCAGATACCAAGGCCGTGTCACGAGACCGCCACTAAACCGAGCAGGGCAAGTCGCGAGGGCTAACTACTGTGTACCAAGGCGAATCAACCACGAGACGGGGCAAGTACGAAAGCCGACCACCAGATACCAAGGCCGAATCAATAAGAAACCTCATGGAGAGCTAGTCCATGGAATAACATGTCAGCGAGGCGTGCGGAATTCTCCGTCACCGCAGACGCCCAAGTAATATCATAACAAATCAGCCGCCCTCCATTGAGACGCGGCGGTATAGAAATACAATACTAGCACGACAAGGCTATCACACGCAAACATACATAACTCAAGGTACTTTCATTTTATGTCAAAGTCCAGGTTTTAACCCCAAAGTACTACGTACGTTAAATTCTTTTTAAAAGATCCATTTCTTTTACAAAGGTCACCCGATGCCCGTATTATAAAAGTAGAGTGACTAACATTTTTAAGTAAACCAAAACAACTTCCATACTTTCCTTTTTAAACCACATTAAGACAATACCATGCCTTCTTTTTAGACCAAAACACTTCTCTTTTTTTTAAAGTCAAGTTATCACTTTAAAACCAATGATAAAACCATTCTTTTGTTTTCATAAAGTCGTTATAACTAACTTCCCATAAAGCTGTTATAACACTTTATGTTTTAAACCAAAAACTCATCAATTCCTCAAGTCATCTTTTCTTTTAGAAATCAAGTTCCTTACTTTGGAAATTTAAGAAAATCAATGCTTGTTTATACTGATTCTTATTAAAGTAGTCATGATCTAGGAACTGTAATACAATTTCGTCTTATCTAAGCTTCTATGCAGATGGAGGTTTCTACTGTTTTAATATAATAACTTATTCTTATTTCCGAAATCTGTAAAACATTATTCCTTTAAAAACCAGGTACTCATTACTCACGAATGAGGTTTCACACTTTAACAGACTTTAAATCAATTCAATTTAAGTCAACCGTTCCTTTTATCACTCTTAAGTCGTTATACCTAACTTCCCATAAAGCTAGTATAACTTAAGCTTTCAAAACCAAGTATTACTCTTCTTTCAAAAACGGTTCTTAAATCTTTTGAAATACTTCAAGATTCTTATTATTCAGGCTTAAGTCAAAAGACATTGTCGTAAAACTACGTTCAGTTAACACACGTACGTCTACCGTACTATATATATATTCTTTTAAAATATCATGCTCAAGAGTATAGGAAGAATCACATACCTCGCGACGATTATCGACTATAAGCAAATAGCTCCAAATCATGAATCCGGCTAGCCCTTTCCACCCTTCGAGTAGAATACGCTACTTGCAGTACTTCAACCTATAACGGTCTTACAAGTCTATCAACGTCTAGACTACTCTGCAGAATAATTCTAGATACAGATTCCTTATTCTACGGAAAATTGGGCAGCACTACCCTATCCGCCAAACTACACAAGTTCATCAGTAAATACAATCCCATGTAAGTAAATCTGATTCTTCTTTAATATTCTTCTGATGTGATTTCAGTTCAATTCTTTTCTGTAATATCCTTCTATGAATCTTATATTCATTTCTATACTACTACAGTATTGTCACGACCCGTTCCGGGGCCCGTGACTGGTGCCTTACCGGGGCACCCAAGTAGTCATACATCAGAGTAACCAGCGGAATATAAAACAAGACAGGAAACAGTTTAAAACAATAAGACACGCTTTATCGATGAAAAGCTTGCCTTTCGGCATAATATAAATAACTCAAGTTTTGCGATTACATCCCAACTGTACAATAGTACTACAGACCTCTAGGAAGTAAACAACTATGGCGGGACGGGGCCCGCCATACCTCGATCGTATAAAACTATCTACAATACAGGAGATCATACCCAAAAGTAGAGCCTCGGAGAGATGGAGCTCGACACCAACGCAAAGATCCTAAGGATGTGGATCTAGCACTGCTTGCCCTTACCTGCGGCATGAACGCAGCCACCCGAAGGAGGTCATTAAAACAGTTACCTATTATGTGAAACTATAAAGTACTTTAAAATGAAATCAAAGTATTTAAAACCTTTTCACAAATACAATCAGTTCAATTGCACATAGTGCCACATCACAAACAACAATGATAATAGAAAGATCGTATGTGTCTATTCTAGGCGCGAATGATCGAAGCAAGGCCAATCGCCCATAGTATCATTCCCGCGTGCCTAGTCCCGACTTTCGCACTCGCAGTCACACATAGACCGCGCAGGTAGCCCTCGCCGGGGCAGCTAACCCCGGATCCGCCTAGGCTCCGCGCCGCGCATAGCCTCAAAAGACCGTAGTCTCAACAGACCGCATAGAATCCCCGATCGTGCTAGACGCCGGAATGATCAATCTCGAGCATACCGCGCTCCGCATAGTCTCACAGACCGCATAGGCGTATAGACCGCGTCGAGGGGCAAGCCACCGGTATAATAGTCAAGGGTAGGTGATACAAGATAGCGATAACGGACTTACGGTTAGCAACGTAAGCCTGGCAGAATGACCCCCTTTACACAAAGATTACTAACACGGTAGCATCATGATATGTCTACTTATCAAACAATCTTACTACACTTAACAGAGATCAATACAAGGCTTTTATAAACAAACAAGTAAACAATTCCTTTTATCATTCTTAAGTTGTTATACCTAACTTCCCATAAAGCTAGCATAACTCTTAAGCTTTTGTTTTAAAACCGATATTTATCTTCTGTTAAAAATGATTCGATATTCTTTTGAAATGTTTTGATTCTTATTATTCAGCTTAAGCGTGAGGCATCGCCGTAAGTATTATTCAGGCTTAAGCGTGAGGCATTGCCGTAAGTATTATTCGATTAACACGTACGCGTCACCGTACTATATATATATTGTAAAATATCATGCTTAGCGTAATCACATACCTTCTCAATAAAACCACCGCCAGTTGAATATGTCGCGCAGAGTCACTATAATAGTCACAGATATCTATCAAAGACTACTCGAGGTCATTCTAAGCAGAGGGTTCACAATTCTACGGAAAGTCGGGCAACCTGACCCTACAGGTGAGCTATATAAGTCTAATGTGAAAACAGTCCTATGTGAGTACTGATGTGATTATTCTTCTTTAAAACCTTCTGTGGTAATAGTTCAATTCTTTTCTGTGATATTCTTCTAAGTATTTATACTTATCCTTATACTACAACAGTAAGTATTCTCTAATTCAAAAGAGGGTTAGGATTATTACCTCGGTAAGCCCAATAATATCCTAGATAAAGTCGCGCCTGAGCAAGGTTTAGCTCCTAAGTTGTACGCCCCGGTAGCTCCAAGAAACCTTAGAAGTTCTTCACAACTTCTACCAAAGACTAAGGGATTTGGGCTAGGGTATTTTGGGCATTATAACGATACTAGAAGACAACTTTTCTACCAAGGGAGGGGGGGTAGATTTCGGCTAGGCTAGGGGGGGTTAGGCCCTCGGCCAAACTCACAAGGGGAGGGAAGGGGTGTTGAATGAAAAGCTCACAAAGGAGAGGGAGGATTTTTCAAGACTTGGAAGATTTGTGGATGAAGAACTCTTCATCTAAAAGGGGGTATTGATAGGTCAAGAAGTGGCCAACCAATGGCCAAGATTAAGACAAGTGCAAGGCAAGTGTAGGGTGAGGATTAACCATACACAAATATCCTACCAACTCCTTGACTTGTGCACAAGGCACAAAAAAACGTGCCAAGGCTCTTCAATTCGTCCAAATGGACGATTCAAGTCCACCAATGGGAGGGTGCCAAGTGTTGCCCTCCCGTTGGTCCAAAATGTTTCGTCTCTCGGAAAAATCCGCAAAAATTAGAAATGGCATAGCCGGAATTTTCCCTACGAAAGCTGTGGAAACGTTTCGTCGGAAAACGATTCTTTAAGCGAGTTGTGTACAAAAACGCGTCAAGGCTAACTTTAAAGCCAAACTCTTCAGACGTATTCCCTTACGTACATACTCGAAATACGGTATAACATTCTCCTCCTAGAAACATTCGTCCGAATGTTCCTTCTCAAGACGATTATCGAAGAAGCTTAAGCTTAGCAAATGCCACACACGCGGCCACAAAACAACACTTAGGCATAAATGATAATGGAAATTTACAAGTAGGAGAGTGAATTACGGAGGTGTGGGAATAGGTGAGGATACTTCGCCTCATGTCCTCCCGGCTTCCCACGCCATCTCCTCCCGAGCTCGTTCGCCACAAGACTTTGTGGAAGCCACGTCCGCCCGTCAGACGCTAACCCGACGATCGACTATCGCTATGGAATCTCTCATACGATAACCCTCGGTCACTGGACATCGTCAATCGGGTGTACCACTAGATGGATCCGATACATCTCCTCAAAGATAGATACGTGAAACACCTGATGCACTGCCTCCAGATCGGACGGCAGATCCAACTCATAGGCAACCTTGCCTACGCTGCGGACAATCAGATACGGCCCATTATACCTTGGGCTGAGTTTCCCTTTCTCCCCGAATCTCATCACACCCTTCATGGGTGACACCTTTAGGAAAACCCAATCATGAACCTCGAACTCAAGATGCCGACGACGATGATCTGCATCGACTTGCCGACTCGAGTGTCAATAGCCGCCTCGGATAAGCTTCACCTTATCCACACTGCTGCACCAAATCTGGTCCCACTAGCACTCGCCACATCGAACCAACCTATAGGCGATCGCACTTCCTCCCATACAAGGCCTCATAAGGCGCCATCGAATCTTGGGTGGTAGCTATTATTATATGCGAACTCAACTAGAGGCAAATGATCCTCCCAACTACCATGAAGTCAATAACACAGGCTCGCAAAGATATCCTCAAGAGTGCGGATAGTGCGCTCTGCTGTCCGTGCATGCGTGGATGAAATGCGATACTCGTGCTCACTGCGTCCTAAACCCCTCGGAAGGACCTCGAAGTTAGCGTGGCGGGCTCCTGCATGCGATATGATCGAAGTGGGGACTCCATGCGATCGACGATCTCTCGGATGTAAAGTCCGCATAATCCTCACCAAAAGTCGTCGGACGGAAGAAAGTGGGCTGATTTCGCCACCGCCGACGATAACCCATATAGAATCATGTCTCCTCGAGTGCGAGGTAATCCCGTGATGAAGTCCATGTTGATTACCTCCCACTTCCGTCGGGATCTCAATCGTAACAAACCACCGTGCCTCCGGTGCTCTACCTTCACCGCCGACAACACGGGCGAGCTACGAACTCGCAACGCCCTCTTCAAGCCATCCCACCAATACACCGATCTAAGGTCGTGGTACATCTTAGTCGACCCGGATGGATAGAGTAACGCGCTGTGTGCTTCCCCAACTGCTGCCAAGTCACGAAACATCCGGAACACGATCGCTTCTCAAACCTTAGCACCCCATCGTGCTACCTCGAAAGGACCGCGCCTCACGAAGAGCGTATCACGATATCGAATCAAAGCCGGATCTCGAGCTGTTGCCTCTTCACCTCTCGATGATGGAAGACTCGGCAACCTCACGAACTCTAACCCCACCGCTATCGGAATCAATCAAACGGACACCAGGCTCGCTAGCGATGCAAATCACGAACCATGTCCCTCTCTCTAGCCGCACATCGATAGGCTCCCATCGACCTACGACTAAGAGCATCCGCCTAACATCGCCTTCGGGTGGTACAGGATATCAACATCGTAATCCTTAAGCAACTCTAACCACCGTCTCTCGTAAGTTCATCTCCTCCGTGAAGATATCCGGAGGCTCTTGTGGTGCAGTATAAATATCCACGTGAACCCCATACAAATAATGCCTCCAGATCTTCAAAGCGTGAATCACGGTACCGACTCCAAATCATGGGTGGGGTAGTTCTCTCGTGTTTCTTGGTGTCGGGATGCATATGCTATAACTCGCCATGCTGCATCAACACACATCCCAACCCGATGCCCGACGATCACAATACACCACATAACCGTCTGGACCTCCGGAAGAGTAAGAACGGGCGGTCGTCAATCTCTCTTTCAAGAATCGAAACCTCGCCACAAGCATCATCCATCAAACTTGGCTGCGCCGAGTCACCTAGTCAATGGTGCGTAGATAGAAGCAAACTTCTCCACGAACGCCCGATAATAACCCGCAAGGCCCGAGCCGCGAACCTCGCCGGAGTAGTAGGTTCAGGCCAAGTCATGCCTCGATCTTGGCGTATCCACTCGAATGCCATCGGCCCGGCAATATGCCCGAAACGCCATCAAGTCAACAAAACTCACATTTGGAAAACTTGGCGATAAGCTGCGATCTCGAGAATCACAAAGGTCGCCAAATGCTCCGCATGCTCCTGCTCTGAGCGAGAATAAACCAAGATATCATCAATGAACACTATCACAAACGTGTCCAAAAATGGTTTGAACACTCGGTTCATCAAATCCATGAATACCGCCGGAGCATTGGTCAACCCAAAGGACATGACCCTGAACTCATAATGCCCGTACCGGGTCCGGAATGCAGTCCTAGGGACATCCACCTCTCTGACACGAACCTGATGATAGCCCGAACGCAGATCAATCTTGGAGAAACATCTCGCGCCCTGCAACTGGTCGAACAAATCATCAATCCTGGGAAGGGGTATCTGTTCTTAATGGTCACCTTGTTCAGCTGCCTGTAATCAACACACATGCGCAGCGTCCGCCCTTCTTCTTCACGAACAATACGGCGCTTCGGGGAGAAACACTAGGTCTGATAAAACCCTTCTCCAGCAAATCCCTAAGCTGGTCCTTCAACTCTCTCAACTCGGCAGGTGCCATTCTGTATGGCGGAATGGAAATAGGCCGAGTGTCTGGCAATATGTCAATACAAAACTCAATCTCCCTCTCAGGAGGGATACCCGGGAGGTCATCCGAAACACGCCCGGGAACTCGTGACTCGAATCGGCCCGAAAGTCCGTACCGCAACTTGATATCAAACACCCGAACGAGATGGTAGATATACCCTTCTGCACCATCTTCCTAGCCTTGAGGTAGGAAATAAACCTACACCTCGTCGATACCGTGCTCCTCCCACTCAACCTGGCTCCTCGCCGAAGCTGGAACCGATTACTCTCTCTGCAGTCTACATTGGCATAGCAAGAAGCTAGCCAATCCATCCCCATAATCACGTCGAAGTCAATCATCTCCAACTCTATCAAGTCGGCCAGGGTCTGACGACTGTAAATGGTCACAGGACAAGCTCTATATACCCGCCGAGCTACCACCGAATCACCCACTGGCGTAGCTACCTCGAAAGGGTCTATGGACTCAGGCTCTATCCCTATCCTACTAGCAACAAGGGGAGATATATAGGACAGAGTAGAACCCGGATCTATCAAAGCATACACATCAAACCCAGAAACTGATAAGGTACCTGTGACGACATCAGGTGAGGCCTCCTGATCCTGTCGGCTGGACAAAGCATATATGCGGTTCTGAGGACGCTAGAATCGGGACTGCGCCCACGACCTGCCGCGACCCGCTGATCCATGTGTACCTTGCCCTCCGGGGCGAGTAACTGTCGGGGATGAAGAAGCGGCAACAAACCTGTGGCCGAGCCTACCACCGCCGCCCGGTCGGACAAACTCGCAAAGTGACCTGCGGCCACAAGTATAGCAAGCTCCCGAGTCGGCTCCCGAATGGTATTCGCCACGCGGGCACACCGAGCGGACCTCGAGCAGTTAGCACCTCTACTCGAAATCCGAAGTCCGGGGCCACGACGCCCCGACCGCTCTGGTGTCTTGAAAATGAGGTAGAGCGCTCTACCGGGCCGTGGTGCAAATCGGACTTCTGGCGACGCCCACCACGAGGACCACCAAAAGAACCGGCCGTCTTGGCGCCTTCTTCTGATGATATCGCTCTACCGGCGGTCTGCGCTTCCTCGCATCCTAGTGCATGAGCTGCGTGCGGGTAATGTCCATACCGGTGAAGAAACACCCGCATGACTCGGCCATATAATCATCTAGCGGTGGCGTGGCGGTGTACCCTATCCTCCATATCTGCTACCAATCTGGGACATATCTAGCCAAAGAATCAAACTCGACATTGTATTCCACGACGGTCGTCCCCTGTCTCAAGGAAGAATCTATCAGCTCGTGCCCTCCTCATCTGCGGAGGCAAGAAGTGTGTGAGAAAAGCCTCTGAAAACTCATCCCATACTGCTGGAGGTGCATGCTCTCCCCGGGAAAGCTCCCATGAATCAAACCAATCGACTGCGGTGTCACGCAGCCGATGCGAACCGAATGTCACAGCCTCAGTCTCCGAAGCCCTGATCACCCGCATAATCCTCTGCAGCTGACGGATGAACTCCTGCGGATCATCCTCCGGCCTCGACCCGTAAAACTCTGGCGGGCTACAACTCAAGAAATCTCGCAGCCTCAAACTATCTGCCCTCGGGTGCACTACGGGTGCGACTGGAGCTGGAGCTGGAACTGTCGCATCCAGTCTCTCCTCGTATCGGGCCACAACTTTAGCCAAAAGCTGGGCCATCTCCTTGTACCCTAACTCCTCCGCCCCAGGCTGTGGGACAGGAGGTGTGGGTACTGTGGTCTCTGCTGGGGCCAGCGGCGTCATAGAACTCGCCGTCTCTGGTATAGACTGGCACGAGCCCTCGTGACTCTGGGTGTCTCGCTAGCGACTCCTCATTGCCGCCTCGGGCGGGTTGCCTTACGTGAGGCATAATCATTACAGAAAGGAATACGTTAGAGGGTCCAACCTATAACACGACTCTAAAGCACGATCTCGTAATGAGAAGAATGGAAACCAATCCTAAATATCCTATAGCCTCACGATTATTGGTGTGGTGCACAACACACCGATAATCAAGAACTACTAGATACGGTCGTAGACACTTTCCGAGGATTAATCGCTTCGATACCACTTTTGTCACGACCTGTTCGGGGCGTGATCGTGCCTTACCGGGCACCCAAGTAGTCATACATCGAGTAACGGCGGAATATAAAACAAGACAGAAACGCTTTAAAACAATAAGACACGCTTTATCGATGAAAAGCTTGCCTTTCGGCATAATATAAATAACTCAAGTTTTGCGATTACATCCCAACTGCATAATAGTACTACTGGACCTCTAGGAAGTAAACAACTATGGCGGGACAGGGCCCGCCATACCTCGATCGCACAAAACTATCTACAATACGGGAGATCATACCCAAAAGTAGAGCCTCGGAGAGATGGAGCTCCCGACACCAACGCAAAGATCCTAAGGATGTGGATCTAGCACTGCTTGCCTTACCTGCGGCATGAACGCGGCCGGAAGAGGTCAAGACAACAGTACCAAGTCTGTGTCACTATAAAGTAGTTTAAAATGCAATCAAAGTATTTTCAACCTTTTCACAAATACAAGCAGTTCCATTGCCCATAGTGCCACATCAAAAACAACAACAATAATAGAAAGATCAGAACAGTCTATTCTAGGCCGCGAATGATCGAAGCAAGGCCAATCGCCCATAGTATCATTCTGCGTGCCTAGTCCTGGACTTTCGCAGCCCGCATAGGTCACACATAGACCCGCATGAGGTAGCCCTCGCATCAGGGGCAGCCAACCCCCGGCATCCGCCTAGGCTCCCGCAGCCCGCATAGCCTCAAAAGACCGCATAGTCTCAACAGACGCATAGGAATCCGCGTCAGGCTAGACGCCGGAATGATCAATCTCGGAGCATACCGCTGCTCGCGATAGTCTCACAGACCGCATAGGCGTATAGACCAAGATCGAAGCAAGCCTCGGTATAATAGTCGAGGGTAGGTGATACAAGAATGATATAACGGACTTAGGTTAGCAACGTAAGCTAGCAAGAATGACCCCCTTACACAGCATTACTAACACAGGTAGCATCATGATATGTCTACTTATCAAACAATCTTACTACACTTAACAGAGATCAATACAAGGCTTTTATAAACAAACAAGTAAACAGTTCCTTTTTATCATTCTTAAGTTGTTATACCTAACTTCCCATAAAGCTAGCATAACTCTTAAGCTTTTGTTTTAAAAACCAGATATTTATCTTCTGTTAAAAATGATTCAGTATTCTTTTGAAATGTTTTCAGTTCTTATTATTCAGGCTTAAGCCGTGGCATTAGTAAGTATTATTCAGGCTTAAGCCGTGAGTCATTGCCGTAAGTATTATTGAGTTAACACATTTACGTCTACCGTACTATATATATATTGTAAAATATCATGCTTAGGCAGAATCACATACCTTCTCGTGAAAACCACCGCCAAGTCAATATGTCGCAGAGTCACCTATAATAGTCACGGATATCTATCAAAGACTACTCGAGGGTCATTCTAAGCGAGGGTTCACAATTCTACGGAAAGTCGGGCAGCACCACCCTACCCGGTGAGCTATATAAGTCCACTGTGAAAACAGTCCTATGGGAGTAGAGTCTGATTATTCTTGTTTTAAAACCTTCTCCTGTGGTAAGAGTTCAATTCTTTCTCGTGATATTCTTCTAAGTATTTATACTTATCCTTATTCTACAACAAGAAGTATTCTCTAATTCAAAAGAGGGTTAGGATTATTACCTCGGTAAGCCCAATAATATCCTAGATAAAGTCGCGCCTGAGCAAGGTTTAGCTCCTAAGTTGTACGCCCCGGTAGCTCCAAGAAACCTTAGAAGTTCTTCACAACTTCTACCAAAGACTAAGGGATTTGGGCTAGGGTATTTTGGGCATTATAACGATACTAGAAGACAACTTTTCTACCAAGGGAGGGGGGGTAGATTTCGGCTAGGCTAGGGGGGTTAGGCCCTCGGCCAAACTCACAAGGAGGGAAGGGGTGTTGAAAAAAGCTCACAAAGGGAGAGGGGAGGATTTTTCAAGACTTGGAAGATTTGTGGATGAAGAACTCTTCATCTAAAGGGGGGTATTTATAGGTCAAGAAGTGGCCAACCAATGGCCAAGATTAAGACAAGTGCAAGGCAAGTGTAGGGTGAGGATTAACCATACACAAATATCCTACCAACTCCTTGACTTGTGCACAAGGCACAAAAAACGTGCCAAGGCTCTTCAATTCGTCCAAATGGACGATTCAAGTCCACCAATGGGAGGGTACCAAGTGTTGCCCTCCCGTTGGTCCAAAATGTTTCGTCTCTCGGAAAAATCCGCAAAAATTAGAAATGGCATAGCCGGAATTTTCCTACGAAGTCGTGGAAACGTTTCGTCGGAAAACGATTCTTTAAGCGAGTTGTGTACAAAAAAAACGTCCAAGGCTAACTTTAAAGCCAAACTCTTTGTACGTATTCCCTTACGTACATACTCTGGAAATACGGGGTATAACAAGTATGTAATTTCCAATTACAATAGAAGGACAGGAGTATTTACCTCGGTAAGCCCAAAATTATCCAAGATTTAATATCGATCCTGAGCAACGTTTAGCTCCTACTCTGGGCGCTTCAACCCGCTCCAAAAAACCCTTAGAAGTTCTACACAACTTCTTCTTAATACTTCAACTCGCTATGAATATTTCCTTAGGGTTTCGTTTAGTGGCTAAAGGAAGTATAATAGTATTTCTGGGCTTTTAGTATAGGTGTAACCTTGGAATACTACAAGGTATTTGGGCCAAGGTATTTTGGAATAGTAACAAAACTTGGAGAATACTTTTCTACCAAGGGGGGGGGGGTTATTTTACGAAAACTACTAGGCAAAGGAGGGGGGGATGTTTCGGCCAAGGCCTCTCAAAGGGGGAGGGGAGCCTTGGAAGAATTCTACACTTAAGGGGGAGAGAGTTTTTAGACTTGGAAAATGATTTGTGGATGAAGATTTAGTCTTGCATTGGAGGGGTATTTATAGGCCAACCAATGGCCAAGATCAAGACAAGTGGTGGGTAAGTGTAGGGTGAAGATTTGGACATATGTTTGTGGGCCCCACTTGCTCATCTACTACACAAAATATCTAGCCAAACATTGACCAAATGTTTAAGGCATGAAACATTAAAAAAACGTGCCAATGGAGCCCATGGATTGCCGTCCACTTGAGGGCCAAGTGTCGCCCTCTCGTTTGTCCAAAATATTTCATCTCTCGGAAAAATCCGCAAAAATTATAAATGACATAGCCGGAATTTTCCCTTCGCAAAGTTTGGAAAACGTTTCGTCGGAAAACGATTCTTTTCGCTAGTTGTGCACAAAATTTCGTCCCTTAGTCTACTTTAAGGCTTAAACTTTTGTACGTACGCCCTCACGTACATACTCTGGAAATACGGGGTATAACACATATTTTACACTTATAGTTGTCGACAGTGAAGGGGGATTCCACGGGCACGCTTTGATATTTGTGTGACTTGATCGCGTCCTAGATTGGGCCGGGTAGTATATGCGTCCCTCCTTAAAGGGCCGGATTATGTTATGAAAGATAAGTAAGTTATATGGTAATGAACTTAATGATTTTTCCTAATCATGTACGTAAGAATGTGACTATAACTTTTATTGAAAATGGGAAAAGATAATAAGGTACGATTAAGTTCATAAGTGGTAATGACACGGCAGGATCTGGTATGTACTTTTTATACTTGTCCCTATCATTTCTTTTGTACAGTTATGATCTGTTTACTGTACGTTATTTCTGTTCCATATTCGTAAATTTTTGTTATCGACTTCCGCCAGTGCGTTCATGCCCGCAGGTTTTAGGTACCCAGGTTGGTGATCCTTGCTCTTAGGATCTCGGTTCAGTTTTTGGGAAAAAGCTCCATTTGCTCCGGAGGCTTATCTCTTGGTACGGTTTTCCCTGAGGTTGTAGATTCATGTATATTCAGGGGTATGGCGGGGCCCTGTCCCGCCACAGTTGTTTGTTAAAACTCTTAGAGGTCTGTAGTCATATATTGTGGGTCAGTTTGTAAAGGAAATGAGGCAACTGCTTTCGGTTGTATATATATATGTCCAGGAAGGTAGCCCTATCGGCTAACCTGCTGTTTTATACATTGTTTTATTTTATAAGTTTCATGTATGTTCTGATTATCTCCGATGTATACTGTAAGGGTGCCTGTAGGGCACGATCGCGAGCTTGGTCGGGTCGTGACACCATAAAGCCGTTATAACTCTTTATGTTTTAGACAAATTCATTCCTTTTTCAACCAAGAGACTTATACTTTTAAATAAATTTTCTTAACTTCCAAAATACTTCAAGTCTCTTAACTTTAGAAATCAAGTTTCTTAACTTTAGAAATCAAGTCTTTCCAAATCAAGTATTCTATACTTGTAAATCAATTCATTTCTTCCTTTAAGAATCAAGTCCCATAACTTGAAAAATAAAGTCCCTTAACTTTAAGAATTTAAGGTTCATAGTCTTAAAAATTCATAACGTAAACTCTTATAAGTTAAGTAACATATACCTTGGTGCGTTGTGAATAAGTTATACTTATTTATAACGATCTTATTCAAGTAGTCATGATCTAGAAAATGTAATACAATTTTGTCTTATCTTAGTTTCTATGCAGATGGAGAATTCTACTCATTTGAACATAATTGATTGTCATTACATTTTCCTTTATTAACGCTGCAGTGGCTTGTTCGATACTTATTCTCATTTGTGCCGTAACTTAGCCAAGTCAACTTGGCTCCAAATACCTCCTAACGACTCTTACCAACATCCCCCATAAGACTTGGTAAGAACTTAGGATAACTTAGGCGTAACCCTTACGTAGAGTAAATCAACATACATACTTCTTAACTTCTAAGAGTAGAAGGAAATCATGAAATAATACCACATGTATATTCCATACATAGAATCATGTCTAAAGGAAGAAGAGGTTCACATACCTCGCGACGATTATCGACAAATAGCAAAATGCTCCAAAGTACTTCAACCTTGCTAGCTATTCCATCCTTCAAGTAGAATACGCTAAACTTGGTACTTCAACCTAAAATGGCCATAATACGTCCATTAACCTCTAGCTTCGAACGTAGAATATTCTAAGTGCAAAGTCACTAAATTCTACGAAAAATCGGACAGCACTTCCTTTGTTTCTACATACTTTGCCACCTTTTTCAAGGCCGAATACAATAACCAAACATGCCACATTTAAGGCCCAACAATTCAGCTAACCAAAGGGGATTACACGCCTTAACAGGACGTGTAAAATTCTGCCCCACAAATTAATACGAAACTAGTTCCATAATTAAAGCCATTCTCGGCTAACATAAACAACAACTCAAAGTCTTTTCCAATTCTTTTCCAATCCAAGTTCTTGGGTCAATATGTTATATAGTCAAGAACAACTTCAACAACTACAATTTCCTTCTTTATATAACATATGACAACTTAACTAGTAACCAACTTGAATTAAAATCTTAAGGGCTAACATACTAGTTTTCGGATTAGGGTTCCAACAATCAATACACTTATCAAACTTCATACTAAATACCTCATGCTTGCTAATATCCATAGCTACAACAATAAGTAATCTTAATTACTAAAACGACAAGAATTATACCTTTACAAGCCCTTAATCTTTCCAAGATTCAAAGTCGCTCCTTAGAAATTCTTAGCTCTTTTCCTTATGTTCCAATCCGCTCCAAGCACTCCTTAGAAGCCTATGAAGAACCCATCTTCAAGTCCCAACTTCAAAGTTGAAGAACTCCTTAAGTTTCCGCCTTGCGACTAATACGAAAACGCCACTTTTCCGGGATCTTTCTATTGAGATAACCTTACAATACTCTTAGGGACCTTGGGTTTAAGTCTTGTGAATTAACATCCAAAATTACAAAATTTTGTCTTCACAAAAAGCCCTAAGCCGAGAGCTATTGCTTGAAGAACTCAAGTTCTTCCAATATTTTTCTAAGTGTGGGATGTCTTGCTAGTAGTAGTAGTAGTAGTAGTATATATAAATAAATCAAAGGCTAGGATAAATCCAAATGGAAGGCTAGGATGTGGTCAATATTATCAAGCTCTCTTGACTTTGACTTAGTCAATAAAATCAAGCCAAAGTCTAGCAAGACTTGCTCATCTACACAATGGTCAAATGACCCTTCTAACCTTGCTCCAATTCGTCCAAGACCAAAGTGGGGAGGTGCCACGTGTCGCCCTCCCATTCGTCCATAAAATTCCGTAACCCCCGTGGGTCCCACAAAACGTAAAATTCATCGGGTGGGCCCCATATGACCAAATCTGTTACACCCCGTAGTTCCAGAGTATGTATATGAGGACGTACGTACGTAAATACGACATTAAAATTGGAAAGGAAGAAAGATGTGATTTTTCGACGGAAAAGTTTCCGGATTTTGTGAAGGAAAAAGGTTCATTAATGGGAATTGGATTCCCAGATTTGGTATTCGGACTTTTTGGAATATTTAAGAATTATGAAATTTTATTTCCGGAATTGGTCACGTGGGGCCCACGGGAGGAAATTTACGGTTTTGTGGGGCGCACTTTATTTTCGGATTTTTGGCATTATGGATATTTTTCGGAAGACGGAATATTTTGGACGAGTAGGGGGGCGACACGTGTCACCCCCCCCCCCTTGAGGCCATGTGGGCCGATTGTTGTGGAGTGTTAGACGTTTTCTTAGTGGACAAGTGGCCCATTTTTGTGGTGGCCACTTGTCCCATTGTTATGGTGGACAAATGGTTGGCCAACTACCCATACACATGTACCCCATCCTCACCACACACTTGCCTAGATCTTGGCCATTGATTTTCCTATAAATACCCCATTGATTTCAAGACTTCTTCATCCACTTAAATGTTTCTAAGTCACAAATATCCCCTCTTGTGTAGCTCTCGTCAAATCCCCCTTTGTAGAGAAATTCTTCAAGTGTTGGTATAGTCCCAAATATCTTAGCCTAGTATTCCTAGTAGTTTTCCAAAGTTATTTCAAATACTTAGAGCCCGGAAAAATACTACTTTATTCCAATAGTCGCAAAATGAAGCCCTAGAAAAATCTTCATAACTTAGATGAAGTGTTAAGAGAAGTTGTTTGGAAACTTCTAAGGGTTGCTTGGAGGCGGGTTGGAGCGTCGAGAATCGAGCTAAACGTTGCTCGGGATCGACTTATATCTTGGATAATTTTGGGCTTATCGAGGTAATGATCTTTGTCCCTATTGTAATTGGATATTACATGTTGTAGTAATGTATAGTTGAGTATCTTCGTATGAAGAATGAATATGGATAATAATTGTGTATTTACATAGAATTTGTATTCTGATGAGACTTGTAGTATTATTGTGGAGTAGAATTGTACACGTCCGGTTAGACGTGTAACCCCCCTGGGATGGTTGGTTTGGTAGCAGGCCTCGTTAGAGGAGGAGATTTATGTGGTTGCGGGGGGGGGGGGGGAGGTTCTGCCGAATTTTCCGTAGAATAAGGAATCTTGTATCTAGAATTATTCTACGAAGAGATCTAGAGGTTGATAGACGTTTTGTGGCCTTTATAGGTTGAAGTACTACGAGTAGCGTATCCTACTTGAAGGGTGGAAAAGGCGATCAAGGTTAGAGTACTTTGGAGCGTTTTGCTAATTGTCGATAATCGTCGCGAGGTATGTGAACCTCTTCCTATCCTTTCTAGCATGATATTTGTGAAATATATTTAGTGCGGTAGACGCACGTGTGTTTAAAGGAATTTGACTTTCCTTTTGTGTCCTTGACTTGATTCCAAAGTTAAGTGACTTGTTATGAAATATTAAGGACTTGAATTAGGTTAAAAAGTTGTAAAACCTCACTCATGAGTAATGAGTGTGGTCTTTTAAAGAATAAAGTTATCTTGATTTCGAAAATAAGAATGGTTTTATCATTGGATTTAAAATGATAACTTGACTTATAAACAACTTGATTTTGGGAAAGGAGAAGTAACTTGACTTAAAGGTATAGGTTACTTGTTTTTAAAAGAGTAAGACACTTGGTTTAAAAAGTATATTGCTACTTGACTTTTAAAGGAAAAGTGCCTTTGTTTTAAAAGAAGGTATGGAAATCGTTTTGGTTTTACTTTGATGTCTTTTGACTTGAGTTTTAAATAATAAGAATCTTGAAGTATTTCAAAAGAGTTATTAACCATTTTTGAAAGAAAAGAAATACTTGGTTTTAAAAGCTTAAGTGTTATACTAGCTTTATGGGAAGTTAGGTATAACGACTTAAGGAAGATAGAAGGAACGGTTTACTTATTTGTTTATGAAAGTCTTGTATTGATTTCTGGAAAGTGTAGTAAGATGGTTTGATAAGTAGACATATTATGATGCTACGTGTGTTAGTGTCTTGTAACGTTTGTGTAAAGGGGGTTCCCTTGTTGTGCTTATGTTGTTTAACGATAAGCAGTTGTGCTGATATTATATCACTTACACCCCTGACTTGAAATTCTGAGGTTAGCCGCCGACGCGAGAATACCTCACGCGATGCTGTGACTATGCGGAGTGCGGGAGTTCGTGATTGATCATTCGGTGTATTATCCGTCGAGGAATGCCTCACGCGATGCGTGTGACTATGCGGTCTATGTGACTATGCGGATCGCGGAAGTCAAGGAGGATCAGCGGGTTAGCTACCCGTCGAGGAATACCTCATGCGGGCCTATGTGTGGCTTTATGCGAGTGCGGTAAGTTCGAGATTAGACGCGCACATTGATCGAGGCGAGTGGCGGCCGATCATGTAGTGCGGTCTAGAAAGACCTCGTGATACAGTTTTATAGCATTGTTGTTACTGTGGGTTTTAGTAGTCGGCTATGCCTTCGTACTTACTCCGTACGGTTTTATTATGACACAGGTGGGACCTGGTGTTCATGTGTTTTCCTTGGTGCTTTTATATCATGGATCGCAGCGGTGAGGAAGAATTCCACCGGCATGATTGATATTGTGGGCATGAGACCCATGGTTATATTTGAGTGATGACTTTAAGGCGTGAGTCCCCGACTTGACATATCGCTTACATATTGTGTATCGTAAATTGGTTATCATATATGTCTTACATTTTATATAGATTATGATTTCATTCTGATATTTTGATTTTACATACTTGGTACTGTTATCGACCTCTTGGGCCGCGTTCATGCCGCGGTAGGTACACGACCGTCGATCCTTGCTCTTAGGATCACGATTCAGCGTTTTGGGAAGCTCCGTTTCTCGGAGGCTTATCTTGGTATAGTCCCCGTTGTAGAGTACTTACATTCGTGGGTATGGCGGGGCCCCGTCGTCGTTGTTGTTATAATATTCTTAGAAGTGCATGAAATCTTGTTGTAGGCGAGTTTGTAAAGGGATGTAGCTTCGTGTTCAAGTTTTATTTATATATTCAGAAAGGTAACCATTTTGGTTAGCCTGTTTTCTTATTTCATTATTGTATATCTTGTTTCATGTGTATGTTTTTATTTCCGCTAATTTTCTCTGATGTTATATCCCTAGGGTGCCCGGTAAGGCACGATCGCGCCCGGCCTGGTCGTGACAAAAGTGGTATCAGAGCAGTTAATCCTCGGAAAGTGTCTACAGACCGTATCTAGTAGAGTCTTGATTATCGGTGTGTTGTGCACCACACCTATAATCAGGAGGATGCAGGATATTTAGGATTGGTTTCCATTCTTCTCACTCTGAGATCGTGCCTTAGAGCTGTGTTATAAGTTGGACTCCCTCTGACGTATTCTTTTCACCCGTTATGCCTCTACGCACGCAACCGTGAGCCAGAAGGGCAAGGCAGCGAAGGAGGCGCGAGTAGAGCACGTAGAGGTTACGTGGCAGGCAGTCATTATCTGAGACAGCGCTTCATTCGGGGAGTTCTGCGACGCCGCTAGCCCCAGGAGAGTTTAGAGCAGTAGCAGTAGCTACAGAGACCACGATACCTGAGTCTTCAGTTCCAAGGCCAGGAACAAAGGATATGAGTTACAAGGAGATGGCCCAGTTACTAGCTAGTCTGGTGGCTGGGAATGAGGACGGACGAGAGTCGGAGGTTGCGGTAGTACCAGTAGTTCACCCTAGATCCGATAGTTGAGATTTCGGGACTTCTTGAGTTGCAGTCCACCCGAGTTCTGTGGATCGGGAACTGAGGAAGGTCCTCAGGAGTTTATTCGACAGTTACAGCGGATCATGAGAATGATCAAGGCTTCGGAGACACAGTCGGTGGTCTTAGGTTCGCATCGGCTGCATGGTACTGCAGTCGACCGGTTTGATTCATGGGAACTATCCCGGGGGGAAGCATGCGCCTCCGCCAGTACAGAGTGGTCCTCCACAGACTTCAGGACGCTCGGGGTATTTAGGAGTTGGTCAGAACTCCACGGTTTCTGGTTCACAAATTTACATAGGTTCCAGCCAGCCAGATTCAGATTTCCCTCAGTGTTCACTATGTGGTAGACGTCATCTCGGGAAATGTCATCTTTTTACTAATGTTTGTTTTACCAGCGGCCGTCAGGGCCATGTGAGGAGAGAATGTCCTAGTAAGAGGGATACAGGTGGGATGACTTAGCCTACCAAGTCAGTTGCGGATTCAGTGGGTCGGAGAGGAAGGGGTGTTAGCCAGAGGAGGCCACCCCCACCTCGGTATGGCCGTTGTGGTAGGTATTCTTTTGGGGAGTGTCGTACTACTTAGATAGCTTGTTAGGCTTGCGGCCAGCAGGGCCATTGTGCGAGAAATTGTCCGAACAGAGGTGGCGCGGATGTTACGACTCAGCCTTCGGAATCAGTGGCTGGTTCATCACCGTCTGTAGTTATGCGCCCAGCAGAGCAGGATTTGATTAGAGCGGCAAAAGGAAAGTGAGGCAGTAGTTACAGAGATATCTTCAGCCTTAAGAGACTTGTTTAGGTCGTTATGGTAGATACATGTGGAGTGCTATGTTCGGTTAGCATTGTGTAAGTTATGATTAGAAAACATGGGTAGTTGAAAAGGGTAAGTCTGGGGACGAGAAAATGGGGAGCCTTAGAATTTATAACAGTTGGGACCGTGGATGCAAGTCCGTCCTGAGTGGATGATTTTTCGGTTGGTCTTTGTCGAAGTACTCGGTATACGTGGTGTATTTGTGGGATAATTCCATGGGTAGTGTGAGATGGAAGTGGTAGCTTTCATGACGTGAACTGGTAAGATTGTTCCGGATCGGGAAACGAGAGTTTAGTACGAAGTGGGTCGGGTTGAGGCCATATCGCGAGTCAACCCACATCCCGAAATGTGGTGGGGTCAGTTTGAGGTGGTCCCGCTAGATGATAGGGTCACGAGGGTGTTAGGCCCAAGTTTAGGTAACCATCGTATGAGTTTGTGGATGCGTCCGACCAGTAGTAGGGCCGATGGGGTCAGCCCATCTTATCTTTTAGTCAGGACTGTTTACTCGGCGGAGGGTTATGCGAGATGTTGTATATCAGGAAGGTTGTAAGGCTGCACAGGGTTCCTACTTTTATTTTATGGCAGGCAGTGGAGCCCAGTTTATGGCTATTTCTTTTTCGGGAGGTTTTACCAGGCGGGTTAGGAACTCAGGTGAGTCTCAGTATGACATTCACCCTCGGGCCGACGGGCGAACAATGCGTTTTATCCAGACATTTGAGGATAGGTTACGGGCCGGTGTTTTGATTTCAGGGGTAGCTGTGAGGATTATTTGCCTCTTGTTGAGTGAGTATTATATAGCTACCATTTTAGTACTCGAATGGTGCCTTATGAAGCCTTGTATGGGCGGAAGTGTAGGTTGTCGGTCGATTGGTTCAGATAGTTGGTCCCTACTTGATTCAGCAGGATGTGGGTAAGGTGAAGCCTATCCAGAAGAGGTTTTTAGCAGCTCAGAGTCAACAGGAGTCGTGCGGGTAATCGGCGTCGACACTTGGAGTTCAGGTTGACGGTGGGTCTTCTTGAAGGTACCACCCCGGAAGGGTGTGACGAGATTTGGAAAGCAAGGGAAACTTAGCCCGAGGTACTTTGGGCATTTTCAGATCGGTTGTAAAATAGGCCAGGTTGCCTATAAGTTAGCACTGCCGTCCGACTTAGGAGACAGTACGTCCGGTCTCCCAGGTTACTATGTTTCGAAAAAGTATCGGAGATCCATCCAGAGTGTTCCCAGTTAATGATGACCAAGTTAGAGATAGTAACCCCGAGATTTTGGAAACTGAAGCAATGACAGAAATGTGGTACGTATAGTAGGAAGAGTTTGAGTGTACGAGGAAGGTACGATGAGTAAGAAAAGAGGCTAAGATATGTTAAGAAGATGGAAGTGTCCTTTTTATAAGTGAAGAGGGGAAGAATGTATCCTTTGGACCATAGGTGGAAGTTTTTGTGTTGTTATACACGTTAGAGGTGATTCCTCGTTGGCTTGGATTGAGTTTTGCGCGTATGTTATATTATGGCCATGTGTGGCATAATTGGTTTTGTAAGTATAGTAGTGAAGACTATACCGGCGCTTGTATGATTAGAGACTTAGAAGGAACATTCAGGACGAATGGTTCTAAGGGGGGAAGAATGTTACACCTCGTAGTTCCAGAGTATGTATATGAGGACGTACGTACGTAAATACGACATTAAAATTGGAAAGGAAGAAAGATGTGATTTTTCGACGGAAAAGTTTCCGGATTTTATGAAGGAAAAAGGTTCATTAATGGGAATTGGATTCCCAGATTTGGTATTCGGACTTTTTGGAATATTTAAGAATTATGAAATTTTATTTCCGGAATTGGTCACGTGGGGCCCACGGGAGGAAATTTACGGTTTTGTGGGGCGCACTTTATTTTCGGATTTTTGGCATTACGGATATTTTTCGGAAGACGGAATATTTTGGACGAGTAGGGGGGCGACACGTGTCACCCCCCCCCCCCTTGAGGCCATGTGGGCCGATTGTTGTGTTGTGTTGGACGTTTTCTTGGTGGACAAGTGGCCCATTTTTGTGGTGGCCACTTGTCCCATTGTTATGGTGGACAAATGGTTGGGCAACTACCCACACACATGTACCCCATCCTCACCACACACTTGCCTAGATCTTGGCCATTGATTTTCCTATAAATACCCCATTGATTTCAAGACTTCTTCATCCACTTAAATGTTTCTAAGTCACAAATCCCCCTCTTGTGTAGCTCTCGTCAAAATCCCCTTTGTAGAGAAATTCTTCAAGTGTTGGTATAGTCCCAAATACCTTAGCCTAGTATTCCTAGTAGTTTTCCAAAGTTATTTCAAATACTTAGAGCCCGGAAAAATACTACTTTATTCCAATAGTCGCAAAATGAAGCCCTAGAAAAATCTTCATAGCTTAGATGAAGTGTTAAGAGAAGTTGTTTGGAAACTTCTAAGGGTTGCTTGGAGCGGGTTGGAGCGTCAGGAATTGGAGCTAAACGTTGCTCAGGATCGACTTATATCTTGGATAATTTTGGGCTTATCGAGGTAATGATCTTTGTCCCCCTATTGTAATTGGATATTACATGTTGTAGTAATGTATAGTTGAGTATACTGTATGAAGAATGAATATGGATAAGAATTGAACTGTATTTACATAGGACTGTATTTACAGTAGACTTGTAGTATTATTGTGGAGTAGAATTGTACACGTCCGGTTAGACGTGTAACCCCCCCTGGGATTGTTGGTTTGGTAGCAGGCCTCGTTAGAGGAGGATATTTATGTGGTTGCGGGGGGGGGAGGTTCTGCCGAATTTTCCGTAGAATAAGGAATCTTGTATCTAGAATTATTCTACGAAGAGATCTAGAGGTTGATAGACGTTTTGTGGCCTTTATAGGTTGAAGTACTACGAGTAGCGTATCCTACTTGAAGGGTGGAAAAGGCGAGCAAGGTTAGAGTACTTTGGAGCGTTTTGCTAATTGTCGATAATCGTCGCGAGGTATGTGAACCTCTTCCTATCCTTTCTAGCATGATATTTGTGAAATATATTTAGTGCGGTAGACGCACGTGTGTTTAAAGGAATTTGACTTTCCTTTTGTGTCCTTGACTTGATTCCAAAGTTAAGTGACTTGTTATGAAATATTAAGGACTTGAATTAGGTTAAAAAGTTGTAAAACCTCACTCATGAGTAATGGGTGTGTGGTCTTTTAAAGAATAAAGTTATCTTGATTTCGAAAATAAGAATGGTTTTATCATTGGATTTAAAATGATAACTTGACTTATAAACAACTTGATTTTGGGAAAGGAGAAGTAACTTGACTTAAAGGTATAGGTTACTTGTGTTATACCCCGTATTTCCAGAGTATGTACGTAAGGACGTACGTACGAAAGTTTAAGCCTTAAGTTAGGCATAGGGCGAAATTTGTGCACAACCCCCGAAAAGAATCGTTTTTCGACGAAACGTTTTACAAAACTTGCGAAGGGAAAATTACGGCTATGTCATTTATAATTTTTGCGGATTTTTCCGAGAGATGAAATATTTTGGACCAACGGGAGGGTGACATGTGTCACCCTCAAAGTGGACGTTATTGTGGGCGTCTTCTTGCACGATTTGTGGGTCAAGGGTTGGTAGGATATTTGTGATATTTTGTGTGGTAGATGGATAAGGTACACTTGCCCAAATCCTCACCCTACACTTGCCCACCACTTGGCTTGATCTTGGCCATTGGTTTCCCTATAAATAACCCCCCTTGGTTGAAGACTTCTTCATCCACAAAATGTTTTCTAAGTCTTGAAAATCCTCCCCCCCTTCTTGTGGCTCTCGTCCTAGAGCACCTCTCTCCCTTTGTGAGGCCCCTTGGCCGAGAGATATCCCCCCCCCCCTCTTGAGTTGTTCTCGAAAAAAATACCCCCCCTCTTGGTAGAAAATACTCTCCAAGTATTGTTACTATTCCAAAATACCTTAGCCTTATACCTTGTAGTATTCCAAAGTTACCTCTCTACGTAGAGCCCGGAAATACTACCTTTTGTCCTTTTAAGTCTCAAAACGAAACCCTAAGGAAAATCTTCATAGCCGGTTGAAGTACTAAGAAGAAGTTGCGTAGAACTTCTAAGGGTTGTTTGGAGCGGGTTGGAGCGCCCAGAGTAGGAGCTAAACGTTGCTCAGGATCGACATTTAAACTCGGATAATTTTGGGCTTACCGAGGTAAATACTCCTGTCCTTATATTGTAATTGGAAATTACATACTGTAGTAGTATAGAAATGTATATAAGATACATAGAAGGATATTACAGAAGAGATTTGAACTGTAATAGAAGGATATTAAAGAAGAAGAATTAAACTGTACTTACATAGGACTGTATTTACAGTAGACTTGTGAAGTTTGACGGGTAGGGAAGTGCTGCCCAATTTTCCGTAGAATCTTGTATCTAGATTTATTCTACCGAGTAGTCTAGACATTGATAGACTTGTATAACCATTATAGGTTGAAGTACTGCGAGTAGCGTATTCTACTCGAAGGGTGGAAAAGGCTAGCCGGGTTATAGCGGTGGAGCGTTTTGCTAATAGTCGATAATCGTCGCGAGGTATGTGATTCTTCCTATCCTCTTGAGCATGATATTTTAAAAGAATATATATAGTACGGTAGACGTACGTGTGTTAACTGAACGTGGTTTTACTGCGATGTCTTTTGACTTGAGTCTAAATAATAAGAATCTTGAAGTATTTCAAAAGAATTAAGAAACCTT
This sequence comes from Przewalskia tangutica, assembly GCA_029844215.1. Taxonomy (NCBI): domain Eukaryota; kingdom Viridiplantae; phylum Streptophyta; class Magnoliopsida; order Solanales; family Solanaceae; genus Przewalskia; species Przewalskia tangutica. The sequence goes on along the minus strand of CM056721.1, from coordinate 88,699,383 downwards.
TTTGAAAGAAGAGTAATACTTGGTTTTAAAAGCTTAAGAGTTATACTAGCTTTATGGGAAGTTAGGTATAACGACTTAAGAGAAGTAAAAAGAATGGTTTACTGATTTTAGAAGTTAAGAGACTTGATCTTAAAAGATAAGAGACTTGACTTAATTAAATTAATATGAATTTTGTTAAAAAGTGTGAAACCTCATTCGTGAGTAATGAGTACTTATTTTTTAAAAGGATTAATGTTTTACTGATTTCGGAAATCAGAATAAGTATCGAACAAACCACTGCAGCGTTAATAAAGGGAAATGTATTGACTAATTAAGTATTATTAAAACCAGTAGAAACCTCCATCTGCATAGAAGCTACGATGAGACAAAATGATATTACATTTCCTAGATCATGGTTGCTTTAATAAGATTGTTATAAACAAGAATAACCTACTCACACATAAGGCATATGTTTCTCAAATGGTTTTAAAAGAGAATTATATTATTAAGTGATTAAGACTATGAACTACGAAACCTTTCGAAAATGAGAAACTTGAGAATTTGAAATTAGGCAAACTTGAACGTTTGGAAAATAATGTAGTTACTTGATTTTACAAAGGGAAGTGTTTTGGTTTACTTAAAAAGATAGTCAATCTATTTTTATACTACGGGTATTGTGTGACTTTTGTGAAAGAAACGGATCTTTTAAAGAGTTAATGTATGAAGTACTTTGGGGATAAAAACCCCGAACTTGTTAACATAAAGTAGAAAGTACCTTGTGTGAATAACTTGATTGTGTTGGTTTGTGATAGCCTTGTAATACTTTCTTGTCGACTTGATAAGTGAACATGTTAGGATGCTACGTGTGTTAGTGTCTTGTGATGTTTGTGTAAAGGGGTTTCCCTTGTTGTGCTTATGTTGTTTAACGATAAGCTGTTATGTTAGTATATTATATCACTCACCTCTTGACATGATACCGGGGGTTAAGCTGCCCTCCGATGCGGGGTAGACTCAGGCGGTCTGGGACCATGATTCGAGAATACCTCATGCGGGTCGAGGGACCTATGCGGGCTACGAGTTCGTGTTAGTGTGCGGCCTTTGTGGTCATGCGGTGCATGTGGCTACGTGCGATCGCGAGTCGGGGCGATCGGGAGTAGCTACCCTCGACGCGGGAATACCTCATGCGGGCCTATGTGAGTGGCCTATGCGGGCTGCGGGAAGTTCGAGATTAGACGCGCACATTTGATATCTGCGGCGAGTGGCCATCTTCGATCATGTGGCGGTCAGACAGATCTCGTGTCTGATTTATGACCGTTGGTGCGTGGGTTTTAGTAGTCGGCTATGCCTTCGCACTTACCCCGTGCGGTTTATTATGACACAGGTGGGACACGTGTTCATGTGTATTCCTTGGTGCTTTTATATCATGGATGGCGGTGAGGAAGAATTCCACGGGCATGATTGATATTTTGGGCATGAGACCCATGGTTATCTTTGAGTGATGAATTTAAGGGCGTGAGTCCCTGACTTGACATGACTGCTTACATATTGTGTATCGTAAATTGGTTATCATATATGTCTTCTGTTTTATATAGTATTATGATTTCATTCTGATATTTTGATTTCACATACTTGGTACTGTTATCGACCTCCTTCGCTGCGTTCATGCCGCAGTAGAGTACACGATTGTTGATCCTCGCTCATAGAGTCACGATTCGGCGTTTGGGAAGCTCCGTTTCTCCTGAGGCTTATCTGGGGTCTAGACCCCTGTCTTTGTAGGTACGTACATTCAGGGGTATGGTAGCCCTATCCGCCATTGTTGTCATATCATTCTTAAGTGCATGTAAATCTTATTGTGGCGAGTTTGTAAAAGGGATGTAACTGTTCGGTTTTAAGTTTTTATATATATGCCGAAAGGCAACTTTTCTCAGATAACTGTTTCACACTTCATGTTATTTCATGTCTTGTTTTATATTCCGCTGATTACTCTGATGTTGTATCACTAGGGTGCCCGGGGTAAGGCACCAGTCACGGGCCCGGGTTCGGGTCGTGACAAAAGTGGTATCAGAGCAGTTAATCCTCGGAAGGTGTCTACAAACCGTATCTAGTAGAGTCTTGATTATCGGTGTGTTGTGCACCACACCAATAATCAGGAGGCTATAGGATATTTAGGATTGGTTTCCATTCTTCTCACTCTGAGATCGTGCTTAGAGCTGTGTTATAAGTTGGACCCCTCTAACGTATTTCTTTCCCTTACTATTATGCCTCCGCGTAAGGCAACCCGCCCGAAGGCAAGGCCGAGGAGGCTGCGAGTAGAAACACGAGAGGTTACGAGGCACAGCCCAACCATCACCGAGGTGGTGCTTTGCGGGGAGTTACGCTATGTCACGGCCCAGTGAGCTTAGCCCGGCGGCAGCGATTCCTCTGCGGCCATGATATTTGAACCTTCGGTTCACGACGATGGCGAAAGTATGGATTGCAAAGGGGCGACCCTGTTACTAGCTATGGATTTGGCTACCAGAGAGTATATTATGTATCGATTTATCACGGGTCATGATGACTATCTAAGAGAGGGTTGTGCAAGAGTAGCTCATCGATCGAGCTTGAGCATGGCTGCGTGCGGGCTTATCGCGCGGCGAGAAAGCGTAGATCGGCAGTTAATCAAGAAGAGGCGGTCGGCGCAGGTCCTTTGGTAACTTTCAAGCGAACCGCCTCGGTGAGAATGGATATGCGCCTCCGCGAGCGAGTGGTCCTCGCGGGGTTGGGGCGTTCGAGGTATGCGGAGTTGGTCGAGCTCGGGCTTCGATTCCGCAGATACACGTAGGTTCGGTCGGCGGATTGATTTTCCTCGGTAATCACGATGTGGCGTCATCCTGGGGAATGTCGTCTTTTTGTTGACGCTTGTTTTACCTGCGGCCGTCAGGGCCATGTGTCGAAAGGATGTCCTAGTAGGAAGGATGCAAGTAGGAGGACTCAACCTACCAGATCAGTTGCGGATTCAGTGGTTCGGAGAGGAAGGGGTGCTAGCCAGAGGAGGCCACCCCCACCTCGGTGTGGCCGTTGTGGTAAGTATCATTGTGGAGAGTGTCGTACTTCTTCGACAACTTGTTTTGCTTGCGGCCAGCAGGGCCATTTTGCGAGGAATTGTCCGACCAGAGGTGGCGCGGATATAGAGACTCAGCCTTCAGGATCAGTGGCTAGTTTGTCACCTTCCTGCTATGCGCCCGGTAGGCGGGATTGATTAGAGCAGCGGAGGGAGTGAAGCGATAGAATCTGGTACATCCTTAACCCTCTAGAGATTATTATGTAAGATGAGTATATCTTAAGTGTTATATTCTGATAGCATTGTGTAAATTGTGATTAGAAATCATGGTTAGTTAAAAGGGTAAGATTGGGGATAGGAAAAGCGTGAGCCTTAGAGTTTTATATGTGGAGACCTTAGAGGTAAGGCCATCTCGAGTAAAAGATGTATTTTTATGTTTGACCCTTATCGGAGTTCATAGTGCACGTAAGATATATTTGTGTGATAAGTCCCTGAGTAGTGTGGAATGAAAGAGGGTAGTTGAGCTAAGAAGACCACTAGGTTTTCGTAACTTGATTAGTGAGATTGTTCCGGATCGAGGAACAAGTGTTTGGCGCGATAGCGGGTCGAGATGAGGACCGATCGCGGGTCAACCCGCGGCCTGTATTGTGATGGGGTCAGTTTGTGGTGGTCCCGCTTTGTGATAGGGTCATGAGGGTGTTAGGCCCAAGTTTAGTTAACCATCGTACGAGTTCGTGGATGCGTTCGACCAGTAGTCGGGCCGATGAGGTCAGCCCATCTTGTCTTTTAGTCGAGACCGTTTACTCGGCAGAGGGTTATGCGTGATGTTATATCAGAAAGGTTGTAAGGCTGCACGAGGTGCCTACTTTCACCTTATGACAGGCAGTGGAGCCAGTTCTGGTATTTCTTTTCGGAAGTTTTACGAGCGGGGTTAGGAACTCAGGTGAGTCTCCGTATCGCATTCATCCTCGGGCCAGTGTTTGGATTTCAGGGGTAGCTGTGAGGATTGTTGCCTCCTATTGAGGGAGTGTTTTTAACTACCATTTCAGTGTTCGGATATTGCCTTATGAAGCCTTGTAGGGGCGGAAGTGTAAGTTGTCGGTCGATTGGTTCGATGTTGGCAAGGTTCAGATAGTTGGGTCATACTTGTTTCAGCAGGATGTGGATAGGGTGAAGCTTATCCAGGAGAGGTTATTGGCAGCTCAAATTCAACAGAAGTCATGCGGATAATCGACGTCGACACTTGAAGTTCAGGTTGACGGTCGGTATTCTTGAAGGTACCACCCCGGAAAGGGTGTGACGAGTTTTGGAAAACAGAGGAAACTTAGCCTGAGGTACTTGGAGCATTTTCAGATCATGTGAAGAATAGGCCAGGTTGCCTATAAGTTAGCTTTGCCATCCGACGTAGGAGGCGGTACGTCCGGTCTTTCATGTTGTTATGTGCGGAAAAGTATCGGAGATCCATCCAGAGTGTTCCCAGTTAATGATGACCAAGTTGGAGATAGTAACCCCGAGATTTGGAAACTGAAGCAGTAACAGAAATGTGGTAAGTTATGAGACAGAGTTCGAGTGTACGAGAAGGGTACGACTGTGACGCCCCGAAAATCGGGCCCGTCACTGGTGCCTTACCCCGGGCACCCTAGTGATACAACATCAGAGAAAACCAGCGGAAATAAAAACTTTACACATGAAATGAGAGATATAGTAAATAAACAGGCCAACCAAAACAGTTGCCTTCAGTATATACATAAAACCTGAACAGTTTAATCCTTTTACAACCCTGCCCACAACAGTACTACAGACCTCTAAGATTTATACAACAACTATGACGGGACAGGGCCCCGCCATACCCCTGAACGTACAAGAACTTACAGACTCAGGGTAACATACCAAAGATAAGCCTCCGACGGAACGGAGCTTCCCAAAACGCTGAAATGAGATCCTAAACGCGGGGATCGACAGCCGATGTACCTCTACCTGCGGCATGAACGCAGCCGAAGGAGGTCGATAACAGGTACCAAGTATGTGAAACTGTAAATACTGTAAATGAAATCATAATAGTCTATATAAAGCAGGAGACATGTATGATGACCAAACTACAGTATATAACATATAACCAGTTACATCAAGACAGGGACTCACGCCCTCCAAATTATCACTCGTGCCCGTGGAATTTCTTCCTCACCGCCGTGATTTATGATATAACAATACCAAGGATTATACATGAACACCATGTCCCACGTGTTATAAAACCGTGCAGGACAAGTATAACTACGAGATCCGACCGTACCAATAATACAATGCAACCAAAACACGGCCGTCACGGGGCAAGTGCGAGAGCCGACTCACGGATACCAAGGCGGTCACGCGGTGACCGGGGCAAGTACGGTGACCACGAGGACCAAGGCCGTATCACGAAACCGTCACTATCTGAGCGGGGCAAGTGCGGTGACTACGAATACCAAGGCGAATCGGTCCACGAGGCGGGCAGTACGAGCCGACCACCGGATACCCAGGCGAACAGTAGAAACCTCAACCGATCAACGGCCCTCTATCGAGAGCGGTAACACGAAACACCACACTTGCACAACAAAGGCTATCATCACAAGCATAGGCAAGTTTCACAACAAGCATAGGAATGTTTCACCACAACAAGCATAAGCAAGTTTCACATCACTCAAAGTACCTTCATTTTATGCCAAAGTCGGGTTTCAACCTAAAGTACTACGTCGTTAAATTCTTTAAAGAGATCCATTACTTATCAAAGTCACCCGATACGTAGTATTAGAATGACCAACCCACATTCCTTTTCAAAATCAAGTAACAACATTCTTTTCCTAAGTTCCGGTTTGCCTAGTTTCAATTACTCAAGCTTCATTTTCAAATGGTTTCATAGTTCATAAACTTAATCACTTGATTCCTTTTAGAACAATTGAGTAATATAAGTCTCACGTGAGAGTAGGTTATTCTTGTTTACAACATTCTTATTACAGACCATGATCTAGAAAATGTATATCATTTTGTCTCATCTTAGTTTCTATGCGGATGGAGGTTTCTCTGGTTTTAATACAATTCATCATTATTCAATACATTTTCCTTTATTAACTGCGTTGGTGCTGCCGATACACATTCTGATTTCCGAAATCAGTCAAACATTATCCCTTTAACTAACACCAAGTACTCATTACTCACGAATGAGGTTTCACACAAACATTCACATTAGAACAAATAAGTTAAGTCTCTTATCTTATAAGATCAAGTCTCTTAACTCCTAACATCAGTAAACCATTTTCTTTACCTCTCTTAAGACATTATACCTAACTCCCCATAAAGCTTAGTATAACTCTTTTTAAAACCTTTTAAAACCAAGTGTTACTCTCCCTTCAAAACGATTTATAAATCTTTTGAAATACATCAAGTCCTTTATTATAACAAGCCAGTTATAATTCTCATCAGTTACCTTTTTTTTAAAACCACAAAGTATTTTCTTACCTACATAAAGCTGTTATAACCAACTTCCCATAAAGCCGTTATAACACTTTATGTTTTAAGAACAATCAAACACAGATTAACACGTATGCGTCTACCGTACTACATAGTTCACACATATCATGCTAGAAGAGATAGGAAGAGGTTCACATACCTGCGACGATTTAACGACGACAATAAGCAAAATGCTCCAAGTACTACAACCTTGCTAGCCCTTTCCACTCCTCGGTAGAATACGCTACTCTTAGTACTTTCACCTCTACCGCCCACAAACGTCTATTAAATCGTAAACACCCGTTCCCATCTTTCTCTGAGAAAATTCGGCACCTCCCGCATGAGCGTAAATCTCCTCTCTATCGAGGTCGGCTACCAAGCCAACCGGGGTTAACACGTCTAACGGACGCGTACAATTCTACTACGGTAATGCTACATAAGTCTCATGTAATACAACCTAGGTAATTCTGATTCGATTCTTCTCTTTATTAACCTTACATGTGATTCTTGTTCAATTCTTCATTCTTGAGCTTAAGTCAAAAGACATTGCCATAATACTAAGTTCGATTCTATATATAGTATACAACACTATATATTCAACACTTATGTAATTTCCAATTACAATAGGGACAAGATATTTACCTCGATAAGCCCAAAATTATCCGAGTTTAAAGTCGCTCTGAGCAAGGTTTAGCTCCTCTCCGAGTGCTCCAATCCGCTCCAAACAACCCTTAGAAGTTCTACGCAACTTCTACTCCATACTTCAACAACGGGTGAAGATTTTCCTTAGGGTTTCGTGTAGAGGCTAAGGAAAGTATAATCGTATTTTCCGGGTTTTTCGTACAAAGGGTACTTTGGAAAGTACTACAAGGTATTAGGCTAAAGTATTTTGGACATTATAACAATACTTAGGAGAGTATTTCTATACCACAACAAAGGGTATTATACGAAAACAACTAGGCTAGGGGTACCCACGGCCAAGGCACCTGAGGGAAGCTCTCGGCAAAGGGAAAGGGGGTGTGGTGGACGAATTTCACAAGGAGGAGGAAGAGAACTTCAAGACTTAGGCAATTTGTGGATGAAGAAAGTCTTCACAAAGGAGCTATTTATAGCAAAACCAAAGGCCAACCAAGGGCCAAGATCCTTCCAAGTGTATAGCAAGTGTAAGGGCAAGATTAAACCAAGTGCACCTAAACCCTACTCCACAAAACACTCCACAAAACAAGCCACAAAACAAGGCACAAATCAAGGAGCCAATTGGCGAAGAGCGTGACCCATTTCGTCCAAGCCATGCCATGGTTGCCGTCGAGCCTTCCGATTAGAGGGTGACAAGTGTCGCCTCTCGTTGATCCAAAATGTTCGTCTCTCGGAAAAATCCGCAAAAATATAAATGACATAGCCGGAATTTTTCCTACGAAGTGGAAACGTTTAGTCGAAAAACGATTCCTCTCGGCACTTGTGTACAAATTTCAAACTATGCCTACTTAAGGCTCAAATTGTACACGCACGCCTCACGTACATACTGAAATACGGGTATAACATTCTCCCCTTAGAAACATTCGTCGAATGTTCCTTCAAGGTCTCAAAACAAGCGGGGTCGAGATAGTCTTCCCGCTATACGTGCGAAAACAATCATGCCACACCGCCACAAAACATACGTTCACTTTTCCCTTTCGTAGTACTCGACACGAACACCGAACTTCGTTCTAGTATCCGCACCACACTTCAGCAACGCTCGTTTCCAACCCTTCGAGTCACTACCTCCAAACTTGGTCATCTCACTAACCTCGATTTCCTAAGGCCATTCCCGCCTTCACGAACTGATTCGATCGAACGCGTCCACGAACTCATACGATGGTCATCTAAACTTGGGCCTAGCACCCTCGTGACCCTACCACCGCGGGACCACGAGGCGGCCCACCCCAAACCGGTTCTGGGTTGACCCGCAAATGGTCCTCAACCCGACCCCGCGCCAACTCTTGTTCCCGATCCGAACAATCTTACTATTTCACATCATGAAAGCTACCACTTCCATCTCACACTACCTGAGGACTTACCCTTTTCACTAACTGTGTTTCTAAATCACATTTTAGCACAAAGCTATCCAAACATAACATTAAACACATCAACAACATCAATACAAACAAAACTCTAGAGGTTAAGGATATACGAAACTAGGCGGTTCAAGGACCGCTAAAGCGGAACTCCCACGCGACCTCTACCGGGCCTTAGGTGTGCGAACATCTGCACGCTACGGAAGGTGAAGAACCGCAATCGCTCTAGTAGTCCATGCTATCCTACGGTGCTACCTCGGTCGGACGATCTCTTGCCGGATGGCCTGCTGGCGCAAAAATAACAATCTCCGAGTCAGTACGACACTCCCCCTTATGAAGTTTTCCACAACGGCCACACTGAGACAAGGGCAACCTCATCCGGCGAGCACTCCTGCTCCCCTGAAAATCTGAAACCTGGGAGCCCCGACCTGCTCCTGAATATCCCGAAGGTCCCGAAAGCTGGGGAGGACCACTCTGTACTGACGGAGGTACATAACTAGTCTGCTGAGACGGTCCGCCTCGAAAGTCACCAAAGGACCCTGCTGTTCTGGCCCTCTTCTGCTGACCTTGGTCATTCCGTCGATTTATCCGCTCCTCACATCCAAGTGTATACGCCTGCATGCGGGCAATGTCCATGCCCGGCTGAAGAGCTACACCCGAACAACTCTCTGCAAGGCAATCGAGCCACAGTAACATATCGGTGCACTCGATCCTCCATACTAGCTACTAACGCGAGGACGTCAGGGCCAATGAGTCGAACTCACATTGTACTCGAACGTCGCGTTCTGCGTAACACCAAAAATCTGCCGGCCGAGCCCTCGCCATCTGGGAGGCAAGAAATGTGCAAGAAAGGCCTCTGAGAACTCGTTCCATACCGCTGGAAGTGCATGCTCTCCCCTGGACAGCTCCCAAGAATCAAACCAGTCGACTGCGGTATCACGCAGTTGATGTGAACCTAGGGCCACCGACTCGATCTCCGATGCCTTGATCACTCTCATGATCCGCTGTAACTGTCGGATGAACTCCTGCGGATCATCCTCAGGCCTCGACCCATAAAACTCTGGCGGCCTACAACTCAGAAAATCCCGTAGCCTCGAACTATCTGATCTAGGGTGAACCACTGGTGCTACTGGAACTGCTGCGTCCTGCCTATCCTCAAGTCAGCCTGACCACGGCCATTACGGGCCAGCTCCTTGTAACTCACCTCCTCTGCTCGGTGCGGGGTGGAGGCTCAGGTACTGTGGTCTCTGCCGCTGCTCTACTCGCAGATCCCTCTGCTGCCTTGCCCTTCTGGGCCCGGGTTGCCTTTCGCAGAGGCATAACTGGTAAAAACGAAACACGTCAGAGGGGTCCAATCTTATCACACAGCTCTAAGGCACGATCTCAGAATGAGAAGAATGGAAACCAATCCTAAATGTCCTATAGCCTCCTGATTATAGATGTGGTGCACAACACACCGATAATCCAGACTCTACTAGACACGGATGCAGACACTTTCCGAGGATTAACTGCTCTGATACCACTTGTGACGCCCCGAAAATCGGGCCCGTCACTGGTGCCTTACCCCGGGCACCCTAGTGATACAACATCAGAGAAAACCAGCGGAAATAAAAACTTTACACATGAAATGAGAGATATAGTAAATAAACAGGCCAACCAAAACAGTTGCCTTCAGTATATACATAAAACCTGAACAGTTTAATCCTTTTACAACCCTGCCCACAACAGTACTACAGACCTCTAAGATTTATACAACAACTATGACGGGACAGGGCCCCGCCATACCCCTGAACGTACAAGAACTTACAGACTCAGGGTAACATACCAAAGATAAGCCTCCGACGGAACGGAGCTTCCCAAAACGCTGAAATGAGATCCTAAACGCGGGGATCGACAGCCGATGTACCTCTACCTGCGGCATGAACGCAGCCCCCCGAAGGAGGTCAGTACAACAGGTACCAAGTATGTGAAACTGTAAATGAAATCATAATAGTCTATATAAAGCAGGAGACATGTATGATGACCAAACTACAGTATATAACATATAACCAGTTACATCAAGACAGGGACTCACGCCCTCCAAATTATCACTCGTGCCCGTGGAATTTCTTCCTCACTGCCGGCAGTTTATGATATAACAATACCAAGGATTATACATGAACACCATGTCCCACCTGTGTTATAAAACCGTGAGACAAGTATAACTACCAGATCCGACCGCACCAATAATACAATGCAACCAAAACACGGCCGATACGGGGCAAGTGCGGCCGACTCACCGGATACCAAGGCGATCACGCGGTGACCGGGGCAAGTACAGGGTGACCATCAGGGACCAAGGCGTATCACGAAACCGTCACTATCTTGAGCAGGGGCAAGTGCGGTGACTACCGATACCAAGGCGAATCGACCACGAGGCAGGCAGTGCGAGCCGACCACCGGATACCCAGGCGAGCAAGAAGAAACCTCAACTACCAACCGGCCTCTATCGAGAGCGGTAATACGAAACACCACACTTGCACAACAAAGGCTATCATCACAAGCATAGGCAAGTTTCACAACAACAAGCATAGGAATGTTTCACCACAACAAGCATAGGCAAGTTTCACATCACTCAAAGTACCTTCATTTTATGCCAAAGTCGGGTTTCAACCTAAAGTACTACGTCGTTAAATTCTTTAAAAGAGATCCATTACTTATCAAAGTCACCCGATACGTAGTATTAGAATGACCAACCCACATTCCTTTTCAAAATCAAGTAACAACATTCTTTTCCTAAGTTCGGTTTGCCTAGTTTCAATTACTCAAGCTTCTCATTTTCAAATGGTTTCATAGTTCATAAACTTAATCACTTGATTCCTTTTAGAACAATTGAGTAATATAAGTCTCACGTGAGTAGGTTATTCTTGTTTACAACATTCTTATTACCGCGACCATGATCTAGAAAATGTATATCATTTTGTCTCATCTTAGTTTCTATGCAGATGGAGGTTTCTACTGGTTTTAATACAATTCATCATTATTCAATACATTTTCCTTTATTAACGCTGCAGTGGTCTGTCGATACACATTCTGATTTCCGAAATCAGTCAAACATTATCCCTTTAACTAACACCAAGTACTCATTACTCACGAATGAGGTTTCACACAAACATTCACATTAGAACAAATAAGTTAAGTCTCTTATCTTATAAGATCAAGTCTCTTAACTCCTAACATCAGTAAACCATTTTCTTTACCTCTCTTAAGACATTATACCTAACTCCCCATAAAGCTTAGTATAACTCTTTTTAAAACCTTTTAAAACCAAGTGTTACTCTCCCTTCAAAACGATTTATAAATCTTTTGAAATACATCAAGTCCTTTATTATAACAAGCCAGTTATAATTCTCATCAGTTACCTTTTTTTTTAAAACCACAAAGTATTTTCTTACCTACATAAAATCGTTATAACCAACTTCCCATAAAGCCGTTATAACACTTTATGTTTTAAGAACAATCAAACACAGTTAACACATGTACGTCTACCGTACTACATAGTTCACACATATCATGCTAGAAGAGATAGGAAGAGGTTCACATACCTCGCGACGATTTAACGACAATAAGCAAAATGCTCCAAGTACTACAACCTTGCTAGCCCTTTCCACTCCTCGAGTAGAATACGCTACTCTTAGTACTTTCACCTATAAAGGCCACAAACGTCTATTAAATCTTAAACACACGTTCCCATCTTTCTACAGAAAATTCGGCAGCACCTCCCCCCCCCGCAACAGCGTAAATCTCCTCCTCTATCGAGGTCGGCTACCAAGCCAACCAGGGGGGGGGTTAACACGTCTAACCGGACGCGTACAATTCTACTACACAGTAATGCTACATAAGTCTACTGTAATACAACCCTAGGTAATTACGATTCGCTTCTTCTCTTTATTATCCTTCTATGTGACATCGCTCAATACTTCATTCTTCAGGCTTAAGTCATAAGACATTGCGATAATACTAAGTTCTGTTCTATATATAGTTTAGAACCCTATTTATTCATCACTTTTGTAATTTCCAATTACAATAGGGTGACAAGATATTTACCTCGATAAGCCCAAAAATTATCCGAGTTTAAGTCGCTCCTGAGCAAGGTTTAGCTCCTCCTCCGAGTGCTCCAATCCGCTCCAAACAACCCTTAGAAGTTCTACGCAACTTCTACTCCATACTTCAACAACGGGTGAAGATTTTCCTTAGGGTTTCGTGTAGAGGCTAAGGAAAGTATAATCGTATTTTAGGGTTTTTCGTACAAAGGGTACTTTGGAAAGTACTACAAGGTATTAGGCTAAAGTATTTTGGACATTATAACAATACTTAGGAGAGTATTTCTATACCACAACAAAGGGTATTATACGAAACAACTAGGCTAGGGGTACCTACGCCAAGGCACCACAAGGGGGAAGCTCTCAGTGGGGGAAAGGGGTGTGGTGGCCTAATTTCCCAAGGGAGGGAGTAAGAGAACTACAAGACTTAGGCAATTTGGGGATGAAGAACGACTTCACAAAGGAGCTATTTATAGCAAAACCAAAGGCCAACCAAGGGCCAAGATCCTTCCAAGTGTATAGCAAGTGTAAGGGCAAGATTAAACCAAGTGCACCCTAAACCCTACTCCACAAAACACTCCACAAAACAAGCCACAAAACAAGGCACAAATCAAGGAGCCAATTGGCCAAGAGAACGTGACCCATTTCGTCCAAGCCATGCCATGGTTGCCGTCCAAGCCTTCCAATTAGAGGGTGACAAGTGTCGCCCTCTCGTTGGTCCAAAATGTTTCGTCTCTCGGAAAAATCCGCAAAAAATATAAATGACATAGCCGGAATTTTCCCTACGAAAGCTGTGGAAACGTTTCGTCGAAAAACGACTTCTCTCGGCACTTGTGTACAAATTTCGAAACTATGCCTACTTAAGGCTCAAATTGTACACGTACGCCCTCACGTACATACTCTGGAAATACGGGGTATAACAACGACGAGTAAGGGAAGAAGCGAGCATGTGTTAAGAACATAGATGTGATCATTTTGTTTGTAAAGAGAAGGTGTGAAGGGAGTGTCTTTTAGACCTTGGGAGGGAGCTTTTGTTATACTAGAGGTGATTCCTCGTGGACTTGGGTTAAAGTATTACGCGTGTGTAAATTTGTGGCCAGGTGTGGCATTGGCAACTTGTTTAAGTTAAGAGGAACTTTATCGTTATCTGTATCGAGAAGGAGCATTCGGGACGAATGTTTCTAAGAAGGGGAGAATGTTATACCCCGTATTTCCAGAGTATGTACGTAAGGACGTACGTACGAAAATTTAAGCCTTAAGTTAGGCATAGGGCGAAATTTGTGCACAACCCCCGAAAAGAATCGTTTTTCGACGAAACGTTTTACAAAACTTGCGAAGGGAAAATTACGGCTATGTCATTTATAATTTTTGCGGATTTTTCCGAGAGATGAAATATTTTGGACCAACGGGAGGGTGACATGTGTCACCCTCAAAGTGGACGTTATTGTGGGCGTCTTCTTGCACGATTTGTGGGTCAAGGGTTGGTAGGATATTTGTGATATTTTGTGTGGTAGATGGATAAGGTAAACTTGCCCAAATCCTCACCCTACACTTGCCCACCACTTGGCTTGATCTTGGCCATTGGTTTCCCTATAAATAACCCCCCTTGGTTGAAGACTTCTTCATCCACAAAATGTTTTCTAAGTCTTGAAAATCCTCCCCCCCTTCTTGTGGCTCTCGTCCTAGAGCACCCCTCCCCCTTTGTGAGGCCCCTTGGCCGAGAGATATCCCCCCCTCTCTTGAGTTGTTCTCGAAAAAAATACCCCCCCCCCTCTTGGTAGAAAATACTCTCCAAGTATTGTTACTATTCCAAAATACCTTAGCCTTATACCTTGTAGTATTCCAAAGTTACCTCTCTACGTAGAGCCCGGAAATACTACCTTTTGTCCTTTTAAGTCTCAAAACGAAACCCTAAGGAAAATCTTCATAGCCGGTTGAAGTACTAAGAAGAAGTTGCGTAGAACTTCTAAGGGTTGTTTGGAGCGGTTGAGCGCCTGCAGTAGAGCTAAACGTTGCTCAGGATCGACATTTAAACTCGGATAATTTTGGGCTTACCGAGGTAAATACTCCTGTCCTTATATTGTAATTGGAAATTACATACTGTAGTAGTATAGAAATGTATATAAGATACATAGAAGGATATTACAGAAGAGATTTGAACTGTAATAGAAGGATTTTAAGGAAGAAGAATTAAATCAGATTTACATAGATCAGATTTATGAGACTTGTGAAGTTTGACGGCAGGGAAGTCACGCCCAATTTTCCGTAGAATCTTGTATCTAGATTTATTCTACCGAGTAGTCTAGACATTGATAGACTTGTATAACCATTATAGGTTGAAGTACTGCGAGTAGCGTATTCTACTTGAAGGGTGGAAAAGGCTAGCCGGGTTATAGCGGTGGAGCGTTTTGCTAATAGTCGATAATCGTCGCGAGGTATGTGATTCTTCCTATCCTCTTGAGCATGATATTTTGAAAGAATATATATAGTACGGTAGACGTACGTGTGTTAACTGAACGTGGTTTTACTGCGATGTATTTTGACTTGAGTCTAAATAATAAGAATCTTGAAGTATTTCAAAAGAATTAAGAAACCTTTTTGAAAGAAGATAATACTTGGTTTTAAAAGCTTAAGAGTTATACTAGCTTTATGGGAAGTTAGGTATAACGACTTAAGAGAAGTAAAAAGAATGGTTTACTGATTTTAGAAGTTAAGAGACTTGATCTTAAAAGATAAGAGACTTGACTTAATTAAATTAATATGAATTTTGTTAAAAAGTGTGAAACCTCATTCGTGAGTAATGAGTACTTGGTTTTTAAAAGGATTAATGTTTTACTGATTTCGGAAATCAGAATAAGTATCGAACAAACCACTGCAGCGTTAATAAAGGGAAATGTATTGACTAATTAAGTATTATTAAAACCAGTAGAAACCTCCATCTGCATAGAAGCTAAGATGAGACAAAATGATATTACATTTCCTAGATCATGGCTGCTTTAATAAGATTGTTATAAACAAGAATAACCTACTCACACATAAGGCATATGTTTCTCAAATGGTTTTAAAAGAGAATTATATTATTAAGTGATTAAGACTATGAACTACAAAACCTTTCAAAAATGAGAAACTTGAGCATTTGAAATTAGGCAAACTTGAACGTTTGGAAAATAATGTTGTTACTTGATTTTACAAAGGGAAGTGTTTTGGTTTACTTAAAAAGATAGTCACTCTATTTTTATACTACGGGTATTGTGTGACTTTTGTGAAAAAATGGATCTTTTAAAGAGTTAATGTATGAAGTACTTTGGGGATAAAAACCCGAACTTGTTAACATAAAGTAGAAAGTACCTTGTGTGAATAACTTGATTGTGTTGGTTTGTGATAGCCTTGTAATACTTTCTTGTCGACTTGATAAGTGAACATGTTAGGATGCTACGTGTGTTAGTGTCTTGTGATGTTTGTGTAAAGGGGTTTCCCTTGTTGTGCTTATGTTGTTTAACGATAAGCTGTTATGTTAGTATATTATATCACTCACCTCTTGACATGATACCGGGGGTTAAGCTGCCCTCCGATGCGGGGTAGACTCAGGCGGTCTGGGACCATGATTCGAGAATACCTCATGCGGGTCCAGGGGACCTATGCGGAGCTACGAGAGTTCCAGGTTAGTGTGCGGCCTTTGTGGTCATGCGCGGTTCATGTGGGCTACGCGGATCGCGAGTCGGGGCGACGCCGGAGTAGCTACCCTCGACGCGGGAATACCTCGCGCGGCTATGTGAGTGGCCTATGCGAGTCGCGGAAGTTCCAGGATTAGACGCGCACATTTGATACTGCGGGCGAGTGGCCATCTTCGATCATGTGGCGGTCTAGACAGATCTCATGATACAGTTTATGACCCTGTTGGTACTGTGGGTTTTAGTAGTCGGCTATGCCTTCGTCTTACCCCGTACGGTTTTATTATGACATATGTGGGACCTGGTGTTCATGTGTATTCCTTGGTGCTTTCATATCATAGACTGCCGGCAGTGAGGAAGGTATTCCACGGGCATGATTGATGTTGTGGGCGTGATACCCATAGTTATATTTGAGTGATGACTGTTATACCCCGTATTTCCAGAGTATGTACGTAAGGACGTACGTAGAAATTTTGAACTTTTAAATAAGCTTGGCCGATTTATGTTTGTGCACAACACCCGGTTAGAGTCGTTTTTCGACGAAACGTTTCCACAGCTTTCGTAGGGTAAAATACGGCTATGTCATTTTTAATTTTTGCGGATTTTTCCGAGAGACGAAACATTTTGGACCAACAAGAGGGCGACACTTGTCACCCTCTCATTGGAGCGTTGTGGGCGGTTGGCTTGGACGAATTGGCCATTGTTTGGTCAAGGAGTTGGTAGGATATTTTGGGTAGATGGATAAGGTTGCACATGGCTTGATCTTGGCCCTACACTTGCATAGCACTTGGCTAGATCTTGGCCATTGGTTGGCCTTGGCTTGTACTATAAATACCCCCCCTTTGGAAGACTTCTTCATCCATTCCACAAAGTTTCTAAGTCTTGAAAGCCTTCCCCTCTCCCTTGTAGTGGTTGGTCCCTCCTCTCCCTTTGAGAAAGGCCTTTGCCGAGAGCACTTTTCCCTCGTCGAGAGTACCCTAGTGGGGTAGGCCGAGGGGTATACACCCCCCCCCTTGTGGTGTTGTCTCGTATAATACCCCCCTCTTGGTAGAAATACTCTCAAAAGTATTGTTATAATGCCCAAATTACCTTAGCCGTATACCTTGTAGTATTCTAAGGTTATACCTATACGAAAAACCCAGAAATACTATTATACTTCCCGTCACAATACAAAACCGAAACCCTAGGGAAATCTCCATAGTCAGTTGGAGTATTGTGTAGAAGTTGGTTAGAACTTCTAAGGGTGGTTTAGAGCGGGTTGGAGCGCTCGGAGTTGGAGCTAAACGTTGCCCAGGATCGACATCTCTACTTGGATAATTATGGGCTTATCGAGGTAATTATCTTGTCCCCCTATTGTAATTAGATATTACATGTTGTAGGAATATATAGTTGAAGTATACTATATATATAACTGAACTTAGCTTGTGGCAATGTCCTTGGACTTAAGCCTGAACTTAAAAGAAGAGAACTGAACTGTAATTACGTAGGACTGTATTACAGTAGACTTGTGTAGTTTGACGGGTAGGGAAGGGCTGCCCAATTTCCCGTAGGATCTTGTATCTAGATTTATTCTACCGAGTAGTCTAGACTTTGATAGACTTGTGTAACCTGTATAGGTTAAATGTTCTGCAAGTAGCATGTGCTACTTGAGAAGGTGGACCAAAGCAGGGTTATAGCCTGGAGCGATTTGCTAATAATCGATAATCGTCGCGAGGTATGTGAACCTCTTCCTATCTCTTCTAGCATGATATGTGTATAACTATGTAGTACGGTAGACGACGCGTGTGTTAATTGAACGTAGTTGTACGGCAATGTCTTTTGACTTAAGCCCGAATAATAATAATCTTGAAATAGTTCAAGAGAATTAAGAACTGTTTTTAAAAGAAGAGTAATACTTGGTTTTAAAAAACTTAAGAGTTATACTAGCTTTATGAGAAGTTAGGTATAACGGCTTAAGAGAGATAAAACGAATGATTTATTTTAGAAGTTAAGAGACTTGATCTTGTAAGATAAGAGACTTAACTTAATCAATGAATTTTGTGTGAAACCTCATTCGTGAGTAATGAGTACTTGATTTTTTAAAAGGGATAATGTTTTATCGATTTCGAAATCGAATGTGTATCGACAAACCACTGCAGCGTTAATAAAGGGAAATGTTTTGATTAATGAAGTATTAATAAAACCAGTAGAAACTTCCATCTGCATAGAAGCTAAGATGAGACAAAATGATATTTCCTAGATCATGGCTGCTGTAATAAGATTGTTATAAACAAGAATATCCTACTCACACATAAGGCTTATGTTTCTTAGATGGTTTAAAAGAGAACTATATTCTTAATTGAATAAGACTATGAACGACGAAACCTTTCTAAAATAAGAAACGTGAACATTTGAAATTAGGCAAACTTGAACGTTTGGAAAATAATGTTGTTACTTGATTTTACAAAGGTAAGTGTTTTGGTTTACTTAAAAAAAACAGTCACTCTATTTTATACTACGGGTATTGCGTGACTTATGGGAAAGAAGCGGATCTTTTAAAGATTTAATGTGTGAAGTACTTTGGGGATAGATACCCAAACTTGTTAGTAGAAAGTACCTTGTGTGAATAACTTGATTGTATTGGTTTGTGATAGTCTTGTAATACTTTCTTGTTGATTTGATAAGTAAACATGTTAGGATGCTAAGTGTGTTAGTATCTTGTGGTTGTATGTAAGGGGAGTCATTCTTGCTGTGCTTACGTTGCTAAACGGTAAGTCCATTGTACTATTATTATATCACCTACCCCCTTGACTTATTATACCGAGGGCTTGCCACCCTTGATGCGGGTCTATACGGCCTATGCGGTCCTTGTGACTATGCGGAGTGCGGTAGCTCCAGGATTGATCATTCCGGGTGTTTAGCCTGATGCGGGGGATTCCCTATGCGGTCTGTTGAGACTATGCGGTCTTTTGAGATTATGCGGGTTGCGGGAGCCTAGGCGGATACCGAGGTTGTCGCCTCGACGCGGTATACCTCGAGCGGTCTAGACCATGATTCGAGGAATACCTCATGCGGTCCGTGTGTGACCTATGCGAGTCGCGAGAGTTCGAGTGGATAGACGCGACATTGATATTGCGGGCGAGTGGCCGCCTTCGACATGGTGCGGTCTAGAAAGACCTCGGGATACAGTTTGTGGTATTTTTGGTACTATGGGTCTTAGTAGTCGGCTATGCCTTCGTACTTGCCCCGTACGGTTTTATTGTGGTAACTTTGAGGGCGTGAGTCCCTGACTTAACATGACTGCTTATTTATTGTGAACTGTAGTTTGGTTATCATACATGTCTCCTGCTTTATATAGACTACTATGATTTCATTTACGATTTATTTTCGATTTCACATACTTGGTACTTGTCAGATCGACTCCTTCGGGCCGCGTTCATGCCGCAGTAAAGGTACACCGCCGTTGATCCTCGCTCTTAGGTCACAGTCGGCGTTTGGGAAAGCTCCGTTTCTCCGGAGGCTTATCTTGGTATAGTCCCCTGTCGTTGTAGGTATTTACATTCAGGGGTATGGCGGGGCCCTGTCCCGCCATTGTTGTCATATCATTTCTTAGAGGTCTGTAGTACTGTTGTGGGCAGGGTTTGTAGAAAGGATTAAACTGTTCTTTTGTAAGAGATGTTATTTATATATATATGCCGAAAGGCAAGTTTTCCTCAGATTACTGTTTGTACTTCATTTGTTTCATGTATGTGTTTTATGTTCCGCTGATTACTCTGATGTTGTATCACTAGGGTGCCCGGTAAGGCACGATCCACGCCCAGTTCGGTCGTGACAAAAGTGGTATCAGAGCAGTTAATCCTCGGAAAGTGTCTACAGACCGTATCCAGTAGAGTCTTGATTATCGGTGTGTTGTGCACCACACCAATAATCAGGAGGCTATAGGGTATTTAGGATTGGTTCCTATTCTTCTCACTCTGAGATCGTGCGAGCTGTGTTGTAAGTTGGACCCTCTGAACGTATTTCTTTCTCTTATCGTTATGCCTCCGCGTAGGGCAAACCCGCCCAGAGGCAAGGCAAGCGGCGAGCTGCGAGTTGAGTACAGAGGGTCACGAGGGCACGGGCCCAATCTTTACCTAGGGTAGTGCTTCATTCGGGGATTTCTGCGACGTCACTAGCCCCAGCAGAGTTTAGCCCGGCGACGGCAGTTCCTACTGCGGCCATAATATTTGAACCTTCAGTTCCACGACCGGAAACAGAGTATATAGATTGAAATGAGGCGACCCTGTTACTAGCTATGGATATGGCTACCAGAGAGTATACCGATGTACCGCGAGTCTTGATGACTACCTAAGAGAGGGTTGTGCGAGAGTAATTCTTCAGCTAGGCTTGGGCATGGCCTGTGTACGGGCTTATGCGCAGCAGGCCGAGAAACGTAGAGATCGACGGGTTAACGAAGGACAGCAGAAGAGGGCCAGAGCAGCAAGGTCCTTTGGTAACTTTCGAGGCGAGTCACCTCACCAGCAGATTAGATTATGCACGTCCACCAGTGCAGAGAGGTCCTCCGCAGGGTTCAGGACGTTCGGGGTATGCAGGAGTTGGTCAGAACTCCAGGGCTTCCGGTTCACAGTGTGACAGACGTCATCCCAGGGAATGTCGTCTTTTGGTTGGTACTTGTTGTACCTATGACCGTCAGGGTCTGGTGTCGAAGAGTGTCCTTGTAGGAGGACTTAGCCTTCAGGGTCGGTGGGTAGTTCGTCACCTTCCTTAGCTATGCGCCCTACGGGGCAGGTTTGATTAGAACGACTAAGGGGAGTGAAGCAGTAGATGCAGGCATATCTTTAACCCTCTAGAGTTTTGTTTATGTGATAAGGTGAGTATACCTTAAGTGCTATGTTCTGATAGCAGTGTGTTAGTTGTGATTAGATCATGGTTGTTTAACCGAGTAAGATTTTGGGGGATAGAGAAAGAGTGAGCCTTAGAGCTTTATACGTAGAGACCTTAGAGGTGAGGCCATCCCGAAAAAAGGTGTAGTGTTATGTTTGATCCTTATTGGAAGTGCATAGTGCACGTGAGCTATGTTTTGGATAGGTCCCTAGTAGTGTGGAAAAATGGGGTATTTGAGCTAAAAAGACCGCTAGGTTTTCGAAACGTGATTAGTGAGATTGTTCCGGATCGGGGAGCTAGTATTGTGCGCGTTGCCGGGTCGGGTTGAGGCCACGTTGCGGGTCAACCCGCGGTAGGTTTGGTGGTGGGGTCAGGTGGTGGTCCCGCTTGTGTTAGGGTTGTGAGGGTGTTAGGCCCAAGTTTAGTTAACCAACAGACGAGTTCGTGGATGCGTTCGACCAGCTGGTCGGGCCGATGGGGCAGCCCATCGTGTTCTTCTGATCAGACCGTTTACTCGTTGTGTTGAGTTATCCGAAAGGTTGTAAGGCTGCACGGTGCCTACCTTCACCTTATGGCGCATGTGAAGCCAGTGGTGGCTATTTTCGTTTTCTAAAAGTTTTACCAGCAGGTTAGGAACTCGTGAGTCTCAGACCGCATTCGCCTCGGGCCGTTGTTTGGATTTGAGGTAGTTGTGGGATTGTTGTCTCTGTGGAGGAGTGTTTAAGCTACCATTTCGGTTCGGATGTCGCTTTTGAAGCCTTGTAGGGCGGAAGTGTAAGTTGCCGGCCGATTGGTTCGATGTTGGCGCGTTCGATAGTTAGTTCAGCTTGTTCCACAGATCGTGGTTAGTGAGGAGTTGTGGAAAAACAGAGGAACTTAGCCCGAGTTACTTTGGGCCTTTTTGAGTTCATGTGAAGAATAGGCCGGGTTGCCTGTAGGTTAGCATTTGCCGTCCGACTTAGGAGGCAGTACGTCCGGTCTTTCGTATTGTTATGTTCGGGAAAGTATTGGAGATCCATCCAGAGTGTTCTCAGTTAATGAAGACCACGTTAGAGATAGTAACCCCGAGTTTTGGAAACTGAAGCAGAATCAGAAATGTGGGAAGAGTTCGAGTATACGACAGCCTCAGGGATCGCATGCAGCCCGGTACCATTTGTTGGGTCGCCGGAGTGACACTAGAACCTCGCGGCAAAGTGACAAAAGTGGTATCACGACGAGTAGAAGGAGAAGCGAGCATGTATGGCGAGCATAGATGTGACCATTTCTTTTGTATGGAGAAAGTGCGAAGAAATTATATTTTAGACCTCGGATGGGAGCATTTGTGATGTTAGAGGTGTTTCCTCGTGGGCTTGGATGTAAGTATTTTGCGCAGGTGTTGTTGTGGCCAGTTGTGGCAGGATTGTTCAGGAAAGTATAGTAGTGAAGACTATACTGGCGCACGTTTGGTTTGAGACTTAGAAGGAACATTCGGGACGAATGTTTCTAAGGAGGGGAGAATGTTATACCCCGTATTTCCAGAGTATGTACGTAAGGACGTACGTAGAAATTTTGAACTTTTAAATAAGCTTGGCCGATTTATGTTTGTGCACAACACCCGGTTAGAGTCGTTTTTCGACGAAACGTTTCCACAGCTTTCGTAGGGTAAAATACGGCTATGTCATTTTTAATTTTTGCGGATTTTTCCGAGAGACGAAACATTTTGGACCAACAAGAGGGCGACACTTGTCACCCTCTCATTGGAGCGTTGTGGGCGGTTGGCTTGGACGAATTGGCCATTGTTTGGTCAAGGAGTTGGTAGGATATTTTGGGTAGATGGATAAGGTTGCACATGGCTTGATCTTGGCCCTACACTTGCATAGCACTTGGCTAGATCTTGGCCATTGGTTGGCCTTGGCTTGTACTATAAATACCCCCCCCCCCCCTTTGGAAGACTTCTTCATCCATTCCACAAAGTTTCTAAGTCTTGAAAGCCTTCCCTCTCCTCAGTAGTGGTTCGTCCCTCCCTCTCCTTTGAGAAAGGCCTTTGGCCGAGAGCACCCTTCCCCTCGGCCGAGAGTACCCCCCTAGTGGGGTAGGCCGAGGGGTATACACCCCCCCTTGTGGTGTTGTCTCGTATAATACCCCCCCTCTTGGTAGAAATACTCTCAAAAGTATTGTTATAATGCCCAAATTACCTTAGCCGTATACCTTGTAGTATTCTAAGGTTATACCTATACGAAAAACCCAGAAATACCATTATACTTCCCGTCAGTCACAAAACCGAAACCCTAGGGAAATCTCCATAGTCAGTTGGAGTATTGTGTAGAAGTTGGTTAGAACTTCTAAGGGTGGTTTAGAGCGGGTTGGAGCGCTCGGAGTTGGAGCTAAACGTTGCCCAGGATCGACATCTCTACTTGGATAATTATGGGCTTATCGAGGTAATTATCTTGTCCCCCTATTGTAATTAGATATTACATGTTGTAGGAATATATAGTTGAAGTATACTATATATATAACTGAACTTAGCTTGTGGCAATGTCCTTGGACTTAAGCCTGAACTTAAAAGAAGAGAACTGAACTGTAATTACGTAGGATCAGACATAAAGAGACTTGGTAGTTTGACTGCAGTGAAGGGCTGCCCAATTTCCCGTAGGATCTTGTATCTAGATTTATTCTACCGAGTAGTCTAGACTTTGATAGACTTGTGTAACCTGTATAGGTTAAATGTTCTGCAAGTAGCATGTGCTACTTGAGAAGGTGGACCAGGCTAGCCGGGTTATAGCCGTGGAGCGATTTGCTAATAATCGATAATCGTCGCGAGGTATGTGAACCTCTTCCTATCTCTTCTAGCATGATATGTGTATAACTATGTAGTACGGTAGACGTACGTGTGTTAATTGAACGTAGTTGTATGGCAATGTCTTTTGACTTAAGCCCGAATAATAATAATCTTGAAATAGTTCAAGAGAATTAAGAACTGTTTTTAAAAGAAGAGTAATACTTGGTTTTAAAAACTTAAGAGTTATACTAGCTTTATGGGAAGTTAGGTATAACGGCTTAAGAGAGATAAAACGAATGATTTATTTTAGAAGTTAAGAGACTTGATCTTGTAAGATAAGAGACTTAACTTAATCAATGAATTTTGTGTGAAACCTCATTCGTGAGTAATGAGTACTTGATTTTTAAAAGGGATAATGTTTTACTGATTTCGGAAATCAGAATGTGTATCGACAAACCATCGCAAATAATAAAGTGGAAATGTTTTGATTAATGAAGTATTAATAAAACCAGAGAAACTTCCATCCGCATGTGGCTAAGATGAGACAAAATGATATTTCCTAGATCATGGTCATTGTAATAAGATTGTTATAAACAAGAATATCCTACTCACACATAAGGCTTATGTTTCTTAGATGGTTTAAAAGAGAACTATATTCTTAATTGAATAAGACTATGAACCATTTAAACCTTTCTAAAATAAGAAACGTGAACATTTGAAATTAGGCAAACTTGAACGTTTGGAAAATAATGTTGTTACTTGATTTTACAAAGGTAAGTGTTTTGGTTTACTTAAAAAAAACAGTCACTCTATTTTATACTACGGGTATTGCGTGACTTATGGGAAAGAAGCGGATCTTTTAAAGATTTAATGTGTGAAGTACTTTGGGGATAGATACCCAAACTTGTTAGTAGAAAGTATCTTGTGTGAATAACTTGATTGTATTGGTTTGTGATAGTCTTGTAATACTTTCTTGTTGATTTGATAAGTAAACATGTTAGGATGCTAAGTGTGTTAGTATCTTGTGGTTGTATGTAAGGGGAGTCATTCTTGCTGTGCTTACGTTGCTAAACGGTAAGTCCATTGTACTATTATTATATCACCTACCCCCTTGACTTATTATACCGAGGGCTTGCCACCCTTGATGCGGTCTATACGGCTATGCGGTCCTCGTGACTACGCGAGCGCGGTAGCTCGGATTGATCATTCCGGGTGTTTAGCCCGACGCGGGGATTCTACGCGGTCTGTTGAGACTATGCGGTCTTTTGAGACTATGCGGGTCGGGAGCCCAGGCAGATCGGGGTTAAGCCGCCTCGACGCGGTATACCAGCGGTCTAGGACCATGATTCGAGGAATACCTACGCGGTCCGTGTGTGACCTATGCGAGTCGAGAGTTCCAGTGGATAGACGCGACATTGATATTGCGCGCAGTGGCCAGCCGATCATGTGGTGCGGTCTAGAAAGACCTCGGATACGATTTGGTATTTTTGGTACTATGGGTCTTAGTAGTCGGCTATGCCTTCGTACTTGCCCCGTACGGTTTTATTGTGATAACTTTGAGGGCGTGAGTCCCTGACTTAACATGACTGCTTATTTATTGTGAACTATAGTTTGGTTATCATACATGTCTCTTGCTTTATATAGACTACTATGATTTCATTTACTGATTTATTTCGATTTCACATACTTGGTACTGTTATCGACCTCCTTCGGGCCGCTCACGCCGCAGTAAAGGTACACCGATCGTTGATCCTCGCTCTTAGGGTCACAGTCAGCGTTGGGAAAGCTCCGCTTCTCGAGGCTTATTCGTATAGTCCGTCGTTGTAGGTATTTACATTCAGGTATGGCGGGGCCCCGTCCCGCCATTGTTGTCATATCATTTCTTAAGGTGCAGTAATCTTTGTGGCAAGTGTGGTTTGTAGAAAGGATTAAACTGTTCTTTTGTAAGAGATGTTATTTATATATATATGCCGAAAGGCAAGTTTTCCTCAGATTACTGTTTGTACTTTATTTGTTTCATGTATGTGTTTTATGTTCCGCTGATTACTCTGATGTTGTATCACTAGGGTGCCCGGGGTAAGGCACCAGTCACGGGCCCAGGTTCGGGTCGTGACAATGACTTTGAGGGCGTGAGTCCCTGACTTGACATGACTGCTTATATTATTGTGAACTGTAGTTTGGTTATCATACATGTCTCATACTTTGTATAGACTACTATGATTTCATTTACAGTATTTTCGCCACATACTTGGTACTGTCAGATCGACCTCCTTCGGGCCGCGTCACGCCGCAGTGAGGTACACCGCGATTGTTGATCCTCGCTCATAGGGTCACAGTTCAGCGTTTGGGAAGCTCCGTTTCTCCGGAGGCTTATCAGTGGTATAGTCCCCTGTCGTTGTAGGTACTTACATTTAGGGGTATGGCGGGGCCCTGTCCCGCCATTGTTGTCATATCATTCTTAGAGGTCTGTAGTAATCGCTGTGGCGAGTTTGTAAAAGGGATGTAATCGCTCGTTTTAAGTTTTTATATATATGCCGAAAGGCAACTTTTCTCAGATAACTGTTTCACACTTCATGTTATTTCATGTCTTGTTTTATATTCCGCTGATTACTCTGATGTTGTATCACTAGGGTGCCTGGGGTAAGGCACCAGTCACGGGCCCGGGTTCGGGTCGTTACAACTTGTTTTTAAAAGAGTAAGACACTTGGTTTAAAAAGTATATTACTACTTGACTTTTAAAGGAAAAGTGCCTTTGTTTTAAAAGAAGGTATGGAAATCGTTTTGGTTTTACTTTGATGTCTTTTGACTTGAGTTTTAAATAATAAGAATCTTGAAGTATTTCAAAAGAGTTATTAACCATTTTTGAAAGAAAAGAAATACTTGGTTTTAAAAGCTTAAGTGTTATACTAGCTTTATGGGAAGTTAGGTATAACGACTTAAGGAAGATAGAAGGAACGGTTTACTTATTTGTTTATGAAAGTCTTGTATTGATTTCTGGAAAGTGTAGTAAGATGGTTTGATAAGTAGACATATTATGATGCTACGTGTGTTAGTGTCTTGTAACGTTTGTGTAAAGGGGTTCCCTTTGTGCTTATGTTGTTTAACGATAGCCAGGTCGATATTATATCACTTACACTCGACTTGAAATTCCGAGGTTAGCCGCTCGACGCGGCGAATACCTCATGCGATGCTGTAACTATGCGAGTCGCGGAGTTCGTGATTGATCATTCCGGTGTATTATCCCGACGCGAGGAATGCCTCACGCGATGCGTGACTACGCGGTCTATGTGACTATGCGACTGCGGAGTCCAGAGGATGCCGCGGTTAGCTACCCCGTCGCGAAGAATACCTCACGCGGCCTATGTGTGGCCTATGCGCGAGCCGCGTAAGTTCGAGGATTAGACGAGCACATTGATACCGAGGCGGTGGCCGCCTTCGATTAGTGCGGTGCAGAAAGACCTCGTGATACGCTTTATAGCATTGTTGGTACTGCTGGTTTTAGTAGTCGGCTATGCCTTCGTACTTACCCCGTACGGTTTTATTATGACACAGGTGGGACCTGGTGTTCATGTGTATTCCTTGGTGCTTTTATATCATGGACTGCCGGCAGTGAGGAAGGAATTCCACGGGCATGATTGATATTTTGGGCATGAGACCCATGGTTATCTTTGAGTGATGAATTTAAGGGCGTGAGTCCCTGACTTGACACGATCGCTACATATCAGGTATCGTAAATTGGTTATCATATATGTCTTCGCTTTATATGATCGTTATGATTTCATTTACGATTTTCGCCACATACTTGGTACTTGCCAGATCGACCTCTTCGGCCGCGTTCATGCCGCAGTGAGGTACACCGCCGTCGATCCTCGCTCTTAGGATCACAATTCAGCTTGGAAGCTCCGCTTTCCGAGGCTTATCTTGGGTATAGTCCCCTCGTTGTAGGTACTTACATTCGTGGTATGGCGGGCCCCGTCCCGTCGTTGTTGTTATAACATTCTTAGAGGTCCGTAGTACCGTGCGCGTGAGTTTGTAAAAGGGATGTAATCGTCGTGTTCAAGTTTTATTTCTATATTCAGAAAGGTAACCGTTGCGGTTAGCCTGTTTTTCTTATTTCATTATTGTATATCTTGTTTCATGTGTATGTTTTTACTTCCGCTGATTTTCTCTGATGTTGTAACACTAGGGTGCCCGGTAAGGCACGATGCCCGGTCCGGTCGGTCGTGACAAAAGTGGTATCGAGCGATTAATCCTCGAAAGTGTCTACGCACCGTATCTAGTAGAGTCTTGATTATCGGTGTTGTGCACCACACCTATAATCGAGAGGTCGCAGGATATTTAGGATTGGTTTCCATTCTTCTCACTCGAGATCGTGCCTTAGAGTGTTATAAGTTGGACTCCTCCGACGTATTCTTTTCACCCGTTATGCCTCACGCAGCGCAACCGTGAGCCCGTGGCGGCAAGGCAGCAGGAGGAGCCGCGAGTAGAGCACAGAGGGTTACCAGTGGCACGCCCACCATTATCCGGCAGCGCTTCATTCGGGAGTTACACGCCGCTAGCCCTGTGAGAGTTTAGAGCAAGAGCGTGAGCTACAGAGACCACGATACCTGAGTCTTCAGTTCCAAGGCCAGGAACAAAGGATATGAGTTACAAGGAGATGGCCCGCCACTAGCTAGTCCGGTGGCCGGAATGAGGACGACGAGAGCCTGAGGTCGGTAGTATCGTGAGTTCACCCTAGATCCGATAGTTGAGATTTCGGGACTTCGAGTGTACCACCCGAGTTCTGGATCGAAGGCGAGGAAGGTCCTCAGGAGTTTATTCGACAGTTACAGAGGATCATGAGAATGATCAAGGCTTCGGAGACACAGTCGGTGGTCTTAGGTTCGCATCGGCTGCATGGTACTGCAGTCGACCGGTTTGATTCATGGGAACTATCCCGGGGGAAGCATGCACCTCCGCCAGTACAGAGTGGTCCTCCACATACTTCAGGACGCTCGGGGTATTTAGGGGTTGGTCAGAACTCCAGGGTTTCTGGTTCATAGATTTACATAGGTTCCAGACAGCCAGATTCAGATTTCCCTCAGTGTTCACTATGTGGTAGACGTCATCTCGGGAAATGTCATCTTTTTACTAATGTTTGTTTTACCAGAGGCCGTCAGGGCCATGTGAGGAGAGAATGTCCTAGTAAGAGGGATACAGGTGGGATGACTTAGCCTACCAAGTCGATGGATTCAGTGGCCTGAGAGGAAGGGTGTTAGCTGCAGAGGCCACCCCCACCTCGGTATGGCCGTTGTGGTAGGTGTTGTTATACCCCGTATTTCCAGAGTATGTACGTAAGGACGTACGTAGAAAAGTTTGGGCTTTAAAATAGGCTTGGCCGAAATATTTTGTGCACAACACCCGGTTAGAGTCGTTTTTCTACGAAACGTTTTACACAACTTGCGAAGGGAAAATTCCGGCTATGTCATTTTTAATTTTTGCGGATTTTTCCGAGAGACGAAACATTTTGGACCAACGAGAGGGCGACACTTGGCACCCTCTCATTGGTGGGCGTGTGGGACGAACTTGGACGGTTTTCCTTGGCTTTTTTGTCAAGTAGTTGGTAGGATATTTGTGAGGGTTTTAAGGAGTAGGGTCTAGGGGGCACTTGGGCATATCTTGGCCCTCCACTTGCCCCCCACTTGGCTAGATCTTGACCCTTGGTCTTCCTATAAATACCCCCCCCCCCCTTTGAAGACTTCTTCATCCATTCCTAAACTTTCCTAAGTCTTGAGAGCTCTTCCCCCCTTTGAGTAGTGTCTCGTCCAAAGAGTCCCTCTCCCCTCGCGAGGCCCTCGCCGAGAGCCCTCCCCTTGGCCGAGAGTACCCCTCCTGGCTGGGTCGCCGAGGTATACACCCCCTTGTGGTGTTGTCTCGTATAAATACCCCTCTTGGTAGAAATACTCCATAGTATTACTATACCCAAATTACCTTGGCCCATATACCTTATAGTATTCCAAGGTTACACTTATACGAAGCCCAAAAATACTATTATACTTCCCTTCAGTCTCAAACCGAAACCCTAAGGAAAACCTTCATAGTTGGTTGAAGTGTTAAGTAGAAGTTGCGTAGAACTTCTAAGGGTTGTTTAGAGCGGGTTGGAGCGTGCGCCAGAGCTAAACCTTGCTCAGGATCGACTTTTATCTCGGATAATTTTGGGCTTATCGAGGTAAATAATCTTGTCCCCTATTGGAATTGGAAATTACTTGTTGCTGTAATATATAGTTGAAGTATACTATATATAGAACTGAACATAGTTTTGCGGCAATGTCTTTTGACTTAAGCCTGAATTTAAAGAAAGAGAATCGAATCAGAATTACATAGGATCAGACATGAGACTTGCGTAGCATTCTCGTGAAGTAGAATTGTACACGCCCGTTAGACGTATAAACCCCGGTTGGCTTGATAGACGGCTTCGATAGAGAGAGGAGATTTACGCGGCCATGGGGAGGTGCCACAATTTTCGTAGAATATTCTACGTTGAGATCTAGATGTTAATAGGCGCCGTGGCCTCTATAGGTCAAGTACTACGTATGGCGTGATCTACTTGGCTTAAGGAGTAGCCGACGCTTGAGGTACTGAGCGTTTTGCTATTAGTCGATAATCGTCGCGAGGTATGTGAACCTCTTCCTATCTTTTCTAGCATGATATGTGTATAACTATGTAGTACGGTAGACGTACATGTGTTAAATGTATTTGATTGGTTTAAAACATAAAGTGTTATAACGGCTTTATGGGAAGTTGGTTATAACAGCTTTATGTAGGTAAGAGAATGGCTTACTGATTTTAAAAGTTAAGAGACTTAATCTTAAAAAGATAAGAGACTTGACTTGGTTAATTAATATGAATTTTTGTGTGAAACCTCATTCGTGAGAAATGAGTCCTTGGTTTTTAAAAGCAATAATGTTTTACTGATTTCGGAAATCAGAATGAGTATCGACAAACCACTGCAGCGTTAATAAAGGGAAATGTTTTGATTAAAGAAGTATTATTAAAACCAGTAGAAACCTCCATCTGCATAGAACCTAAGATGAGACAAAATGATATTACATTTCCTAGATCATGGCTGCTTAATAAGATTGATTATGAACAAGAATAACCTACTCACAAATAAGGCATATGTTTCTCAGATTGATTAAAAGAGAATTATATTCTTAAATGAATAAGACTATGAACTACGAAACCTTTCTAAAATAAGAAACGTGAACATTTGAAATTAGGCAAACTTGAACGTTTGGAAAATAATGTTGTTACTTGATTTTACAAAGGGAAGTGTTTTGGTTTAATTAAAAAGATAGTCACTCTATTTTATACTACGGGTATTGCGTGACTTCTGTGAAAGAAACGGATCTTTTAAAAGAGTTAATGTATGAAGTACTTTGGGGATAGATACCCGAACTTATTAGCATAAAGTACCTTGTGTGAATAACTTGATTTTGTTGGTTTGTGATAGCCTTGTAATACTTTCTTGTTGATTTGATAAGTAAACATGTTAGGATGCTACGTGTGTTAGTATCTTGTGATTGTAGTGTAAGGGGGTCATTCTCACGTGCTTACGTTGCTAACCCAGAAATCCTGTACTATTATTATATCACCTACCCCTTGACTTTTTATACCGAGGGCTCACACCTTGATGCGGTCCAGACGGCCTACGCGGTCTCGCGAGACTACGCGGAGCAGCGGTATGCTCCGTGATTGATCATTCGTGTTTAGCCCGACGCGGGGATGCCCTACGCGTCCATGGGACTATGCGTCTATTGAGACTATGCTGGCCGCGGAGTCCAGCGGATACCGGGATTGTCGCCCGTTGCGTGGTATACCTCAGCGATGCGGGACCACGATTCGAGGAATACCTCACGCGGGTGCTGTGTGACCTATGCGAGTCGCGGTAAGTTCCAGAATAGACGCGACATCGATACATCGCAGCGAAAGCCGCCTTCGATCATGTGGTGCGATCTAGAAAGACCTCGTGATACAGTTTAATAGCATTGTTGGTACTGTGGATTTTAGTAGTCGGCTATGCCTTCGTACTTACCCCGTACGGTTTTATTATGACACAGGTTGGACCTGGTGTTTATGTGTCTTCCTTGGTGCTTTTATATCATGGATCGCCGGCAATGGCGAAGGTATTCCACGCATGATTGATGTTGTGGCGTGAGACCCATTGTTATACTTGAGTAATGACTGAGGGCGCGAGTCCCCGACTTGATACGATCGCTTTATTGTGAATCGTAGTTTGGTTATCATACATGTCTCCCGCTTTATATAGACTACTATGATTTCATTTACGGATTTTTCGCCACATACTTGGTACTTGTATCGACCTCTTCTGGGCCGCTCATGCCGCAGGTAGAGGTACACCGATGTTGATCCTCGCCATAGGTCACAGCTTGGGAAGCTCCGCTTTCTCCGAGGCTTATCACTGGTATAGTCCCCGTCGTTGTAGTACTTACATTCGTGGTATGGCGGCCCCGCCCCGCCATTGTTGTCGTATCATTCTTAGAGGTTTGTAGTAATCGCTGTTGGCGAGTCAGAAAGGGATGTAATCGCTCAAATTGTTATTTATAATATATACCGAAGGTAACCGCTTTTTGTTAGCTGCCTTCTTATTTCACCGTCTTATTACATTGTTTCATGTATTGTCTTTATATTCCGCTGATTTCTCGATGTATGACTACCGGGTGCCCGTAAGGCACGATCCACGCCCGGTCGGTCGTGACAAAAGTGGTATCGTGAGCGCTTAATCCTCGTAAAGTGTCTACGCATCAGATCCAAGAAGTCTTGATTATCGGTGTGCGCACCACACCAATAATCGTGAGGCTATAGGATATTTAGGATTGGTTTCCATTCTTCTCACTCGAGATCGTGCCTTAGAGTCGTGTTGTAAGTTGGACCTCTAACGTATTTCTTTCCCTTACCGTATGCCTCCGCGTAGGGCAAACCCGCCCAGGGCAAGGCGAGGAGCCGCGAGCAGCATGAGGGTTACGTGGGCACAGCCCAATCATCACCGGGTGGTGCTTCATTCGGGAGTTCGCGACGCCACTAGCCCCGAAGAATTTATCACGCGCAGCAGCCTCATCGCGCCATGACATTTGAACCTTCAGTTCCACGACCGGGAACAGAGAATATAGATTGCAAAGAGGCGACCCTGTTACTAGCTACGGATTTGGCTGCCAGAGTGTATACCGATGTACCGCGAGTCTTGATGACTATCTAAGAGAGGGTTGTACAAGGGTAATTCTTCAGTTAGGCTTGAGCATGGCCTGTGTATGGGCTTATGCGCAGCAGGCCGAGGAACGTAGAGATCGACGGGTTAACCAAGGACAGCAGAAGAGGGCCAGAACAGCAAGGTCCTTTGGTAACTTTCGAGGTGAATCGCCTCACCAGCAGATTAGATATGCACCTCCGCCAGTGCAGAGTGGTCTTCCACGGATTTTAGGACTTTCGGGGTATGCCGGAGTTGGTCAGAGCTCCAGGACTTCCGGTTCACAGTGTGACAGGCGTCATTCCGGGGAATGTCGTCTTTTAGTTGGTACTTGTTTTACCTGCGGCCGACAGGGCCATGTATGGAAAGGACGTCCTAGTAGGAAGGATACAAGTAGGAGGACTCAGCCTTCAGGATCGGTGGGTAGTTCGTTACCTTCCCTAGCTATGCGCCCTACGGGGCAGGTTTGATTAGAACGACAAAGGGGAGTGAAGCAGTAGATTCAGGCATATCTTTAACCCTCTAGAGATTAGTATGTGTGATAAGATGAGTATACCTTATAAGTTGTGTAAATTGTGATTAGAAATCATGGTTAGTAACCGGGTAAGATTTGGGGGATAGAGAAAGTGTGAGCCTTAGAATGTTATACGTGGAGACCTTAGAGGTAAGGCCATCTCGGGTAAAGATGTATTGTTATGTTTTGATCCTTATCGGAGTGCATAGTGCACGTGAGTTATATTGTGTGATAAGTCCCTGGGTAGTGTGAAATGAAAGAGGGTAGTTGAGCTAAGAAGACCGCTAGGTTTTCGTAACGTGATTAGTGATATTGTTCCTTCGGGGAGCTAGTGTTTTGCGCGTTGCCGGGTCGGGTTGAGGCCATGGTGCGGGTCAACCCGCGACCTATTTTATGATGGGGTCGGTTTGTGGTGGTCCCGCCGGGTGGTAGGGTCACGCGGTGTTTGCCCAAGTTCGTTAACCAACAGCATAGTTCGTAGATGCGTTCGACCAAGAGTCGGCCGATGGGTCACCATATGGTCTTTTAGTCGGACCGTTACTCGCAGAGGATATGCGAGATGTTACATCGTAAAGGTGGTAGGCTGCACGGTGCCTACCTTCACCTTATGACAGATGTGGAGCCCCGGGTACTATTGCTT
The DNA here is from genome assembly GCA_029844215.1 of Przewalskia tangutica. Lineage (NCBI taxonomy): Eukaryota > Viridiplantae > Streptophyta > Magnoliopsida > Solanales > Solanaceae > Przewalskia > Przewalskia tangutica. Next base: position 88,665,055 of record CM056721.1, on the reverse strand, counting down.
TTTCTGGAAGTTTTACCAGGCAGGGTTAGGAACTCAAGTGAGTCTCCGTATCGTATTCATCCTCGGGCCAGTGTTTGGATTTCAGGGGTAGTTGTGAGGATTGTTGTCTCCTGTTGGGGGAGTGTTTTTGCTACCATTTCAGTATTCGGATATCGCCTTATGAAGCCTTGTAGGGGCGGAAGTGTAAGTTGTCGGTCGATTGGTTCGATGTTGGCAAAGATTCAGATAGTTGGCTTATACTTGATCAACAAAAATGTGGTAGGTTATGAGAAAGAGTTCGAGTGTACAAGAAGGGTACGACACGTAAGGGAAGAAGCAAGCATGTATGGCGAGCATAGATGTGATCATTTCTTTTGTAAAGAGAAGGTGCGAAGGAAGTATATTTTAGACCCCGGAGAGAGGTATTTGTGGTGATGTTAGAGGTGTTTCCTCGTGGACTTGGATGGAAGTATTTGCGCGGGTGTTTCTGTGGCCAGGTGTGGCAGGATTGTTCTCGTAAGTATAATAGTGAAGACTATACTGGCGCGCGTTGTTTTGAGACTTAGAAGGAACATTCGGGACGAATGTTTCTAAGGAGGGGAGAATATTATACCCCGTATTTCCAGAGTATGTACGTAAGGACGTAAGTAGAAAAGTTTGGGCTTTAAAGTAGGCTTGGCCGAAATATTTTGTGCACAACACCCGGTTAGAGTCGTTTTTCGATGAAACGTTTTACACAACTTGCGAAGGGAAAATTCCGGCTATGTCATTTTTAATTTTTGCGGATTTTTCCGAGAGACGAAACATTTTGGACCAACGAGAGGGCGACACTTGGCACCCTCTCATTGGTGGGCGTGTGGGACGAACTTGGACGGTTTTCCTTGGCTTTTTTGTCAAGTAGTTGGTAGGATATTTGTGAGGGTTTTAAGGAGTAGGTCAGGGGCACTGGGCATATCTTGCCCTCCACTTGCCCCCCACTTGGCTAGTTCTTGACCCTTGGTCTTCCTATAAATACCCCCCCCTTTGAAGACTTCTTCATCCATTCCTAAACTTTCCTAAGTCTTGAGAGCTCTTCCCCCCTTTTGAGTAGTGTCTCGTCCAAAGAGTCCCCCTCCCCCGCTTGGTGAGGCCCCTTGGCCGAGAGCCCCTCCCCACTTGGCCGAGAGTACCCCCCTCCTCCTAGTGGGGTTGGCCGAGGGGTATACACCCCCCCCCTTGTGGTGTTATCTCGTATAAATACCCCCCCTCTTGGTAGAAATACTCTCCATAGTATTGTTACTATACCCAAATTACCTTGGCCCATATACCTTGTAGTATTCCAAGGTTACACTTATCTAAGCCTAAATACTATTATACTTCCTTCGCCTCAAACCAAACCCTAAGGAAAACCTTCATAGTTGGTTGAAGTGTTAAGTAGAAGTTGCGTAGAACTTCTAAGGGTTGTTTGGAGCGGTCGAGCGTGCGATCAGAGCTAAACCTTGCTCAGGATCGACTTTTATCTCGGATAATTTTGGGCTTATCGAGGTAAATAATCTTGTCCCCTATTGGAATTGGAAATTACTTGTTGCTGTAATATATAGTTGAATTATACTATATATAGAACTGAACATAGTTTTGTGGCAATGTCTTTGACTTAAGCCCAATTTAAAGAAAGAGAACTGAATCAGAATTACATAGATCAGACATAGACTTGCGTAGCACATCGCGTGAAGTAGAATTGTACAAGTCCGGTTAGACGTATAAACCCCCACCCCTGGTTGGCTTGATAGCGGCCTCGATAGAGAGGAGATTTACGCCATGCGCGGGGAGTCGCCAATTTTCTCAGAATATTCTACGTTGAGATCTAGATGTTAATAGCGCCGTGGCCTATATAGGTCAAGTACTACGTATGGCGTGATCTACTTGGCTTAAGGAGTAGCCGACGGTTTGAGGTACTTGAGCGCTTTGCTATTAGTCGATAATCGTCGCGAGGTATGTGAACCTCTTCCTATCTTTTCTAGCATGATATGTGTATAACTATGTAATACGGTAGACGTACATGTGCTAAATGTATTCGATTGGTTTAAAACATAAAGTGTTATAACGGCTTTATGGGAAGTTGGTTATAACAGCTTTATGTAGGTAAGAGAATGGCTTACTGATTTTAAAAGTTAAGAGACTTAATCTTAAAAAGATAAGAGACTTGACTTGGTTAATTAATATGAATTTTTGTGTGAAACCTCATTCGTGAGAAATGAGTCCTTGGTTTTTAAAAGCAATAATGTTTTTACTAATTTCGGAAATCAGAATGAGTATCGACAAACCACTGCAGCGTTAATAAAGGGAAATGTTTTGATTAAAGAAGTATTATTAAAACCAGTAGAAACCTCCATCTGCATAGAAGCTAAGATGAGACAAAATGATATTACATTTCCTAGATCATGGCTGCTTAATAAGATTGATTATGAACAAGAATAACCTACTCACAAATAAGGCATATGTTTCTCAGATTGATTAAAAGAGAATTATATTCTTAAATGAATAAGACTATGAACTACGAAACCTTTCTAAAATAAGAAACGTGAACATTTGAAATTAGGCAAACTTGAACGTTTGAAAAATAATGTTGTTACTTGATTTTACAAAGGGAAGTGTTTTGGTTTAATTAAAAAGATAGTCACTCTATTTTATACTACGGGTATTGTGTGACTTTTGTGAAAGAAACGGATCTTTTAAAAGAGTTAATGTATGAAGTACTTTGGGGATAGATACCCGAACTTATTAGCATAAAGTACCTTGTGTGAATAACTTGATTTTGTTGGTTTGTGATAGCCTTGTAATACTTTCTTGTTGATTTGATAAGTAAACATGTTAGGATGCTACGTGTGTTAGTATCTTGTGATTGTAGTAAGGGTCATTCTTGTGCTTACGTTGCTAACCTAAGTCCTTTGTACTATTATTATATCACCTACCCTTGACTTTTTATACCGAGGGCTTGCCACCCGACGCGGGTCCAGACGGCTACGCGGTCCGCGAGACTACGCGAGCGGTATGCTCGTGATTGATCATTCCGGTGTTTAGCCCGACGGGGATGCCTTACGCGTCCATGGGACTATGCGGTCTATTGATACTATGCGGGCTACGGGAGTCCAGGCGGATACCGGGGGTTAAGCTGCCTCCGATGCGGGGTATACCTCAGGCGGTCTGGGACCATGATTCGAGGAATACCTCGCGGTTCGTGTGTGACCGGCGCGAGTCGCGGTAAGTTCCAGAATAGACGCGCACATTGATATCGCGGGAGCAGCCGCCTTCGATCATGGTGCGTCTAGAAAGACCTCGTGATACGCTTTATAGCATTGTTGGTACTGCTGGTTTTAGTAGTCGGCTATGCCTTCGCATTTACCCCGCACGGTTTTATTATAACACAGTGGGACTCGTGTTTATGTGTATTCTTGGTGCTTTTATATCATGGATCACAGCTGGCGAAGGTATTCCACGCATGATTGATGTTGGCGTGAGACCCATTGTTATACTTCGAGTAATGACTTGAGGCGTGAGTCCGACTTGACATAATCGCTTATCAGTGAATCGTAGTTTGGTATCATACATGTCTCCCGCTTTATATAGACTACTATGATTTCATTTACTGATTTTTCGCCACATACTTGGTACTGTTGTAATCGACCTCCTTCGGCCGCTCGTTCATGTCGCAGTAGAGGTACACGATGTTGATCCTCACCATGGGTCACGATCAGCGTTTGGGAAGCTCCGTTTCTCCGAGGCTTATCGATGTATAGTCTCTGTCGTTGTAGGTACTTACATTCGTGGGGTATGGCGGCCCCGCCCCGCCATTGTTGTCGTATCATTCTTAGAGGTGCAGAGTAATCACTGTAGGCGTAGTAGAAAGGGATGAATCGCTCAAATTGTTATTTATAATATATACCGCGTAACCGCTTTTGGTTAGCCTGTCTTCTTATTTCACCGTCTTATTACATTGGTTTCATGTATTGTCTTTATATTCCGCTGATTTCTCGATGTATGACTACCGGGTGCTCGTAAGGCACGACCACGCCCCGTTCGGGTCGTGATGAGTGTTCTTTGGGGAGTGTCGTACTACTTAGATAGCTTGTTAGGCTTGCGCAGGGCCATCAGGCGAGAAATTGTCCAACAGAGGTGGCGCGATGTTACGACTCACCTTCGGAATCGATGGTGGTTCATCACCGTCAGTAGTTATGCGCCAAAGCAGAGCAGGATTTGATTAGAGCGCAGCGGAAAGCGAGGCAAGAGTTACAGAGATATCTTCACCTTAAGAGACTTGTTTAGTCGTTATGGTAGATATACGTGAGTGCTATGTTCGGTTAGCATTGTGTAAGTTATGATTAGAAAACATGGGTAGTTGAAAAGGGTAAGTCCGGGACGAAAATGGGGAGCCTTAGAATTTATAATTGGGACCGTGGATGCAAGTCCGCCCCGAGTGGATGATTTTTCGTTGGTCTTTGTCGAAGTACTCAGATACGTGGTGTATTTGTGGGATAATTCCATGGGTAGTGTGAGATGGAAGTGGTAGCTTTCATGACGTGAATCGTAAGATTGTTCGGATCGGGAACGAGTTTAGTACGGCTGGTCGGGTTGAGGCCATATCGCGAGTCAACCCGCATCCCGAATGTGCGGGTCGCTTGAGGTGGTTCCGCTAGATGATAGTGGTCACGAGGGTGTTAGGCCCAAGTTTAGGTAACCATCGTGACGAAGTTTGTGGATGCGTCCGACCAGCAGTAGGCCGATGGGTCAGCCCATCTTGTCTTTTAGTCGATCGCTACTCGGCGGAGGGTTATGCGAGATGTTGTATATCAGGAAGGTTGTAAGGCTGCACGGGGTTCCTACTTTTATTTTATGGCAGGAAGTGGAGCCCAGTTTATGGCTATTTCTTTTTCGTGCGGTTTTACCAGGCGGGTTAGGAACTCAGGTGAGTCTCAAGATGGCATTCACCTCGGCCGACGCGAACAATGCGTTTTATCCGCATTTGAGGATAGGTTACGTCTGTTTTGATTTCAGGGGTAGCTGTGAGGATTATTTGCCTCTTGTTGAGTGAGTATTATATAGCTACCATTTTAGTATTCGGATGGTGCCTTATGAAGCCTTGTATGGGCGGAAGTGTAGGTTGCCGGTCGATTGGTTCAGATAGTTGGTCCCTACTTGATTCAGCAGGATGTGGGTAAGGTGAAGCCTATCCAGAAGAGGTTTTTAGCGGCTCGAGTCAGCGAGTCGTGCGGTAATCGGCGTCGACACTTGGAGTTCAAAGACGGTGGTCTTCGAAGGTACCACCGGGCGGTGTGACGAGATTTGGAAAGCAAGGGAAACTTAGCCCGAGGTACTTTGGGCATTTTCAGATCGGTTGTAAAATAGGCCAGGTTGCCTATAAGTTAGCACTGCCGTCCGACTTAGGAGACAGTACGTCCGGTCTCCCAGGTTACTATGTTTCGAAAAAGTATCTGAGATCCATCCAGAGTGTTCCCGCTAATGATGACCAAGTTAGAGATAGTAACCCGAGATTTTGGAAATCAAGCAATGATGTAAATGTGGTAATGATAAGTAGGAAGTGTTTGAGTGTACGGCGAAGGTACGACGAGTAAGAAAAGAGGCTAAGATATGTTAAGAAGATGGAAGTGTCCTTTTATAAGTGAAGGGGAAGAAAGTATCCTTTGGACCATGGGTGGAAGTTTTGTGTTGTTATACACGTTAGAGGTGATTCCTCGTTGGCTTGGATTGAGTTTTGCAGATGTTATATTATGGCCATGTGTGGCATAATTGGTTTTGTAAGTATAGTAGTGAAGACTATACCGGCGCTTGTACGATTAGAGACTTAGAAGGAACATTCGGGACGAATGTTTCTAAGGGGGGAAGAATGTTACACCTCGTAGTTCCAGAGTATGTATATGAGGACGTACGTACGTAAATACGACATTAAAATTGGAAAGGAAGAAAGATGTGATTTTTCGACGGAAAAGTTTCCGGATTTTATGAAGGAAAAAGGTTCATTAACGGGAATTGATTCCCGATTTGGTATTCGGACTTTTGGAATATTTAAGAATTATGAAATTTTATTTCGAATTGGTCACGTGGGCCCACGGAGGAAATTTACGGTTTTGGGGCGCACTTTATTTTCGGATTTTTGGCATTACGGATATTTTTCGGAAGACGGAATATTTTGGACGAGTAGGGGGGAGACACGTGTCACCCCCTCGAGGCCACGTGCCGATTGTTGTGAGTGTCGATGTTTTCTTGGTGGACAAGTGGCCCATTTTTGTGGTGGCCACTTGTCCCATTGTTATGGTGGACAAATGGTTGGCCAACTACCCACACACATGTACCCCATCCTCACCACACACTTGCCTAGATCTTGGCCATTGATTTTCCTATAAATACCCCATTGATTTCAAGACTTCTTCATCCACTTAAATGTTTCTAAGTCACAAAAATCCCCCCCCCCCCTCTTGTGTAGCTCTCGTCCGAAATCCCCCCCCCCCCCTTTGTAGAGAAATTCTTCAAGTGTTGGTATAGTCCCAAATATCTTAGCCTAGTATTCCTAGTAGTTTTCCAAAGTTATTTCAAATACTTAGAGCCCGGAAAATACTACTTTATTCCAATAGTCGCAAAATGAAGCCCTAGAAAAATCTTCATAACTTAGATGAAGTGTTAAGAGAAGTTGTTTGGAAACTTCTAAGGGTTGCTTGGAGCGGGTTGGAGCGTCAGGAATTGGAGCTAAACGTTGCTCAGGATCGACTTATATCTTGGATAATTTTGGATTTATCGAGGTAATGATCTTTGTCCCCCTATTGTAATTGGATATTACATGTTGTAGTAATGTATAGTTGAGTATACTGTATGAAGAATGAATATGGATAAGAATTGAACTGTATTTACATAGGACCAGATTTATGAGACTTGTAGTATTATTGTGGAGTAGAATTGTACACGTCCCAGAAGACGTGTAACCCCCGGGATTGTTGGTTTGCAGCAGCCTCGTTAGAGGAGGAGATTTATGTGGCTATGGGGGGGGAGGTGCTGTCGAATTTTCCGTAGAATAAGGAATCTTGTATCTAGAATTATTCTACGAAGAGATCTAGAGGTTGATAGACGTTTTGTGGCCTTTATAGGTTGAAGTACTACGAGTAGCGTATTCTACTTGAAGGTGGAAAAGGCGAGCAAGGTTAGAGTACTTTGGAGCGCTTTGCTAATTGTCGATAATCGTCGCGAGGTATGTGAACCTCTTCCTATCCTTTCTAGCATGATATTTGTGAAATATATTTAGTGCGGTAGACGCACGCGTGTGTTTAAAGGAATTTGACTTTCCTTTTGTGTCCTTGACTTGATTCCAAAGTTAAGTGACTTGTTATGAAATATTAAGGACTTGAATTAGGTTAAAAGTTGTAAAACCTCACTCATGAGTAATGGGTGTGGTCTTTTAAAGAATAAAGTTATCTTGATTTCAAAATAAGAATGGTTTTATCATTGGATTTAAAATGATAACTTGACTTATAAACAACTTGATTTTGGGGAAAGGAGAAGTAACTTGACTTAAAGGTATAGGTTACTTGTTTTAAAAGAGTAAGACACTTGGTTTAAAAGTATATTGCTACTTGACTTTTAAAGGAAAAGTGCCTTTGTTTTAAAAGAAGGTATGGAAATCGCTTTTGGTTTTACTTTGATGTCTTTTGACTTGAGTTTTAAATAATAAGAATCTTGAAGTATTTCAAAAGAGTTATTAACCATTTTGAAAGAAAAGAAATACTGTTTTAAAAGCTTAAGTGTTATACTAGCTTTATGGGAAGTTAGGTATAACGACTTAAGGAAGATAGAAGGAACTTTACTTATTTGTTTATGAAAGTCTTGTATTGATTTGGAAAGTGTAGTAAGATGGTTTGATAAGTAGACATATTATGATGCTACGTGTGTTAGTGTCTTGTAACGTTTGTGTAAAGGGGGTTCCTTTGTTGTGCTTATATTGTTTAACGATAAGCAGTTGTGCTGATATTATATCACTTACACCGACTTGAAATTCCGAGGTTAGCCGCCCGACGCGGCGAATACCTCATGCGGTCTGCGTGACTATGCGAGTCGCGGAGTTCCGTGATTGATCATTCCGGTGTATTATCCCGATGTGAGGAATGCCTACGCGGTGCAATGTGACTATGCGGTCTATGTGACTATGCGGATCGGCCGGAGTCCGGAGGATGCCGCGTTAGCTACCCCGACGCGAGGAATACCTCACGCGGGCCTATGTGTGGCCTATGCGAGTGCGGTAAGTTCGAGATTAGACGCGCACATTGATACCGAGGCGAGTGGCCGCTTCGACATGTGGGCGGTCTAGAAAGACCTCGTGATACGCTTTTATAGCATTGTTGGTGCCGTGGGTTTTAGTAGTCTGGCTATGCCTTCGCATTTACCCCAGACGGTTTTATAATGACACAGTGGGACCGTGTTCATGTGTATTCCTTGGTGCTTTTATATCATGGATCGCCGGCGAGGAAGGAATTCCACGCATGATTGATATTGTGGGCATGAGACCCATGGTTATATTCGAGTGATGACTTTAAGGCGTGAGTCCTCGACTTGACATGTGTCACGACCGAACCGGCCCGGATCGTGCCTTACCCGCACCCCAAAGAGTCATGCATCGAGAAATCGCGGAATATAAAGACAATACATGAAACCAATGTAATAAGACAATGAAATAAGAAGACAAAGCTAACCAAAAGCGGTTACCTTCAAGATATATATAAATAACAATTTGAGCGATATCCCTTTCTACAACTCTGCCCACAATAGTACTACAGACCTCTAAGAATGATACGACAACAATGGCGGGACAGGGCCCCGCCATACCCCTGAATGTAAGTACCTTCAACGACAGGGGACTATACCACTGATAAGCCTCCGGAGAAACGGAGCTTCCCAAACGCCGAATCGCGGACCCATGAGCGAGGATCAACACCGCATTTCTACCGCGGCATGAACGCAGCCCCGGGCGAGGTCGCATAACAGTACCAAGTATGTGAAATCAAAAATACCGTAAATGAAATCATAGTAGTCTATATAAAGCAGAGACATGTATGATACCAAACTACGCTCACAATAAAGCAGTCATGTCAAGTCAGTGACTCACGCCCTCAAGTCATTACTCAAGTATAACAATGGGTCTCACGCCCACAACATCAATCATGCCCGTGGAATACCTTCCTCACTGCCGGCAGTCCATGATATAAAAGCACCAAGGAATACACATAAACACCAGGTCCCACCTGTGTCATAATAAAACCGTACGGGGTAAGTACGAAGGCATAACCGACTACTAAAACCCACGCACCAACAATGCTATAAAATCAGATCACGAGGTCTTTCTGCACCGCACTACATGATCGAAGTTGACCACTCGCTGCAGATCAATGCGCGTCTATTCTCGAACTTACCGCAGCCCGCATAGGTCACACGTACCCGCATGAGGTATTCTCGAATCACGGTCCTGCATCACCGAGGTATACCCCGCATCGGAGGCAGCTTAACCCCCGGTATCCGCCTGGACTCCCGCAGCCCGCATAGTCTCAATAGACCGCATAGTCCCATGGACCGCATAGGGCATCCCCCGCATCGGGCTAAACACCCGGAATGATCAATCCTGGAGCATACCGCTGCTCCGCATAGTCTCACAGACCGCATAGGTCATATAAACCCGCATCAAGGGTGGAAAGCCCTCGGTATAACAAGTCAAGGGGGTAGGTGATATAATAATAGTACAACGGACTTACCGGTTAGAAACGTAAGCACAGCAAGAATGACCCCCTTACACAACAATCACAAGATACTAACACACGTAGCATCCTAACATGTTTACTTATCAAATCAACAAGAAAGTATTACAAGGCTATCACAAACCAACAAAATCAAGTTATTCACACAAGGTACTTTATGCTAATAAGTTCTGCATATCTATCCCCAAAGTACTTCCTACATTAACTCTTTTAAAAGATTCGCTTTCTTCACGAAGTCACACAATACCCGTAGTATAAAATAGAGTGACTATCTTTTAAGTAAACCAAAACACTTCCCTTTGTAAAATCAAGTAACAACATTATTTTCCAAACGCTCAAGTTTGCCTAATTTCAAATGTTCACGCTTTCTTATTTTAGAAAGGTTTCAGAGTTCATAGTCTTATTCATTTAAGAATATAATTCTCTTTTAAACAACTGAGAAACATATGCCTTATATGTGAGTAGGTTATTCTTGTTCATAATCAATCTTATTAAGCCATGATCTAGGAAATGTAATATCATTTTGTCTCATCTTAGCTTCATGCAGATGGAGGTTTCTACCGGTTTTAATAATACTTCTTTAATCAAAACATTTCCCTTTATTAACGCTGCAGTTGGTTTGTCGATACTCATTCCGATTTCAAATCAAGAAACATTATTCCCTTTAAAACCAAGTACTCATTACTCACGAATGAGGTTTCACACAAAATTCATATTAATTTAATTAAGTCAAGTCTCTTATCTTTTAAGATCAAGTCTCTTAACTTCTAAAATCAATAAATCATTCATTTTATCTCTCTTGCCGTTATACCTAACTTCCCATAAAGCTAGTATAACTCTTAAGCTTTTAAAACCAAGTATTACTCTTCTTTCAAAAACAGTTTAATTCTCTTGAAATACTTCAAGATTTTTATTATTCGCTTAAGTCAAAAGACATTGCCGCATAACCACGCTCAATTAACACGCGACGCCTACCGTACTATATATATATATATTCTTTTAAAATATCATGCTCAAGAGGATAGGAAGAATCACATACCTCGCGACGATTATCGACTATTAGCAAAACGCCCACTCGCTTATAACCCTATTAGCCTTGTCCACCTTTCAAGTAGCACATGCTACTCACAGAACATTCAACCTATAAAGGTTATACAAGTCTATCAAAGTCTAGACTACTCGGTAGATTATTCTTAAGCAGTAGGTTCTCTATTTACGGAAAATCGGGCAGCACTTCCCTATCCGTCAAACTTTATAAGTCTACTGTAATACAGTCCTATGTAAGTACAGTTCCATTCCTTTTAACATTCTTCTGTATAGTGTAATTACAGTCCAATTCTCTTTTTTATATTCAGGCTTAAGTCAAAAGACATTGCCGCAAAACTATGTTCAGCTCTATATATATAGTATACTTCAACTATATATTCCTACAACATGCAATTTCCAATTACAATAGGGGGACAAGATTATTTACCTCGATAAGCCCAAAATTATCCGAGATAAAAGTCGATCCTGAGCAAGGTTTCGCTCCAACTCCGTGCGCTCCAATTCGCTCCAAGAAACCCTTAGAAGTTCCACACACTTCTACTAAGTACTCCAACCAATTATGGAGATTTTCCTTAGGGTTTCGTTTTTGTGACTGAAGGGAAGTATAATAGTATTTCTGGGCTTTTCGTAGAGGTAACTTTTGGGATACTACAAGGTATAAGGCTAAGGTAATTTGGGTAGGGTAACAACACTTGGAGAGTATTTCTACCAAGAGGGGGGTATTTATACGTGACAACACCACAAGTGTATATACCTCGCCAACCCCACTCAGAGTGGGGTACTCGGCCCGGGGGGCGGGGCCCGCGGCCACGGGGCCCCCCCACGGGGGGAGGGGGAGGCTAGGACGAGACACTACAAGAGAGGGGGGAGGATTTTTAGACTTAGGAAATTATTTGGATGAAGAAGTCTTCAAAAGGGAGGTATTTATAGGTCAAGCAATGGCCAAGATCATGCCAAGTGCAAGGCAAGTGTAGGTCAAGATTCCCCATGTGTACCTTATCCATCTACCACACAAATATCACAAAATATCCTACCTACTCCCACTCTCCCTTTCGTCCAACGCCGCCACCATCCACCAATGAGAGGGTGCCAAGTGTTGCCCTCTCGTTGGTCCAAAACATTGCCTCGAAAAATCCATAAAAATAATAAATGACATAGCGAATTTTCCTTCGCTGAAGTCTTGTAAAACGTTTCATCAAAACGATTCTAATCGTGTTGTGCACAAAATATTTTCGCCAAGTCTACTTAAAGTTCAAATTTTTCACGCACGTCCTCACGCATACTCGAAATACGGTATAACATTCTCCTCCTTAGAAACATTCATCCCGAATGTTCCTTCTAAGTCTCAAAACAAGCGACGCCAAGATAGTCTTCACTACTATACTTACGAGAACAATCCCGCCACACCGCCACGTAAATACTGCAAAAACTTACATCCAAGTCCATGAGAAACACCTCTAACATCGCAAAAGCCCTTATCCGAGGTCTAAAATATAAACTTCCTTCGACCTTCTCCTTACAAAAGAAATGATCACATCTATGCTTCGCCATACATGCTCGCTTCTTCCTTTACGTGTCGTACACTCGAACTCTTTCTCATAACTTACCATGTTTCTGTTACTGCATCAATTTCAAAAAAAAATTAAAAATATTTGGGTTACTACCTCCAACTTGATCATCATAACTGGGAATACTCTGGATGGATATCCGATACTTTTCCGAGCCTAACAAATACGGCGATCGACATACTGACCTCCTAAGTCGGACGGCAAAAGCTAATATATAGCAACCCGCCTACTCTTCATGACTAAAAGGCCCAAAGTAACTCGGGCTAAGTTTCCTCTGTTTTCCGAATCTCGTCACACCCTTCCGGGGTGGCACCTTCAAGAAGACCCACCGTCAACATAGAATCAATCGACCGACAACTTACGCTTCCGCCCCCACAAGGCTTCATAAGGCGACATCCGAATACTGAAATGGTAGCTATTAAAACACTCCCTCGATAGGAGACAACAATCCTTACAATACCCACAAATCCACACACCGCCCGAGTGGCGACGCGACATCGAGACTTACCGAAGTTCCTAACCTGCTGGTAAAACTTCCGAAAAAGAAGTAACAGAACGGGCTCCACTGTCTGTCATAAAGTGAAGGTAGGCACCTCGTGCAGCCATACAACCTTCCTGATATAATCATCTCGCATAACTTACTGCCTAGTACAAGGTTTTGACTAAAAGATAAGACGGGCTGACCTCCTCGGCCCGACTACTGGTCAAACGCATCCACAAACTCGTACGATGGTTAACTAAACTTGGGCCTAACACCCTCGTGACCCTAACACAAAGCGGGACCACCACAAACTTGTCACGACCAGGCCAAGCCGCGATCGTGCCCTACCCGGGCACCCTTCGCTGTATACATCGAGAATAGCAATGAACATACACAACATACAAAAAAACTTAGACAAGAACAACAACAAAGAAGCCGATAAGGCCACCTTCAAAAATATACTCGATCCAAATAACAAGACATTTTTCTTTTCTTTTCACCCCAATCCACAATGTGACTATGCACTTAAGAATAACAACTCATGACAGGGCCTGTTATACCCAGTTGCAGTGGTATGTATGTGAGGACGTCACGAGAGTACTGCGTAAATTTTGAAAAGAAAGAAAGATGTGAGTTTTACTTTAAAAGTTTCGGTTATTTGTGAAGAAAAGGTTCGTTAATGGGAATTGATTCCCAGATTTGGTATTTGGACTTCATAGATTATATTAGAATTTTGAGATTTTATTTTCTGAAATGGTCACGTGGGCCCACGGAGAAATTTACGCTTTGTGGAGCCCGCTTTGTTTTGAGATTTCAGATTTTGGATATTTCTAAGACGAAATATTCGGCGACCGGGGCGACACGTGTCACCCCACGTGGCACCCGGGCCGAAATATTTATCAGGCACAACACCCGACAGAGTCGTTTTCGACTAAACGCTTTACTAAGCTTACGGGCGGAAAATTCGCTATGTCATTTAGTATTTTTAATTTTTCCGAGAGACTAACGTTTGGACCAACGAGGGCAACACTTGGCACCCTCTCGTTGCGGATTTCACAAGGCTTAGGGCGAATCACGGGCAAGTCAGGTAGATATTTGTGTAGATATTTGTGAGGATTTGGAGTAGGGTTGTGCACTTGGCTTGATCTTGGCCTTACACTTGTGTAGCACTTGGCTAGATCTTGGCCATTGGTTGGCCTTTGGCTTTGCTATAAATACCCCCCCCTTTGTGAAGACTTCATTCATCCACAAATGTTTCCAAGTCTTGAATCCCTCCCCTCCCTCTTGTAGACTCGCCCAAGAGCTCCTCTCCCTTGAAAGTGGCCTTTGGCCGAGAGGTCTCCTCCCCTTGTGAGGTCTGGCCGTGGTACCCCTAGCCTAGTTGTTTTCGTATAATACCCCTTTGTGGTATAGAAATACTCCCTAGTATTGTTATAATGCCCAAAATACCTTAGCCTTGTACCTTGTAGTATTCCAAAGATACCTCTTTACGAGAGTCCTAAATACTACCTTTTGTCCTTTTAGTCTCAAACCAAACCCAAGGAAATCTTCATAGTTGGTCAAGTATTTGAGTAGAAGTTAGTTAGAACTTCTAAGGGTTGTTTGGAGTGGTCGAGCGCGCCTTGAGAGCTAAACCTTGCTCAGAGCGACATTAAACTCGGATAATTTTGGGCTTATCGAGGTAATTATCTTGTCTCTATTGTAATTGGAAATTACATGTTTGTTAGTGGTATATAGTTGAAGTATACTATATATGGAACTACTTAGTATTCGAATGTCTTTTGACTTAAGCTGAAGAATAAAGAATCGAATCGAATTGTATTTACATAGATCAGATTGCGGTAGACTTGTGTAAGACATCAGTAGAATTGTACACGCCCGGGTAGACGTGTAAACCCTTTGGTTGGCTTGGTAGCAGGCCTCGATAGAGAGAGAGATTTACGCCATGGGGAGGTCGCCGAATTTTCTATGAAAGATAGAAAACTTGTGTTTTGGGGGTTAATAGACGTTTGTGACCGTTATAGGTGAAAGTACTAAGAGTAGCGTATTCTACTCGAGGAGTGGAAAGAGCTAGCAAAGTTGTAGTACTGGGAGCATTTTGCTTATTGTCGTTAAATCGTCGCGAGGTATGTGAACCTCTTCCTATCTCTTCTAGCATGATATGTGAACTATGTAGCACGTAGACGCATACGTGCTAAGTGATTTGGTTGGTTTAAAACATGTGTTATAATAGCTTTATGGGAAGTTAGTTATAACGACCTTATGTAAGTGAAAATGGTTTATCGATGTTAGAAGTTAAGAGACTTGATCTTATAAGATAAGAGACTTAACTTATTTGTTTTAATGTGGATGTTTGTGTGAAACCTCATTCGTGAGTAATGAGTACTTGGTTTTAAAGGAATAATGTTTTACGATTTGAAATCGAATGTATCGATGCACCAACTGCGGCGTTAATAAAGGAAAATGTATTGAATAATGATGTGTTGTATTAAAACCAAGAGAAACCTCCATCCGCATAAGCTAAGATGAGACAAAATGATATTACATTTTCTAGATCATGGTCATTGTAATAAGATCGTGATAAACAAGAATAAGCTACTCACATATATGACATATGTTACTCAATTGTTCTAAAAAGGAATCCAGTGATTAAGTTTGGGAACTATGAAACCATTTGAAAATAAGAAGCGAGTAATTGAAACTAGGCAAACCGAACTTAGGAAAGGAATGTCATTACTTGATTTTGAAAAGGAAGATGGGTTGGTCATTCTAATACTACGTATCGTGACTTTTATAAAAGTAATGGATCTCTTTTAAAAGAACTTAACGTATGTAGTACTTTGGGGTTAAAACCCGACTTTGGCATAAAATGAAAGTACTTTGAGTTGTGAAACTTGCATGCTTGTTGTTGTGAAACTTGCCTATGCTTGTGATGATAGCCTTTATTGTACAAGTTGTATTTCGTGTTACCGCGTCTCTCGATAAGTCGGTTGGTAGTTGAGAACTTACTTGGACGTCGCGGCGTGACGAGAAATTCCACCGCACGTTCGCTGATAGTATTATTGTTGTTAATCGCTTTGGACATACCGACACGCGTAGCGCGGGTATGCTTCCATTTTGGTTAAGGTCTTGTGGTTAATCGCTTTGGATATATCGACACGACGCGTAGCGCACGTATGTTTCATTTCGATTATCGCCAGTGATTTCCTTTTGGACATATCGACCGATCGCGAGCGCACGCATGGGTATCGTCCATTTGGAAAGTTGTCTTATTGTTTCCTTTGGACATACCGACACGACGCGTAGCGCACGTATGCTTCCATTTGGATTCTTTGTTGTTGAGGTCACATGGACATGTCTACACCGGCGCACTCCGGGGCATGTGGCCATGGGACATTGGTATTATTGCATCATGGACATGTCTACACCGATGCGATTCGGGCATGCGCCATAATGCGAACTCGATTGATGTGGTGGGCGTGAGACCCATAGTTATATCGGAGTGATGATCGCTTTATGTTGTGAATCGTAGTTTGCTATCATACATGTCTCCGCTTTATATAGACTAGTATGATTTCATTTACTGATGTTATGCAGCCACATACTTGGTACTGTTATCGACCTCGGGGCCGCGTCACGCCGCAGAGGTACATCGGTCGTGGTTCCTCGCTCTTAGGATCACGTTCAACAGATTCAAGCTCCGCTTCTCGAGGCTTATCTTTTGCAGTGTTCCCCGAGTCAGGTTCTTGTACATTCAGGGTATGGCGGGCCCCGTCCGTCATAGTCATTGTATATCTTAGAGGTGCAGAGTACTGCACAAGTGTGGTTGTTTAAGGATTAAACTGCTCGTTTTATGTATATACCAAGGCAAATGCTGGTTGGCTGTTTATTTATTATATCTCTTGTTAAATGACTCTTGTTTTATGTTCCGCTGATTTTCTCGATGTATGTATCACTAGGGTGCCTGTGGTAAGGCACGATGAACGCCCGAACGGGTCGTTCTGACCGCCATACCACGAATGTACAACAACCGACAATACCGTGGATAAGCCTCCGAAATGAAGGAGCTTCTCAACGGTGAAGTGATCCTAAGGCGAGGATCAGCAACTGCATTTTACTGCGGATTTAACGCAGCCCTCAAGGAGGTCGATAACATGTACCAAATATGTGAAACTGAAAGTACTGTAATGAAATCATAAGTCTAAAATAAAACTGGAGACATGTATGATTACTCAATTAACAGTACATTGTGCCTTACTAACAATGAGAGTAAATAGGAGTATACTTACAATATAAAGTAGGAGGCTCACGATCAAAGCAGGACCACCCGCCCGCAGTATCATTAAGCAATCCTATTCCTGGGACTATTTCACCCGCATAGATCGCGTGGACCCGCATGGTATTCCTCGTGATAGGTTGTACCGCACGGGACTATTTCACCCGCATAAGCCCATAAGGACTCGCATGAGGTATTCCTCGCATCATGGGTAGCAAATCCACTAAACAGTGGTATAACGCCTTGGGGTTTACCCTCATTTATACTCTTACCACAAGCGGTGGTATAACGTCTGGGGTTTACCCTCATTTATACTCTTACCCTATCTCAACCGCCATCATACATAACATAAGCCCTACCGGCTTATCATACAATAAATAAGCAAGTTAAGAAATCCCCCTAACTTCTTATTAGCCTTATTCATATACATTCTCATTTTAGTTTACTTAAGGCACTAACATGTCATTATAAAATCCGGGAATTTAACCCAAAGTACTACGTACTTCTATTCTTTTAAAAATGACTCTTTTCATATATAACTTCCAAGATACTAATAAGCGTAGTATCAAGTCATAACTACTTTTCAAGACAAGTCACGATACCTTTAGAAATACATTTAGGCTTCTAAATCAAGTGACTTCTTTCCTTTAAAACCTTAGGCAATTGATGCCTTAAATCAAATTGCCTTTCAATAAATCAAGCCATTTATCTTTCCATAAAGCCAATATAACCAACTCCCATAAAGTCGTTATATTCACTTTATGCATTAGTCAAGTACAATTTCTATCCAAGGACTTATACGTTTAAAACGAAACAAGTATCGCATATTTTAAAACTCTTCAAGTCCCTTTAACATACTTAAATTACTTAGAGTAAACCACTCTTTAAACTTTCCATAAAAACAAGTATCAAAATACTTTCAACATACTTAAAGTCTCTTAACTTTGAAAACCAAGATATCCTTAACATTTAAACAAGTGAGTTAATTCTAACTCAATCAACTCGACATTCCTAAAATAAGCCAAGGATGTCAAATGGACTAGATTGTCAAAATTCAGACGTCTACCGTACTATATACGTGAAACTAGTCATGCTCAAAAGATAGGAAAAGTTCCACATACCTCTTCTGGTCAAACCACTTATCAAGTACAAATTCTACTGTAGTATGTCAACCTATAATATTCACAATCGTCCATTAAGGCCTTACTTCAAACGTAGAGTATTATAAGTGTTAAGTCTCTAAATTCTACGAAAATCGGACAAAGACCTCCTTTGTTTTACTAACTTTGCCACCTTTTCCAAGGTCGAAATACAATAACCAAACAGCCCAATTGGCTCACAACAATATAGAAGGTAATCCAATGCCAATGAATAACCAAACAGCCCCAATTGGCTCACAATAATATAGAAGGTAATCCAATGCAAATGAATAACCAAACAGCCCCAATTGGCTCACAATAATATAGAAGGTAATCCAATGCAAATGAATAACCAAACAAATTTCAATTGCTCACAATAATATAACAATACCAATTCTTATTCAATTTCCATTTCAATCCAAATGGTTTAGTATAATATGATATCAAGCGCAATCGATTACAACTACTACAATTCTCAAGTAGGTAAACATGCGACGATTCTAAATTAACGACCAAAATTGCATTTCAATTTCAAAAGGCTAATCATGTCATTTTCGGTTCTAGGCTTCTACAATCCATGTCACTTATCAAACTTCATAACACAAATCACATGATCACTTCTAACTTATAATAACGTGGAAACTTCAATTACAAAAGTAAAACGAAGATTATACCTCAATTAGCCCAATTATGATCCAAGATCACAAGTCGCTCCTTAGCAACTTTAGCTCCTCCTTTCGACGTTCCAATCCACTCCAAGCAACCCTTAGAAGCTTAAGAATAACTCATCTTCAAGTTCCAACTTCAAAGTTGAATAACCCTTTAGGTTTTCGCCTTGCGACTAATACGAAAACGCCTCTTTTCCGAAATCTTTCTTTTGAGAAAACCTTACAATACTCTTAGGAACCTTGGTTTAAAGTGGGGGAATTATTGGACAAGAATTGAAAATTTTCCTCTTGGAAACTTGTCAAAACCGTGAGCTTCCATAGTGAGCAAGACAAGATTTCAATTTTTTTGTGTAGAGAATGACAAAGTCTTGCTACTAGTAAGCTTATATAACAAAATGGAAGGTCTAGATTAGTACATATGGATGGCTCGGATGTGTTTCACATGGATCTTGCCCAAGTGGCCCTTGGACTTTTAGTCAACAATGTCAAGCTAAGTCATTTGCAAGACTTGTCTTCCTAACAATGGTCAAATGACCCTTTTGTCCTTGTTAAATTTCGTCCAAGACAACATAAGGGGGGTGACACGTGTCGCCCTCCCATTCGTCACAATATTTCATTTTCCGACAAATCCAAAATTCCGATAAATTTTACTCGTCTCAAACCTTAACATTTGAGTTCTTACGTACGTTCTTAAAACATATCCCGAATTTCCGGTGTAACATTCTTCCCCCCTTAGAAACATTTGTCCCCGAATGTTCTTTCGGGAGTCCAACTTAAAGATAGCGACATAGTCTCCTTACAACCCCTACATACCAATAATGCCACAGGTGGCCACATACTAAAATGCCAACCTGAACCTCATGTGTCAACGTCGGTTATTTTCATAAAGCTTCACGACTCTAAGCTACAAATAATCTTTCGGATAAGCTTCGCTTATCCACACCCGTGAATCAAGTCCGACCAAATAATCGAACCTCGCCATGCCGAACCCACCAACCGCGATCTACACTTTCTACATACAAGGCCTCATGCGGTCATCCGAATCTGGAAGGGTATTCATATTGTACTCAACACAACAAGAGACAATTAACCTCCCGCTATTTCAAATCAAGAACACAGCCCGCATCCTATCCTCAGTGCACGGATAGTACGCCTTTGCCTGTCCGTCGGTCCGAGGGTGTAATGCAACACTAAGACTCACTGTGTCCCTAATCCTCCCGAAAACCTCCGGTTATCCAGAATCGAGCTCATCCGCCGGTCATCATAAACGTAGGAACCGTGCAGTCTCACAATCTCTCGCTATACAAGCAAGCATAATCCTCACCAGTAAGGGTCCCAAACTGAAAGAACACTACTGGTTTCGCAAATTTAATTACCATGACCCTGTGAGTCGCACTTCCTCCGAGTACGATGCCACCTGAACAAGATCTATATTAATTACCTCTCATATCTAGGTTGGGATTTCAATCGCTCGCAATAGCCCACCGGGCTTCGTGCTCAACCATGACTGCTACTATCTCGGACACTAAGCAATAACTCCGCTATGTCCCTTTTCCGCCATCTAACCCATACATACTTCGAGGTCACGACACGACTTAGTCGGCCCCAAACAATTAGGGCACAGCACCGCGTGCCTCCCTAAAACTCGCCGACTAGTCCTACAAAGACCGGTACACGCAATCTATCCTCATCTCACAAAGACCCCATCTAGTGCTACTCAACCAGTGCTCTTCTCTCTGAGAGTCGTATCTCGATATCAGATCATAATCGGATCCTCATCACGCCTCTTTATTTCCTCAACGATGGAAGACTCGCAACCTCTCGGATCTGAACTTCATTAACCTTGGAAACCAATAATCGAACCCCCAGGCTCGGTAACTGAAGAATCTTACGGACTACATCCTGTCTATTTGGCTGCCCATCTGGCAGACTACCCTTAGGTCCATCACAAAAAGTATATGTAATCGTCTTGGCTTTCCCGATGGTATAGGATATCAATATCACAATCCTTGAGTAACTCTAACCACCATCTGTCGCAAATTCTCTCGCCACCGCAGATATACCGGAGGCTTTTGTGGTGTGCACAAGTATCCCCATGAAGTGCAGATATACGCTATGCCCCAAATCTTCAAGGCATGATTTAACCGCCGCCAACTCTAAATCGTGAGTGGCGCAATTTCCTTTCCGCTTCCCTAACTAATGGAAAACATAGGTTCTAACCTTATCGGTTGCGTACAAGACACAACCTAGCCCAACACCCAACGTGTTATCATCAAAACCTAACCTCTAGTCTTTCGGAGGAGTTAGAATCGTAGTCGTGGTCAACTTGTCTTCCAATAATCGAAAGTCTTTCTCATTCTGCGAAATATTCGGGTATCCTTAATCTCACTTATGGTTCCTGTTTCCCTTTTTGTTGCAACCAAACTTGGTCACTAAACTTAGACTTAATTCCTTTGCTTGCCTCATGGCTAAGACTTACTGTCAATCACAATTTAGGGGGGGGAGGTTTCCTTGATCTCGTCAAGTAGTAACCCGGTTTTCCTTTCCCAGTTTGTAGAGCCTATAACTAGGTGTTACCACATTTTCTCGAAATGTTCTTACTTCCCATTATTTACTAATGGTCTTTACACTAGTCTGGGGTAAACATATCTCGTGCAACCTATTTTTAACCATAGTCGTATTCTCCTTTATTATTCTGGTCATATCCTGCGTCTAACAACATGGGTACATGCAACCCCATAATACGCAAATTGTCCTTTTTCGTGGGGAAGAGAACTTATCTCTCTATCTTGAACTTTCCTTGGAGTCACAACCCTACTCATCGGGTCCTCTCATGGTCCAAGAATTAGCTAATCATCACGCCCGCCTTTAAGTTCGTGTAGATTTTCCAACCTACCAAAGATGCCTCGCCTTTCCGCCAAAGACTCGTACTTATTTTTATTCTTGCCTTGTACATTTTCCCGAAATTATCCAAGGTCGTGGGCCCCGACCGCCACACCAAACCAACTCCAAGTACCTCCAAGGGCACTTAAAATAACTTCCTCCAAATTCAATTATTACATACTGCGTCAATTTACCCTAAGTAAACAAGTCACACAGACTTAAAAAGAAACAATGTCAAAGAAGGAAGGATAATTCACTGGTTACCACCACTTCTCTTCCTTTCCACTCGATAACCGGCTTACGGGGAAACTGGTACCGAATCAATCTCTCTTATGTAGTCCACGTTGGCATAACAAGAGGCCAACTAGCCCGAACCCATAATGACTCGATGTCGCCATAATACTGCTGGTCCAACGACTTTATCGTTATCACAATTATTATCTAACCGCCACTACCACCCAACACTCACGGGTGTAGTCACCTCGAAAGGTCCTCATGGATTCAGTTCCATTTCCTTATTCTTGGTTGCTCTTTCCTACTGGTCGCATTTCTTCCGTACTCCCAAACTTATTCTAGCGCACGACATAGCCTTCATCTTGCTTTCGCCTCAAATCTCTGAGTTACTAAATTAAACAATACAAGGCCCATTCCGGCTCACAACTGGTTAGGTGGAACACGCCCACGAACCCGTAAATGACTAACTAAACTTGGGCCTTGCACCTCGTGACCTGTCACATAGCGGGACTACTACTAATCGATCCCATTTCCTTTCAAGTGGGGCGACCCTAAATAGATCCCCAACCCGACTCGGCGTCGTACTTAACTCTTTTCCTAGGTCTGTCTTAACTTTTTTCTACCCGAGAAGGCCTTATATACCTAAGGTCTCGGTGGTTATCAACATTTTTTTAGGCTCACAATTTCCATGCTCCAAGCCTATCTTATCACCTCGTGAATCGGTACAAGAACTTCTCGTAATATCATAATCGTGTTGTCTTGACCACAACAACCATACTTTCTTCGTCCGATCTCGCTTACATAATTCCCTTTAAGCATACCACGTAGCTTAAGTTGCTAACATAGTCTTCCACTTAGTCTCTTAATTAACTTCTTAAGGGTCCATTACCTTTTCCGATAACTCATCATTTCCTAATTATCTCAAATTAGCACGTAAAACCTTGATGAGAATTCATTAAACTGTTTCATACCTTCCGGGTATTTATTTAGTCCCTTCCAAATCCGGTAATCTAAATCATTCTAAGCAACTCGCGTCGACCCTCATACATAAATTCGCATAGTTGTATGTCACAATACCAACTACAACCATTACCAACCCGGATACGCAATCCACGTAATCCTTCCCGGTCATCGCTTTCTCGTAGTGCAAACAATCATAACTTGTTAGGGAGAGACGACCTAACCATACAACTCTATCGCACGATCTTAGAGTGAGAAGAATGAAACCAATCCTAAATGTCTTGCAGACCTCCGATTATAGATGTGGTGCACAACACACCGATAATCAAGACTCTACTAGACACGGCTCGTAGACATTTTCCGAGGACTAATCGCTCGATACCACTTTGTCACGACCCGACCGCTCGCGATCGGTGCCCTACACGGGCACCTTGTCGTATACATCAGAGAATAGCAACGGAACATACACAACATACAAAAAAAAACTTAGACAGTAACCAACAACAGGCTAGCCGATAAGGCCACCTTCCGTAAAATATACTCAATCCGTAAATAACAAGACATTTTTCTTTTCTTTTCACTCAATCCACAATGTGACTACGGACTCTAAGAATAACAACTCAAGTGACAGGCCCCGCCATACCTCGAATGTACAACAACCGACAATACCGAGGATAAGCCTCAAATGAAGGAGCTTCTCAACGGTGAGCGGTGATCCTAAGAGCGAGGATCAGCAGCACTTTACTGCGCAGATTTAACGCAGCCCAAGGAGGTCAAGACAACATGTACCAAATATGTGAAATCAAAGTATCAGAATGAAATCATAAGTCTAAAATAAAGCGAGACATGTATGATTACTCAATTAACGAAGACATTGTGCCTTACTAACAATGAGAGTAAATAGGAGTATACTTACAATATAAAGTAGGAGGCTCACGATCAAAGCAGGACCACCCGCCCGCAGTATCATTAAGCAATCCTATTCCTGGGACTATTTCACCCGCATAGATCGCGTGGACCCGCATGAGGTATTCCTCGCATAGGTCAGACTACCGCACGGGACTATTTCACCCGCATAAGCCCATAAGGACTCGCGTGAGGTATTCCTCGCATCATGGGTAGCAAATCCACTAAACAGTGGTATAACGTCTTGGGGGTTTACCCCTCATTTATACTCTTACCCTGAAGCAGGTGGTATAACGTCTTGGGGGTTTACCCCTCATTTATACTCTTACCCTAGCTCAACCGGCCATCATACATAACATAAGCCCTACCGGCTTATCATACAATAAATAAGCAAGTTAAGAAATCCCCCTAACTTCTTATTAGCCTTATTCATATACATTCTCATTTAGTTTACTTAAGGCACTAACATGTCATTATAAAATCCGAGAATTTAACCCAAAGTACTACGTACTTCTATTCTTTTAAAAATGACTCTTTTTCATATATAACTTCCAAGATACTAATAACCGTAGTATCAAGTCATATATACTTTTCAAGACAAGTCACGATACCTTTTAGAAATACATTTAGGCTTCTAAATCAAGTGACTTCTTTCCTTTAAAACCTTAGGCAATTGATGCCTTAAATCAAATTGCCTTTCAATAAATCAAGCCATTTATCTTTCCATAAAGCCAATATAACCAACTCCCCATAAAGTCGTTATATTCACTTTATGCATTAGTCAAGTACAATTTCCTATCCAAGGGACTTATACGTTTAAAACGAAACAAGTATCGCATATTTTAAAACTCTTCAAGTCCCTTAACATACTTAAATTACTTAGAGTAAACCACTCTTTAAACTTTCCATAAAAACAAGTATCAAAATACTTTCAACATACTTAAAGTCTCTTAACTTTGAAAACCAAGATATCCTTAACATTTAAACAAGTGAGTTAATTCCTAACTCAATCAACTTGACATTCCTAAAATAAGCCAAGGATGTCAAATGGACTAGATTGTCAAAATCTTGTCGTCTACAGTACTATATACGTGAAACTAGTCATGCTCAAAAGATAGGAAAAGTTCCACATACCTCTTCGGGTCAAACCACTTGTCAAGTACAAATTCCCGCCCGTAGTATGTCAACCTATAATATTCACAATACGTCCATTAAGGCCTTACTTCAAACGTAGAGTATTATAAGTGTTAAGTCTCTAAATTCTACGGAAAATCGGACAGCACCTCCTTTGTTTTTACTAACTTTGCCACCTTTTCCAAGGTCGAAACACAATAACCAAACAGCCCCAATTGGCTCACAACAATATAGAAGGTAATCCAATGCAAATGAATAACCAAACAGCCCCAATTGGCTCACAATAATATAGAAGGTAATCCAATGCAAATGAATAACCAAACAGCCCCAATTGGCTCACAATAATATGTAAGGTAATCGATGCAAATGAATAACCAAACAGCCCCAATTGGCTCACAATAATATAACAATACCAATTCTTATTCAATTTCCATTTCAATCCAAATGGTTTAGTATAACATGATATCAAGCCGCAATCGATTACAACTACTACAATTCTCAAGTAGTTAAACATGCGACGATTCTAAATTAACGACCAAAATTGCATTTCAATTTCAAAAGGCTAATCATGTCATTTTCGGTTCTAGGCTTCTACAATCCATGTCACTTATCAAACTTCATAACACAAATTACATGATCACTTCTAACTTATAATAACGTGGAAACTTCAATTACAAAAGTAAAACGAAGATTATACCTCAATTAGCCCAATTATGATCCAAGATCACAAGTCGCTCCTTAGCAACTTTAGCTCCTCCTTTCGACGTTCCAATCCACTCCAAGCAACCCCAGAAGCTTAAGAATAACTCATCTTCAAGTTCCAACTTCAAAGTTGAATAACCCTTTAGGTTTTCGCCTTGACTAATACGAAACGCCTCTTTTCCAAATCTTTCTTTTGAGAAAACCTTACAATACTCTTAGGAACCTTGGTTTAAAGTGGGGAATTATTGGACAAGAATTGAAAATTTTCCTCTTGAAACTTGTCAAACCGTGAGCTTCCATAGTGAGCAAGACAAGATTTCAATTTTTTTTCTAAGTGTAGAGAATGACAAAGTCTTGCTACTAGTAAGCTTATATAACAAAATGGAAGGTCTAGATTAGTACATATGGATGGCTCGGATGTGTTTCACATGGATCTTGCCCAAGTGGCCCTTGGACTTTTAGTCAACAATGTCAAGCTAAGTCATTTGCAAGACTTGTCTTCCTAACAATGGTCAAATGACCCTTTTGTCCTTGTTAAATTTCGTCCAAGACAACATAAGGGGGGTGACACGTGTCGCCCTCCCATTCGTCACAATATTTCGTTTTCCGACAAATCCAAAATTCCGATAAATTTTACTCGTCTCAAACCTTAACATTTGAGTTCTTACGTACGTTCTTAAAAACATATCCTGGAATTTCCGGGGTGTAACAAAACTGACCCCACCACCATACAGGCCGCGGGTTGACCCGTAACATGGCCTCAACCCGACCCGGCAACGCGCAAAACACTAGCTCCCCGATCCGGAACAATCTCACTAATCACGTTACGAAAACCTAGCGGTCTTCTTAGCTCAACTACTCTCCTTCATTCACACTACCCAGGGACTTATCCCACAACATAGCTCACGTGTATTATGCACTCCGATAAGGGTCAAACATAAAAAAAATACATCTTTACTCGAGATGGCCTTGCCTCTAAGGTCCCTACGTATAACATTCTAAGGCTCACACTTTCCCTTATCCCCAATCTTACCCTTTCTATCTAACCATGGTTTCTAACCACAATTTTTCACTTATGTTATCTGAACATAACACTTAAGATATACTCATCTTACACGTACTAATCTCTAGAGGGTTAAGGATATACCTGTATCTACTGCTTCACTCCCCTTAGTCGTTCTAATCAAACCTGCCCCGTAGGGCGCATAGCTAGGGAAGATGATGAACTACCCACCGATCCTGAAGGCTGAGTCCTCCTACTTGCATCCCTCCTACTAGGACATCCTTTCGACACATGGCCCTGACGGCCGCAGGTAAAGCAAGTACCAACTAAAAGACGACATTCC
This sequence comes from Przewalskia tangutica, assembly GCA_029844215.1. NCBI lineage: Eukaryota > Viridiplantae > Streptophyta > Magnoliopsida > Solanales > Solanaceae > Przewalskia > Przewalskia tangutica. The sequence goes on along the minus strand of CM056721.1, from coordinate 88,637,947 downwards.
CCGGGATGACGCCTGCCACACTGTGAACCGGAAGCCCTGGAGCTCTGACCAACTCCGGCTTACCCCCAACGTCCTGAACCCTATGGAGGACCATTCTGCACTGGTGGATGTGCATAACCAATCTACTGGTGAGGCGATTCGCCTCGAAAGTTACCAAAGGACCTTGCTGTTCTGGCCCTCTTCTCGCCCCGTTAACCCGTCAATCTCTACGTTTCTTGGCCTGCCGCGCATAAGCCCGTACACAGGCCATGCTCAAGCCTAACTGAAGAATTACTCTTGCACAACCCTCTCTTATATAGTCATCAAGACTCGCGGTACATCGGTATACTCTCTGGTAGCCAAATCCATAGCTAGTAACAGGGTCGCCTCTTTGCAATCTATATTCTCTGTTCCCGGTCGTGGAACTGAAGGTTCATATATCATGGTCGTAGTAGGCACTGCTGCCGCTGTGCTAAACTCTGCTGGGGCTGGTGATGTAGCATAAATCCCCGAATGAAACACCACCCCATGTGATGACTGGGCCTGTGCCCTCGTAACCCTCTGAACTCTACTCGCCTCCTCGGCCGCTTGCCCTCTGGGCGGGTTTGCCCTCTACGCGGAGGCATAGCGGTAAGGAAAGGAATACGTTAGAGGTCCAACTTACAACACGACTCTAAGGCACGATCTCAGAGTGAGAAGAATGAAACCAATCCTAAATATCCTATAGCCTCGACATTGGTGGTGCACAACACACCGATAATCAAGACTTCATCGGATACGGTGCAGACACTTTCCGAGGATTAATCGCTCGATACCACTTTTGTCACGACCGAACCGGGCGTGATCGTGCCTTACCCGCACCCGAGTCATGCATCGGAGAAATCTGGAATATAAAGACAATACATGAAACCAATGTAATAAGACGGTGAAATAAGAAGACAAAGCTAACCAAAATGGTTACCTTCGAGATATATAAATAACAATTTGAGCATTACATCCTTTCTACAACTCGCAACAGCATTACAGCACTCTAAGAATGATACAACAACAATGGCGGGACAGGGCCCCGCCATACCCCTGAATGTAAGTACCTACAACGACAGGGGACTATACCACTGATAAACCTCCGGAGAAACGGAGCTTCCCAAACGCTGAATTGTGACCACATGGCGAGGATCAACATCGGTGTACCTCTACTGCGGCATGAACGCAGCCCCGGGGAGGTCGCATACAGTACCAAGTATGTGAAACTGAAAAATACTGTAAATGAAGTCATAGTAGTCTATATAAAGCAGGAGACATGTATGATAACCAAACTACAGTTCACAATAAAGCAGTCATGTCAAGTCAGGGACTCACGCCCTCAAGTCATTACTCAAGTATAACAATGGGTCTCACGCCCACAACATCAATCATGCGTGGAATACCTTCTCACCGGCGATCCATGATATAAAAGCACCAAGGAATACACATAAACACCGGTCCCACTGTGTCATAATAAAACCGTGCGGGGTAAGAAATGGCGCATAGCCGACTACTAAAACCCACAGTACCAACAATGCTATAAAACTGTATCACGAGGTCTTCTAGACCGCACCACATGATCGAAGTTGGCCACTCGCCCGCCGTATCAATGTGCGCGTCTATTCCTGGAACTTACCGCAGCTCCGCATAGGTCACACACAGACCCGCATGAGGTATTCCTCGAATCATGGTCCTGCATCGCTGAGGTATACCCGCGTCGGAGGTAGCTTAACCCCAGATCCGCTGGACTCCGCACCGCATAGTCTCAATAGACCATAGTCCCATTTGCATAGGCATCCGCGTCGGGCTAAACACCGGAATGATCAATCACGAGCATACCGCCGCCCGATAGTCTCGCGGCACGCATAGGTCATATAAACCCGCATCAAGGGTGGAAAGCCCTCGGTATAACAAGTCAAGGGGGTAGGTGATATAATAATAGTACAACGGACTTACCGGTTAGAAACGTAAGCACAGCAAGAATGACCCCCTTACACAACAATCACAAGATACTAACACACGTAGCATCCTAACATGTTTACTTATCAAATCAACAAGAAAGTATTACAAGGCTATCACAAACCAACAAAATCAAGTTATTCACACAAGGTACTTTATGCTAATAAGTTCGGGTATCTATCCCCAAAGTACTTCCTACATTAACTCTTTTAAAAGATCCGTTTCTTTCACAGAAGTCACACAATACCCGTAGTATAAAATAGAGTGACTATCTTTTTAATTAAACCAAAACACTTCCCTTTGTAAAATCAAGTAACAACATTATTTTCCAAACGTTCAAGTTTTCCTAATTTCAAATGTTCACGTTTCTTATTTTAGAAAGGTTTCGTAGTTCATAGTCTTATTCATTTAAGAATATAATTCTCTTTTAAACAATCTGAGAAACATATGCCTTATATGTGAGTAGGTTATTCTTGTTCATAATCAATCTTATTAAGCAGCCATGATCTAGGAAATGTAATATCATTTTGTCTCATCTTAGCTTCATGCGGATGGAGGTTTCTACCGGTTTTAATAATACTTTAATCAAAACATTTCCCTTTATTAACGCTGCAGTGGTTTGTCGATACTCATTCTGATTTCCGAAATCAGTAAAACATTATTCCCTTTAAAAACCAAGTACTCATTACTCACGAATGAGGTTTCACACAAAATTCATATTAATTTAATTAAGTCAAGTCTCTTATCTTTTAAGATCAAGTCTCTTAACTTCTAAAATCAATAAATCATTCATTTTATCTCTCTTAAGCCGTTATACCTAACTTCCCATAAAGCTAGTATAACTCTTAAGCTTTTAAAACCAAGCATTACTCTTCTTTCAAAAACAGTTCTTAATTCTCTTGAAATACTTCAAGATTTTTATTATTCGGGCATAAGTCAAAAGACATTGCCGTACAACTACGTTCAATTAACACGCGTACGTCTACCGTACTATATATATATTCTTTTAAAATATCATGCTCAAGAGGATAGGAAGAATCACATACCTCGCGACGATTATCGACTATTAGCAAAACGCTCCACGGCTATAACCCGGCTAGCCTTGTCCACCTTTCAAGTAGCACATGCTACTCACAGAACATTCAACCTATAAAGGTTATACAAGTCTATCAAAGTCTAGACTACTCGGTAGATTAGTCTTAAGCAGTAGGTTCTCTATTTACGGAAAATCGGGCAGCACTTCCCTATCCGTCAAACTTTATAAGTCTACTGTAATACAGTCCTATGTAAGTACAGTTCCATTCCTTTTAACATTCTTCTGTATAGTGTAATTACAGTCCAATTCTCTTCTTTATATTCAGGCTTAAGTCAAAAGACATTGCCGCAAAACTATGTTCAGCTCTATATATAGTATACTTCAACTATATATTCCTACAACATGCAATTTCCAATTACAATAGGGGGACAAGATTATTTACCTCGATAAGCCCAAAATTATCCGAGATAAAAGTCGATCCTGAGCAAGGTTTCGCTCCAACTCCGTGCGCTCCAATTCACTCCAAGAAACCCTTAGAAGTTCCACACACTTCTACTAAGTACTCCAACTAAATATGGAGATTTTCCTTAGGGTTTCGTTTTTGTGACTGAAGGGAAGTATAATAGTATTTCTGGGCTTTTCGTATAGAGGTAACTTTTGGGATACTACAAGGTATAAGGCTAAGGTAATTTGGGTATGGTAACAACACTTGGAGAGTATTTCTACTAAGAGGGGGGTATTTATACGAGACAACACCACAAGGGGGGTGTATATACCCCTCGGCCAACCCCACTAGGAGGGGGGGTACTCTCGGCCAAGGGGCCTCACCAAGGGGGGAGGGGGAGGCTAGGACGAGACACTACAAGAGAGGGGGGGGGAGGATTTTTAGACTTAGGAAATTATTTGGATGAAGAAGTCTTCAAAAGAGGGAGGTATTTATAGGTCAAGCAATGGCCAACCAATGGCCAAGATCATGCCAAGTGCAAGGCAAGTGTAGGGTCAAGATTCCCCCATGTGTACCTTATCCATCTACCACACAAATACCACAAAATATCCTACCTACTCTCACTCTCCCTTTTCGTCCAATGTCGCCCCACCATCCACCAATGAGAGGGTGCCAAGTGTTTCCCTCTCGTTGGTCCAAAATATTTCGTCTCTCGGAAAAATCCGCAAAAATAATAAATGACATAGCCGGAATTTTCCCTTCGCAAGTCTTGTAAAACGCTTTTAAAAAAACGATTCTAATCGGGTGTTGTGCACAAAATATTTTCGCCAAGTCTACTTAAAGTTCAAATTTTTCACGCACGCCTCACGCATACATACTCGGAAATACGGGTATAACAACATGATCGCTACATATTGTGTATCGTAAATTGGTTATCATATATTTCTTACGCTTTATATAGATCGTTATGATTTCATTTACGATTTTCGATTTCACATACTTGGTACTGTTGTCTCGACCTCCTTGGAAGTGCGTTCATGCCGCAGGTAGAGGTACACCAGTCGTCGATCCTCGCTCTTAGGATCACAGTTCAGCGTTTTGGGAAGCTCCGTTTCTCTGGAGGCTTATCTTGGGTATAGTCCCCTGTCGTTGTAGGTACTTACATTCAGGGGTATGGCGGGGCCCTGTCCCGTCATTGTTGTTATAACATTCTTAGAGGTCTGTAGTACTGTTGTGGGCAGAGTTTGTAAAAGGGATATAACTGTTCGGGTTCAAGTTTTATTTATATATTCAGAAAGGTAACCGTTTTGGTTAGCCTGTTTTTCTTATTTCATTATTGTATATCTTGTTTCATGTGTATGTTTTTATTTTCGCTGATTTTCTCTGATGTTGTATCACTAGGGTGCCCGGGGTAAGGCACCAGTCGCGGGCCCGGGGTCGGGTCGTGACAAAATCCGTACAAATAAATTTCCATAATGATAATACATTCCATAATACTCAATTAATGCATTTTGAGAATCCAATTCTCTTCAACGAACATTTTTCCTTTCCGACGTTCGGAAGATTTTTCGTCGGAAAAACAATTCTTCCTTTCGTACAAATTTCAAGTCTTGAGTTCCTTACGTACACTCTCTTAAACATGTCCTGGAGTTACGGGGTGTAACAACTTAAGGGGGTATTTATAGGACATTCAATGGCCAAGATTCAAGCATGTGTATGGTGTAGATTGGGGACATGTGTGTGTGGATTCTACCAACCATATGTCCACCACAAATTTGAGACATGTGGCTAGCCACATGTCTCCACAAAAACGTCCAAGGGACACATGACATGCCTAAATCGGCCACATGGCCACATGGGGGTGCCATGTGTCGCCCTCCTACTTGTCCAAAATATTTCATCTCCCGAAAATATCCGTAATGCCAAAAATCTCGAAAATAAAGTGGGCCCCACAAACTAGAATTCCTCCCGTGGGCCCCAAGTGACCAATTCCGGAAAATAAAATCCATAATTCTTATAAATTCTTAAAGTCTTAAATACCGAAGTTGAGAATCCAATTCTCAATAATAAACTTTTTCCCTTCACGAAGTTCGGAATATTTTCCGTTGGAAATTCCAAATTTTCATCCTTAACCTAATTAAGGCTGTACATTCGTACGTACGTCCTTACATACGTATTCTGGAACTACGGGGTGTAACATTCTCTCCCCCTTAGAAACATTCGTCCCGAATGTTCCTTCAACGTTTAATCAAAACAGATATCGACATAGTCCCCCTTACTATATGTTACACCCCGTAGTTCCAGAGTATGTATACAAGGACGTACGTACGAGAATACGACATTAAAATCGGAAAGGAAGAAAGATGTGATTTTTTTCGACGGAAAAGTTTCCGGATTTTGTGAAGGAAAAAGGTTCGTTAATAGGAATTGGATTCCCAGATTTGGTATTCGTACTTTTTAGAATATTTGAGAATTATGGAATTTTATTTCCGGAATTGGTCACGTGGGGCCCACGGGGAAAATTTACGGTTTTGTGGGGCCCACTTTATTTTCGGATTTTTGGCATTACGGATATTTTCGGAAGATGAAATATTTTGGACGAGTAGGGGGGCGACACGTGTCACCCCCATGTGGCCATGTTGGCCGAATGGCTAGAGGACATGTGGTCTTGGACGTTTTTAGTGCCACTTGTCCCATTTTTGTGGTGGACACATGTCTCAAAGTTGTGGTGGACATTTGGTTGGAAGAACCCACACACACTTGTCCCTAATCCTCACCTTACACTTGCTTTGATCCTAGCCATTGGTTGGCCTATAAATACCCCTTGATTTCAAGACTTTATTCATCCACACTTAGAGAAATTCCAAGGCAAAATTATCCCTCCCTCCTTAGGTGTTCTCGTCCAAACACACCCCCCCCCCCACCTTGTGTAGAAATTCTTCAAGTGTTGGTACAATTCCAAATACCTTAGCCTAAATCCCTTGTAGTATTCCAAAGTTATCCCAACATAAGAGCCCGGAAATACTACTTTATTCCAATAGTCAAAAAGCGAAACCTAGGAAAATCTTCATAGATGGATGAAGTGTTAAGAGAAGTTGTTTAGAAACTTCTAAGGGTTGCTTGGAGCGGGTTGGAGCGTAAGGAAGTGGAGCTAAACGTTGCTCAGGATCGACTTATAAATCTTGGATAATTTTGGGCTTATCGAGGTAATGATCTTTGTCCCCCTATTGTAATTGGATATTACATATTGTAGTAGTTTAGAATTGAGTATAAGATATATTGGAAGGATGATTATAAAGAATTGAACTGTATTTACATTGGACTGTATTTACAGTAGACTTGTAGTATTATTGTGGGGCAGAATTGTACACGTCCGGTTAGACGTGTAATCCCCTCTGAGTTGTCGGCTTGGTAGCGGGCCTTGTTAGTGGAGGTTATTTATGTGGTTACGGGGGGGGAGGTGCTGCCGAATTTTCCGTAGAATATGGAACCTTGTACTTTGAAATATTCTACGAAGGGATCTAGAAGTTAATAAACGTTATATGGCCATTATAGGTTGAAGTACTACGAGTAGCGTATTCTACTTGAAGGGTGGAAAAGGCTAGCAGGGTTATAGTACTTTGGAGCATTTTGCTTATTGTCGATAATTGTCGCGAGGTATGTGAACCTCTTCTTATCCTTTCTAGCATGATTGTTGTGAAATATATATATAGTGCAGTAGACGCACGTGTGTTTAAAGGAATTTGATTTTCCTTTTGTGTCCTTGACTTGATTCCAAAGTTAAGTGACTTGTTATGAAATATTAAGGACTTGAATTATGTTAAAAAGTTGTAAAACCTCATTCATGAGTAATGGGTGTGTGGTCTTTTAAAGAATAAAGTATTTTGATTTCGAAAATGAGAATAGTTGTCCTTGGTTGGTTTAAAACATAAAGTGTTATAATAGCTTTATGGGAAGTTATTTATAACGACTTTATGAAAACAAAAGAATGGTTTTATTATTGGATTTAAAATGATAACTTGACATTTTAAAAGTTGGAGGTTGGTTTCCTTAAAAGATATGATTTAAAGATTAGGAGACTGATTTTTGAAAGTAAAAAGACTTGACTTATAAACAACTTGATTTTGGGAAAGGAGAAGTAACTTGATTTAAAGGCATAGGTTACTTGTTTTTAAAAGAGTAAGACACTTGGTTTAAAAAGTATATTGCTACTTGACTTTAAAAAAGAAAAAGTGTCTTTGTTTTAAAGGAAGGCATGGTTTTGTCTTAAAATGGTTTAAAAAGGAAGGCATGCTTTTGTCTTAAGATTGGTTTAAAAAGAAGGTATGGAAATTGTTTTGGTTTACTTAAAAGATAGTTACTCTATTTTGATACTACGGGTATCGTGTGACTTTTGTGTGGGTAACTTGACTATGTTGGCTTGTGATAGCCTTGTAATACTTTCTTGTTGGTTTGATAAGTAAACATGTTATGATGCTACGTGTGTTAGTGTCTTGTGACGTTTGTGTAAGGGGGTTTTCTTGTTGTGCTTATGTTGTTTAACGATAAGCAGTTATGCTGGTATTATATCACTTACCCCCCTGACTTGTTATGCCGAGGGTTAGCCGCCCCCGATGCGAGGAATACCTCATGCGGGTCCATGGGACCTATGCGGAGCTGCGGGAGTTCCAGGATGATCACTCCGGGTGTGTTACGCCGATGCGAGGAATACCTCATGCGGTCTGTGTGACTATGCGGACTGCGGGAGTCCAGGTTGATGCCGAGGGTTAGCTACCCCCGATGCGAGGAATACCTCATGCGGACCTAGGTGGTCTATGCGGACTGCGGAAGTTCCAGGATTAGGCTCGCATAATGATACTATGGGCGATTGGCCTTGCTTCGATCATTAGCGGCCTAGAAAAGACCAGTTACGTTATATCTATTTTGCTCTTGTTTATGCTGTGGCACTATGTGCGGTTAAAAATTGGTTGTTCGTACGTATTTGTGAACTGGTTTTAAAATGTTATGATTTTATTTCAGTACTTTACAGTTTCACATACTTGGTACCTGTTGTACTGACCTCCTTCGGGGGGCTGCGTTCATGCCGCAGGTAGAGGTACACCAGTTGTTGATCCTCGCTCATAGGATCACAGTTCAGCGTTTTGGGAAGCTCCGTTTCTCCGGAGGCTTATCTTTTGGTATAGTCCCCTGTCGTTGTAGGTACTTACATTCAGGGGTATGGCGGGGCCCTGTCCCGTCGTAGTTGTGGTTACATTCTTAGAGGTATGTAAATGTTGTGGCGTGGTTTGTAAAAGGGATGTAGCTCGTAGTTTAATCATTTTTATATATATGCAGAAGGTGGCCGTTTTGGTTAGCCTATTTTTCTTATTGTATATCTTGTTTCATGTGTAAGTTTTTATTTAGGTGATTTTCTCGATGTTGTATCACTAGGGTGTCCGGTAAGGCACGACCACGCGGGCCGGGTCGTGACAAAAGTGGTATCAAAGCAGTTAGTCCTCGGAAAGTGTCTACAGACCGTATCTAGTAGAGTCTTGATTATCGACGTGTTGTACACCACACCTATAATCAGGAGGCTGCAGGATATTTAGGATTGGTTTCCATTATTCTAACTCTGAGATCGTGCCTTAGAGTTGTGTTATAAGTTGGAGTCCCTCTGGCGTATTCGTATGTGCTAGTTATGCCTCTACGCAAGGCAACCAGAGCCCAAGAGGGCAAGGCAGCAGAGGGAGCTGCGAGTAGAGCACAGAGGGTTACGAGGGCACAGGCCAGTCATTACCTGAGATAGTGCTTCATTCGGGGAGTTCTGCGACGCCGCTAGCCCCAGGAGAGTTTAGAGCAGCAGCAGTAGCTACAGAGACCACGATACCTGAGTCTTCAGTTCCACGACCAGGAGCCGAGGATATGAGTTACAAGGAGATGGCCCAGTTACTAGCCAGGCTTGTGGCTAGGAATGAGGACAGACGAGAGTCGGAGGTTCCGGTAGTACCAGTAGTTCACCCTAGATCCGATAGTTGAGATTTCGGGACTTCTTGAGTTGCAGTCCACCCGAGTTCTATGGATTGAGAACTGAGGAAGATCCTCAGGAGTTTATTCGTGTCACGACCCGTTCCCGGGCGCGTGACTGGTGCCTTACCCCGGGCACCGTAGTGATACAACATCAGAGAAAATCAGCGGAAATAAAATCAAAGTCATGAAACAATAGATTAACATAAGAACAGGCTAACCAAAACGGTTACCTTTCTGTATATAAACTAAAAACTTGAACAGTTAAATCATTTTTACAAAACTTACCCACAACAGTACTACAGACCTCTAAGAATGAAATCAACTATGACGGGACAGGGCCCCGCCATACCCCCTGAATGTACAAAAATATGTGACCTCAGGGAACCATACCAAAAGACAAAGCCTCAGGAGAAGTGGAGCTTTCCCAGAACTGAACAGTGATCCTAAGAGCGCGGATCAGCAAGCTACGTACCTCAACCTGCGGCATGAACGCACTCAAGGAGGTCCGCATAACAGTGCCGAGTATGTGAAACTGAAAATACTGTAAGTGAAATCATAATAGTCTATATAAAGCAGGAGACAGGTATGACAATCAAAATGCGTTTCGCAAAGCCCGGCCAACAACAAGAGTAATGAGCATCAAAATTGTGTCTAAAAAGATACCATTTCACAATCTATAACAATCGTGTCAAGTCAGGGACGCATGCCCTCAAAGTCATTACTCAAATATAACCCCGGGTCTCATGCCCAAACATATCAAACGTGTCTGTGGGATTCCTTCCTCACTGCCGGCAGTATATGATGTAAAACAACACCCATAATGGAAGCATACCCGTGGGCCACCCAACGTGTCAGTATGTCCAAAGTAAATAACAAGATAACACTCCTAGTGGAAGCATACCCGTGGGCCACCCATCGTGTCAGTATGTCCAAAAGGAAATAACAAGATAACACTCTTAGTGGAAGCATACCCGTGGGCCACCCATCGTGTCAGTATGTCCAAAGCAAATAACAAGATAACACTCCTAGTGGAAGCATACCCGTGGGCCACCCATCGTGTCAGTATGTCCAAAACAAATAACAAGATAACACTCCTAGTGGAAGCATACCCGTGGGCCACCCATCGTGTCAGTATGTCCAAAAGAAATAATAAGATAACACTCATAGTGGAAGCATACCCGTGGGCCACCCAACGTGTCAGTATGTCCAAAGCAAATAACAAGATAACACTCCTAATGGAAGCATACCCGTGGGCCACCCATCATGTCAGTATGTCCAAAGGAAACAACAAGATAACAATCATAATGGGAGCATACTCGTGGGCCACCCAACGTGTCAGTATGTCCATCAATCAACGGATAGCCGCCTCCATCGAGACGCAGAGCACGTAAATACAACACTTGCACAACAAAGGCTATCACCACAAGCATAGGCAAGTTCAACATACTTTTAGACATTCCTTTTATGACCACAAATCCGGGTTTTAGCCCCAAGGTACTACGTAATTAAATTCTTTCAACAGATCCATCTCTTTCACAAAAGTCACATGATACTAATACTCGTAGTATCCAAAATAGAGTAACTATCTTTTTATGTAAACCAAAAATCAATTTCCATACCTTCTTTTTAAACCAATTTATACTTCAATTCCACAAGTCTCATTTCCTTTAGAAATCAAGTTCCTTACTTTGGAATTTAAGAAAAATCGATACTTATTATTAATGACCTTATTAAAGCAACTGTGATCTAGGAAATGTAATACAATTTTGTCTTATCTTAGCTTCTATGCAGATGGAGGTTTCTACTTGTTTTAATAATATTAATTATTTGTCAATATGTTTTCCTTTATTAACGCTGCAGTGGTTTGTTCGATACTTATTCTCATTTCCGAAATCAATATAACATTATTATTCAAAACCAAGTACTCAAATTATTTGTCAATATATTTTCCTTTATTAACGCTGCAGTGGTTTGTTCGATACTTATTCTCATTTCCGAAATCAATATAACATTATTATTCAAAACCAAGTACTTATTACTCACGAATGAAGTTTCACAACTTTCCACACAATTCAAGTTCTTCACATATCAAATCAAGTCAAATATAAGTCAAGTCTCTTATCCTTTTTTAAAAATCAATAAACCATTCATTTACCTACATAAAGTTGTTATAATTAACTTCCCATAAAGCCATTATAACACTTTATGTTTTAAACCAACCAAATTCGTTTAGCACACGTACGTCTACCGTACTACATAGTTTAAAATAAGCATGCTAGAAAGGATAGGAAGAGGTTCACATACCTCGCGACGATTACCGACAATTAGCAAAACGCTCCGACGTACTATAACTTTGCTAGCCCTTTTCCACCCTTCAAGTACAATACGCTACTCGTAGTACTTCCACCTATAATGGCCATGAAACGTCCATTAACCTCTAGATCTCTTCGTAGGATATTTCTAAGAACAAGGTTCCATATCCTACGGAAAATTCGGCAGCACCTCCCCCGTTTCTACTCAATGTTTCCACCTTTTCCAAGGCCCGATAACCGTAATTAACATACTAATTAAGGTGCAATAATACCGAAATTTAAAGAAGGGGATAACACGCCCAAACGGAACGCGATTAACAATCTCTCCTTCATAATAACAGTAAGTAAAGAAGGGGATAACACGCCCAAACGGAACGCGATTAACAATCTCTCCTTCATAATAACAATAAGTAAAAGAAGGGGATAACACGCCCAAACGGTAACGCGGTTTACTATATCTCCTTCATAATAATAATAAGTAAAAGAAGTCCAAAGTAGATACGGTCCTTAAGTTGGTGTCCTTGGCCAACTTTTACAATTTACTTATCCAATTACCTCATTAGTCCTTCAACTTATATTCCAATCTTTATATAAGTTATAGATTCTTTGTTGTTAACTTCTTAGCAAGTAATGGATACGTTTTTACCATTTTAATGGCTAATATGCCAATTCTCCTTTTAACACCTTAACAAGATCCAAATCTTTCTTTATATCTTATAGTCCATAATATACTTCCAATATATGTATAATATCCATATATACATAATAATCAAATTCACAAAGAGTTTAAGGTTCATTACCTCAATACTAGCCCAACAATATCCAAGATCTTAAAGTCGTTCCAAAGCAAGTCTTAGCTCCAAACCTTTGTGCTTTAGCTCCACATCTTTGTGTTCCAACTCACCAAGTCACCTTTAGGAGTTTCTAATCAACTTCTACTCAAAAATTGACTCCAAAAGTGAAGAACACTTTGGGCTTCAAAACTGTCCACTCTCGGTTTTTGTGGTGTTTTGAGGCTATGGGTGTGAAATCTTATCTAACTCTTGGTTGGTAATCTTCCTAACACACTAAGGAAGAACACTTATAAGTTTAAGAATTTTTGGACAACTTTTGGTTAAGGGGAGGGGCTGTTTGACGAGAGCAACTAGAGATGGAGGGAGAGGAAATATTTTTCAAGTCTTGTAATATGTTAAGTGTGGAAGATTTTCATCCACTAAGGGGGTTTATATAGCATAACCAAGGGTTGGGATTAAAACATGTGTAAGGTAGAGATCATTTGTGTAGGTTCCTTACTACACTTGTCTTACAAAAGCCATGCAAGTTCTTGACCATGCAAGACTTGCCCACTAACCTCTAAAAACCGTCCAAGCCATGCCAACTAGGCTAGAATTTTGGCCACTTGTCTTGCCCACTTGTCCACTCCATTTTCGTCCACTTGGCCCAATCTATGGGTGACACTTGTCGCCCTCCTATTGGTCCAAAATATTTTATCTCTCGGAAAAATTCCATAGCCGTAAAAATATTGAAAACGCAAAATTTCCTTCACAAGGTTCGGAATAATTTCCGTCGGAAAACAATTCTTTCATTCTTACCCTAATTAGGGCGTATACAATCGTACGTACGTCCTCACATACATACTCCGGAACTACGGGGTATAACATTCTCCCCCCCTTAGAAACATTCGTCCCGAATGTTCCTTCTAAGTCTCAAAACATACCTGTGCCGGTATAGTCTTCCCTCTTATACTTACGAAACCAATTTTGCCACACATGGCCATAATACAACATACGCGCGAAAACGCATATCCGAGCCAACGAAGAATCATCTCTAAAGCGTATATCAATACCATTAGCTCCACCCATGGTCCAAAGGATACTTTCTTCACATCTTTACTTATAAAAAGGACACTTCCATCTTCTTAACACATCTTCGCCTCTTTTCTTACTCGTCGTACCCTCCTCGAACACCCGAACTCTTTCTAGTACATGTACCATACTTCCGTCATTGCTTCATTTTCCAAAATCTTGGAGTTACTACCTCCAACCTTGGTCATCTTACCAGCCTCACATTCCTAAAAGGCCAATCCCGGCCTTCATGATCTGATTATGGTCGAACGCGTCTACGAACTCGTACAATGGTTATCTAAACTTGGGCCTTGCACCCTCGTGACCCCATCACCTAGCGGGACCACCTCAAATTTACCTCATTTCATTCTGGGCTGCGGGTTGACCCGCAATCTGGCCTGAACCCGACCCATTATCGCGCCAAACTCTCTCGTTCCCCGATCCGGAACAATCTTACTAATTCACGTCATGACAGCTACCAGTTCTATCTCAAACTACCCATGGAATTATCACACAAACACTCCACGTATACTATGTACTCCGACAAAGACTAACCGTAAAATCTTTTACTCAAGACGGCCTTACACCTAAGGTCTCGGTCTCAACTGTTATAAATTCTAAGGTTCACAATTGTCTCATCCCCAGACTTACCCTTTTCACAAACCAGGCTTCTAAATCACATTTTAACACAAGCTATCCGAACATAACACTTAACACATCATCATATCATCAATACAAACTAGTCTCTAGAGGGTTAAGGATATACCTGAAAATCAAAATAGGCGGTTCAAAGGACCGCTAAAACTGGGAACTTCCACCGCGACCTCTGCCGTGGCCTGCTGGTGTATGAACATCCTGTGAAGAACCCGCAACTGATCCCGTAGCCTGTGCTATCCCACCAGTGCCACCTCTGGTCGGACAGTTCCTCGCAAAATGGCCTTGCTGGCCGCATGTAAAACAAACTCCCAAACTAGCACGACACTCCCCACCATGGAGCCTACCACAACGGCCACACCGAGGTAGGGGTGGCTTCATCCCAGCTAACACCCTGCTTCCCAAAATCTGAACCTCGAGCCCCGACCGCCTCGAATACCTGACGCCCAAGGCGTGGAGGACCACTCTGGACTGGATGAGGTATATGACTAGCTCGCTGAGGCGGTCTGCTTTCTGAGTCTTGAAGGACCTCGCTATCTCCGCCCTCTTATTCTGATCCTGGTCCCTACGTCGGTCTCTACGTTCCTCCATCCCCTGTGCATAAGCCTGTATACGGGAAATGTCCATGCCCGGCTGAAGAGCTACACCTGTGCAACCCTCTGCTAAGTAATCGTCAAGTCCTGTGACATAGTGGTGCACTCTATCCTCCATATCTGCCACTAAAGCGGGGACATACCGAGCCAATGAGTCAAACTTCTACGCCAGACTCAACCGCACGCCTGCCTGTCTCAACATCAAAAATCTATCGGCTTGTGCTCTCCTCATCTGTGGAGGAAAAAAGTGAGTGAGAAATGCCTCTGAGAACTCGTCCCAAACAGCTGGAGGCGCATGCTGCCCCCGGGACAGCTCCCATGAATCAAACCAGTCGACTGCAGTATCACGCAGCCGATGTGAACCTAAGACCACCGACTCGGTCTCCGAAGCCTTGATCACTCTCATGATCATTCAGAATCGCTTGGATGAACTCCTGCGGATCATCCTCAGGCCTCGACCCATAGAACTCTGGCGAGCTGCAACTCAGAAAGTCCCGAAGTCTCAAACTATCCGACCTCGGGTGAACCACGGGTACTACTGGAATTGGAACTGCTGCATCCAACCTATCCTCGTGCCTCGCCACGATCCTGGCTAATAACTGGACCACCTCCTTGTAACCCATATCCTCTGTTCCTGGCCGTGGGACTGGCGTCTCAGGTAGTGTGGCCTCAGTAGCTACTGTTGCTGTCCTAAACTCTGCTGGGGCTGGCGACGTCGCAAAACTCGCCGTCTGTAGCACCACCTCAGGTAAAGACTGGGCCTGTGCCCTCGTAACCCTCTCGGTTTCTACTCAGCCTCTTCGCCGCTTTGCCCTTCTGGGCTCTGGTTGCCTTGCGTAGAGGCATAACTGATACAGAAAAGTATGTCAGAGGGAGTTCAACCTATAACACAGCTCTATTGCACAATCTTAGAGTGAAAGAATGGAAACCAATCCTAAATGTCCTGCACAACACACCGATAATCAAGACTCTACTAGACACGGTCTGTAGACACTTTTCGAGGATTAACCGCTCTGATACCACTTTTGTCACGACCCGTTCCCGGGCCCGCGACTGGTGTCTTACCCCGGGCACCCTAGTGATACAACATCAGAGAAAATCAGCGAAAATAAAATCAAAGTCATGAAACAATAGATTAACATAAGAACAGGCTAACCAAAACGGTTACCTTTCTGTATATAAACTAAAAACTTGAACAGTTAAATCCTTTTTACAAAACTTACCCACAACAGTACTACAGACCTCTAAGAATGAAATCAACTATGACGGGACAGGGCCCCGCCATACCCCCTGAATGTATAAAAATATGTGACCTCAGGGAACCGTACCAAAACACAAAGCCTCCGGAGAAGTGGAGCTTTCCCAGAACTGAACAGTGATCCTAAGAGCGCGGATCAGCAAGCTACGTACCTCAACCTGCGGCATGAACGCAGCCCAAGGAGGTCAAGATAACAAAAATTTAGTATGTGAAACTGAAAATACTGTAAGTGAAATCATAATAATCTATATAAAGCAGGAGACAGGTATGACAATCAAAATGTGTTTCGCAAAGCCCGGCTAACAACAAGAGTAATGAACATCAACATTGTCTCTAAAAAGATACCATTTCACAATCTATAACAATCGTGTCAAGTCAGGGACGCATGCCCTCAAAGTCATTACTCAAATATAACCCCGGGTCTCATGCCCAACCATATCAAACGTGTCTGTGGGATTCCTTCCTCACTGCCGGCAGTACATGATGTAAAACAACACCAATAATGGAAGCATACCCGTGGGCCACCCAACGTGTCAGTATGTCCAAAGCAAATAACAAGATAACACTCCTAGTGGAAGCATACCCGTGGGCCACCCATCGTGTCAGTATGTCCAAAAGGAAATAACAAGATAACACTCATACTGGAAGCATACCCGTGGGCCACCCATCGTGTCAGTATGTCCAAAGCAAATAACAAGATAACACTCCTAGTGGAAGCATACCCGTGGGCCACCCATCGTGTCAGTATGTCCAAAACAAATAACAAGATAACACTCCTAGTGGAAGCATACCCGTGGGCCACCCATCGTGTCAGTATGTCCAAAAGGAAATAACAAGATAACACTCATAGTGGAAGCATACCCGTGGGCCACCCAACGTGTCAGTATGTCCAAAGAAAATAACAAGATAACACTCCTAATGGAAGCATACCCGTGGGCCACCCATCGTGTCAGTATGTCCAAAGGAAACAACAAGATAACAATCATAATGGGAGCATACTCGTGGGCCACCCAACGTGTCAGTATGTCCATCAATCAACCAGATAGCCGACCCTCCATCGAGAGACGCGGTAGCACAGAAATACAACATTTGCACAACAAAGGTTATCACCACAAGCATAGGCAAGTTCAACATACTTTTAGACATTCCTTTTATGACCACAAATCCGGGTTTTAGCCCCAAGGTATTACGTAATTAAATTCTTTCAACAGATCCATCTCTTTCACAAAAGTCACATGATACTAATACTCGTAGTATCCAAAATAGAGTAACTATCTTTTTAAGTAAACCAAAAATCAATTTCCATACCTTTTTTTAAACCAATTTACACTTCAATTCCACAAGTCTCATTTCCTTTAGAAATCAAGTTCCTTACTTTGGAATTTAAGAAAAATCGATACTTGTTATTAATGACCTTATTAAAGCAACCGTGATCTAGGAAATGTAATACAATTTTGTCTTATCTTAGCTTCTATGCATATGGAGGTTTCTACTTGTTTTAATAATATTAATTATTTGTCAATATGTTTTCCTTTATTAACGCTGCAGTGGTTTGTTCGATACTTATTCTCATTTCCGAAATCAATATAACATTATTATTCAAAACCAAGTACTCAAATTATTTGTCAATATATTTTCCTTTATTAACGCTGCAGTGGTTTGTTCGATACTTATTCTCATTTCCGAAATCAATATAACATTATTATTCAAAACCAAGTACTTATTACTCACGAATGAGGTTTCACAACTTTCCACACAATTCAAGTTCTTCACATATCAAATCAAGTCAAATATAAGTCAAGTCTCTTATCTTTTTTTAAAAATCAATAAACCATTCATTTACCTACATAAAGTTGTTATAATTAACTTCCCATAAAGCCATTATAACACTTTATGTTTTAAACCAACCAAATTCGTTTAGCACACGTACGTCTACCGTACTACATAGTTTAAAATAATCATGCTAGAAAGGATAGGAAGAGGTTCACATACCTCGCGACGATTACCGACAATTAGCAAAACGCTCCAACGTACTATAACTTTGCTAGCCCTTTTCCACCCTTCAAGTAGAATACGCTACTCGTAGTACTTCCACCTATAATGGCCATGAAACGTCCATTAACCTCTAGATCTCTTCGTAGGATATTTCTAAGAACAAGGTTCCATATCCTACGGAAAATTCGGCAGCACCTCCCCCGTTTCTACTCAATTTTTCCACCTTTTCCAAGGCCCGATAACCGTAATTAACATACTAATTAAGGTGCAATAATACCGAAATTTAAAGAAGGGGATAACACGCCCAAACGGAACGCGATTAACAATCTCTCCTTCATAATAACAGTAAGTAAAGAAGAGGATAACACGCCCAAACGGAACGCGATTAACAATCTCTTCTTCATAATAACAATAAGTAAAAGAAGGGGATAACACGCCCAAACGGTAACGCGGTTTACTATATCTCCTTCATAATAATAATAAGTAAAAGAAGTCCAAAGTAGATACGGTCCTTAAGTTGGTGTCCTTGGCCAACTTTTACAATTTACTTATCCAATTACCTCATTAGTCCTTCAACTTATATTCCAATCTTTATATAAGTTATAGATTCTTTGTTGTTAACTTCTTAGCAAGTAATGGATACGTTTTTACCATTTTAATGGCTAATATGTCAATTCTCCTTTTAACACCTTAACAAGATCCAAATCTTTCTTTATATCTTATAGTCCATAATATACTTCCAATATATGTATAATATCCATATATACATAATAATCAAATTCACAAAGAGTTTAAGGTTCATTACCTCAATACTAGCCCAACAATATCCAAGATCTTAAAGTCGTTCCAAAGCAAGTCTTAGCTCCAAACCTTTGTGCTTTAGCTCCACATCTTTGTGTTCCAACTCACCAAGTCACCTTTAGGAGTTTCTAATCAACTTCTACTCAAAAATTGACTCCAAAAGTGAAGAACACTTTGGGCTTCAAAACTGTCCACTCTCGGTTTTTGTGGTGTTTTTGAGGCTATGGGTGTGAAATCTTATCTAACTCTTGGTTGGTAATCTTCCTAACAAACTAAGGAAGAACACTTATAAGTTTAAGAATTTTTGGACAACTTTTGGTTAAGGGGAGGGGCTGTTTGACGAGAGCAACTAGAGATGGAGGGAGAGGAAATATTTTTCAAGTCTTGTAATATGTTAAGTGTGGAAGATTTTCATCCACTAAGGGGGTTTATATAGCATAACCAAGGGTTGGGATTAAAACATGTGTAAGGTAGAGATCATTTGTGTAGGTTCCTTACTACACTTGTCTTACAAAAGCCATGCAACTTCTTGACCATGCAAGACTTGCCCACTAACCTCTAAAAACCGTCAAAGCCATGCCAACTAGGCAAGAATTTTGGCCACTTGTCTTGCCCACTTGTCCACTCCATTTTCGTCCACTTGGCCCAATCTATGGGTGACACTTGTCGCCCTCCTATTGGTCCAAAATATTTTATCTCTCGGAAAAATTCCATAGCCGTAAAAATATTGAAAACGCAAAATTTCCTTCACAAGGTTCGGAATAATTTCCGTCGGAAAACAATTCTTTCATTCTTACCCTAATTAGGGCGTATACAATTGTACGTATGTCCTCACATACATACTCCGGAACTACGGGGTATAACAATTCGACAGTTGCAGCGGATCATGAAAGTGATCAAGACCTCAGAGGCATTTCTTACACACTTATTGCCCTCGCAGATGAGGAGAGCTCGGGCAGATAGATTTATGAGGTTGAGGCAGAACGGGCGGACGGTTCGAGAATGCAGTATAGAGTTTGACTCATTGGCTCGTTATGTCCCCGCTTTAGTGGCAGACATGGAGGATAGAGTGCACCGATATGTCACAGGACTTGACGATTATCTAGCAGAGAGTTGTACAAGAGTAGCTCTTCAGTCAGACATGGACATTGCCCAGCTGAGCTTATGCGAGATAGAACATAGAGATCAACGGATTAACCAAGAACAGCAGAAGAGGGCCAGAACAGCAGGGTCCTTTGGTAACTTTCGAGGCGGACCTTCTCAGCAGCAGACTGTTTATGCGCCTCCGCCAGTACAGAGTGGTCCTCCACAGGCTTCAGGACGTTCGGGGTATGCAGGAGTTGGTCAGAGCTCCAGGGTTTCTGGTTCACAGATTTACATAGGTTAGAGCCAGCCAGATTCAGTTTTCCCTCAGTGTTCACTATGTGGTAGGCGTCATCCCGGGGAATGTCGTCTTTTTACTAATGCTTGTTTTACCAGCGGCCGTCAGGGCCATATGAGGAGAGAATGTCCTAGTAGGAGGGATACAGGTGGGATGACTTAGCCTACAGTCGGTTTGATTGATGGTTCGGAGAGGAAGGGGTGTTAGCCAGAGGAGGCCACCCCCACCTCGGTATGGCCGTTGTGGTAAGTGTTCTTATGGGGAGTATCGTACTACTACGACAACTTGTTATGCTTGCGGCCAGCAGGGCCATTTTGCGAGAAATCGCCCGACCAGAGGTGGCGCGGATGTTACGACTCAGCCTTCGGGATCAGCGGATGGTTCATCCCCTTCTATAGTTATGCGCCCAGCAGAGCAGGATTTGGGTTAGAGCGACAAAGGGAAAGTGAAGCAGTAGTTACAGGTATATCTTTAACCCTCTAGAGACTAGTATGCGTGAGACGATGACTTAATGTTAAGTGTTATGTTCGGATAGCATTGTGTAAGTTGTGATAAGAAAACATGTTTAGTTGAAAAGGGTAAGTTTGGGGCCATGGAGATTGTGAGCCATAGAATGCAGATAACCATGCAGACCTTAGATGCAAGGCCGTCTTGAGTAAAGGATTGTACGTTTGATCGTTGTCGGAGTACATTGTGTACGTGGAGTTTATTCAGGTGATAAGTCCATGGGTAGTGTGAGATGGAAGTGGTAGCTTTCATGACGTGAATTGGTAAGATTGTTCCGGATCGGGGAACGAGAGTTTAGTACGAAGTGGGTCGGGTTGAGGCCATATCGCGAGTCAACCCGCAGCCCGAAATGTGGTGGGGTCAGTTTGAGGTGGTCCCGCTAGATGATAGGATCACGAGGGTGTTAGGCCCAAGTTTAGGTAACCATCGTACGAGTTTGTGGATGCGTTCGACCAGTAGTCAGGCCGATGGGGTCAGCCCATCTTGTCTTTTAGTCAGGACTGTTTACTCGGCGGAGGGTTATGCGAGATGTTGTATATCAGGAAGGTTGTAAGGCTGCACGAGGTTCCTACTTTTTATGGCAGGCTGTGGAGCCCAATTTTCGACTATTTCTTTTATTTCTGGAGGTTTTACCAGGCGGGGTTAGGAATTTAGGTGAGTCTCAGTATTGCATCCACCCTCGGGCCGACGGGCAAACATCGCGTATTATCCAGACATTTGAGGATAGGTTACGGGCCGGTGTTTTGATTTCAGGGGTAGCTGTGAGGATTATTTGCCTCTGGTTGAGTGAGTATTATAATAGCTACCATTTCAGTATTCGGATGGCGCCTTATGAAGCCTTGTATGGGCGGAAGTGTAGTCACGGTCGATTGGTTCGAGGTTGGCAAGGTTCAGATAGTTGGTCCATACTTGATTCAGCAGGATGTGGGTAAGGTGAAGCTTATCCAGAAGAGGTTTTTAGCAGCTCAGAGTCAACAGAAGTCATGCGGATAATCGGCGTCGACACTTGGAGTTCAGGTTGACGGTGGGTCTTCTTGAAGGTTGTCACGACCCGAACCCGGGCCCGTGACTGGTGCCTTACCCCGGGCACCCTAGTGATACAACATCAGAGTAATCGGCGGAACATAAAACAATAACATGAAACCAATGCAATAAGACAGTGAAATAAGAAGACAGACTAACCCAAAAACGGTTACCTTCATAATATATAACAATTTGAATGCATATCCCTTTCTACAATTCTGCCCACAACAGCATTTCTGCACTTCTAAGAATGATACGACAACAATGGCGGACAGGCCCCGCCAAACCCCGAATGTAAACACCTACTACGACAGTGGGACTATACCATCGATAAGCCTCCGAGAAACGGAGCTTCCCAAACGCTGAATCCGTGACTCGAGAGCTAGGATCAACGATCGTGTACCTCAACTCGCAGATGAACGCAGCTCGGGCGAGGTCAAGATAACAGTACCAAGTATGTGAAATCGAAAATATCAGAAATGAAATCATAATAGTCTATAAAGCAGAGACATGTATGATAACCAAACTACAGTTTACAATAAATAAGCAGTCATGTCAAGTCAGGGACTCACGCCCTCAAAGTCATCACTCAAATATAACTATGGGTCTCAAGCCCATAACATCAATCATGCCCGTGGAATACCTTCCTCACTGCCGGCAGTTTATGATATAAAAGCACCAAGAAATACACATGAACACCAGGTCCCACCTGTGTCCTAATAAAACAGTACAGGGTAAGTACGAAGGCATAACCGACTACTAACACCCACAATTACAGTGGTCATAAATCGACATGATATCACATGATCAAAGCCGTCACTCGCTCGCAGATCGACGCGTGTTCAGCCCTCGAACTCCGCAGCCCGATAGGCCAACCTCATAGCCCGCATGAGGTATTCCTCGCATCGAGGGTAGCTACTCCCAAGATCGCCCCGACTCGCACCGCATGGCCACAAAGACCGCATGACCACAAGCGGCCGCGAAACTAACACGAACTCCGTAGTTCCGCATGGATCCCCGACCCGCATGAGGTATTCTCGAATCATGGTCCTGCATCACCGAGTCTACCCCAGACGGAGGCAGCTTAACCTCCTAAACAAGTCAAGGTGAGTGGTACAATACCAACATATCGGAGAGTCAAACAACTTTAAGCGCGATGGCGGAAACCCCTTTACACTAACATCACAAGATACTATCACACGTAGCATCCTAGCATGTTTACTTAACAAATCAACAAGAGAGTATTACAAGGCAATCACAAACCAACATAATCAAGTTATATACACAAGGTACTTTCTACTATATGATTAACAAGATCGGGTTTTTATCCCCAAAGTACTTCATACATTAACTCTTTAAAAGATACGCATTTTCACAAAACCACACAATACCAGTAGTATATGAAAATAGATTGATTATCTTTTGAAGTAAATCAAAACACTTACCTTTGTAAAATCAAGTAACAACATTATTTTCCAAACGTCCAAGTTTGCCTAATTTCAAATGTTCACGTTTCTTATTTTATAAAGGTTTCGTAGTTCATAGTCTTATTCATTTAAGAATATAATTCTCGTTTAAACCCTCTGAGAAACTTAAGCCTAATGTGTGAGGAGGATATACTTGTTTATAACAATCTTATTACAAAGACCATGATCTAGGAAATATCATTTTGTCTCATCTTAGCTTCTATGCAGATGAAGTTTCTACCGGTTTTAATAATACTTAATCACAAAACATTTCCTTTTATTAACGCCGCAGTTGGTTTGTCGATACACATTCTGATTTCCGAAATCAGTAAAACATTCTTAAGCCGTTATACCTAACGTCCCATAAAGCTAGTATAACTCTTAAGTTTTCAAAAAACAAGTATTAATCTTATTTCAAAATGATTCAAAAATCTTTTGAAATACTTCAAGTTCTTTATTATCACATAACCAGCTTATAGTTCAATTGATTACCTTTTAAAACCACAAGTATTTTCTTACATACATAAAGTCGTTATAACCAACTTCCCATAAAGCCGTTATAACACTTTATGTTTTAGACCAATCAAATACATTTAACACACGTACGTCTACCGACTACATAGTTACACACATATCATGCTAGAAGAGATAGGAAGAGGTTCACATACCTCGCGACGATTATCGACTAATAGCAAAACGCTCAAGTACCTCAAACCGCCTACTCCTTAAGCCAAGTAGATCGCGCCACGCATAGTACTTTCCACCTATAAGGCCACGCGCTTATTAACATTTAGATCTCTTCAGAGAACATTCTACGTAAAATTCGCAAAGACCTCCCGCAACAGCAGAAATCTCCTCCTCTATCGGGCCCGCTACCAAGCCAACCAGGGGTTATACGCCTAATCCAGACGCACAATTCTACCTCACGTAAAAGCTACACAAGTCATCAGAATACACCCTAAGTAATTACTGTTGAACTCTTCTTTGAAAAGGTTTCTTATTATTCAGCTTAAGTCAAAAGACATTGCGAAAACTACGCTCGATTCTATATATAGCATACTTCAACTATATATTCTAACAACATGTAATTTCCAATTACAATAGGGGGACAAGATAATTACCTCGATAAGCCCATAATTATCCAAGTATAAAGTCGATCCTGGGAAACGTTTAGCTCCAACTCCGCGCCCAACCCGCCTAAACCACCCTTAGAAGTTCTAACCAACTTCTACATACTACTCCAACTAACTATGGAGATTTCCTTGGGTTTCGGTTTTGTGGTGACGGGAAGTATAATAGTATAACTGGGCTTTTAGTATAGTATAACCTTAGAATACTACAAGGTATACGGCTAAGGTAATTGGGCATTACAACAATACTTTGAGAGTATTTCTACCAAGAGAGGGGTATTTATACGAGACAACACCACAAGGGGTGTGTACTTTCTACCAACCCCACTCAGAGTGGGTATTCTCACCATGGGAGGGGGTGCTCTCGGCCAAAGGCCTCACAAAGGGGGAGAGGAACTCTCGGCCAAGACACTACACTAAGGGGGAGGAAGAAAGCTTTCAAGACTTAGAAGTTTGGGATGAAGAAGTATTCACAAGGGAGGGGTATTTATAGGGAGTTTAATGGACAAGATCAAGCCATGTGGGGGGCAAGTGGAGGGCCAAGATATGCCCAAGTGCCCCCTAGTCCCTACTCCTTAAAACCCTCACAAATATCTACACAAATATCTACCAACAACTTGCCCACCAATCGGCCCTAAGCCGCCCCACTTGTTTCCAATGTGAGGGTGACACATGTCACCCTCCCGTTGGTCCAAAATGTTTCGTCTCTCGGAAAAATCCGCAAAAATAAGAAAAGACATAGCCGGAATTTTCCCTTCGCAAGTTATGTAAAACGTTTAAAAAACGACTTAACCTCGTGCCAGGCACAAAGAACTTTCGCCAAGGGTGCCACATGGGGTGACACGTGTTGCCCGATTCGTCCCAAAATATTTCGTCTTCCAAAATATCCAAAATCCCGAAATCTCAAAAACAAAGCGGGCCCCACAAAACCAGAATTTCTCCCGTGGCCCCACGTGACCATTTCCAAAAATAAAATCCCAAAATTCTAATATAATCTATGAAGTCCAAAACCAAATGGGAATCCAATTCCCATTAACGAACCTTTTTCTTCACAAAACCGAAACTTTTCCGTAAAACTCACATCTTTCTTTCTTTTCAAAATTTCTGCCGTACTCTCGTACGTACGCCCTCACTAACATACCCTGCAACTACGGGGTATAACATTCTCCCCTCCTAAGAAACATTCGTCCCGAATGTTCCTTCTAAGTCTCAAACAAACACGCGCCAGTATAGCCTTCACTACTATAATTACGAGAACAAACCTGCCACACCTGGCCACAGAAACACCCGCGCAAAATACTTACATCCACGTCCACGAGGAAACACCTCTAACATCACCACAAAACACCTCTCTCCGGGGTCTAGAATATACTTCCTTCGCACCTTCTATTTTCAAAAGAAATGATCACATCTATGCCGCATACATGCTCGCTTCTTCCCGATACCACTTTTGTCACTTTGCGCGAGGTTCTAGTGTCACTCCGCGACCCAACAAATGGTACCGGATCGCATGCGATCCACGAGGATGTCGTACTTTCTTGTACACTCGAACTCTTTCTCATAACCTACCACATTTCTTGAACAAGTATAAACCAACTATCTCAATCCTGCCAACATCGAACCAATCGACCAAGAACTTACACTTCCGCCCCTAAGGCTTCATAAGGCAAAACCGAATACCAAATGGTAGCTATAAAACACTCCCTCCACAAGAGACAACAAACCTCACAACTACCCCTGAAATCCAAACACTGGCCCGAGGATGAATACGATACGGAGGCTTACCTGAGTTCCTAACCCTGCCTGGTAAAACTTCCAGAAAAAGAAACAGCCGTACCTTGGGCCCCACTGTCTGCCATAAGGTGAAGGTAGGCACCCCGTGCAGCCTTACAACCTTTCTGATAAAACAACACTGCCGAATAAACGGTCCTGACCGAAGAACACGATGGGCTGCCCCCATCGGCCCGACTACTGGTTGAATGCATCTACGAACTCGTACGCTGGTTAACTAAACATGGGCCTAACACCCTTATGATCCTATCACAAGGCGGGACCACCGTAAACTGACCCCACCACCATACAGGCCGCGGGTTGACCCGCAATGTGGCCTCAACCCGACCCGAACCCGGCAACGCGCAAAACACTAGCTTCCCGAACCGGAAAACTCTCACAATCAAGTCACGAAAACCTAGTGGTCTTCTTAGATCAACTACCCTCTTTCATTTCACACTACCCAGGGACTTATTATACAACATAGCTCACGTGCACTATGCACTCCGGTAAGAATCAAACATAACAATACATCTTCACCCGAGATGGCTTTACCCCTAAGGTTTCCACGTAAGGCTCCAAGGCTCACACTTTCCCTCAATCTTTCCTGGTTACTAACCATGATTTCTAATCACAATTTACACACTGCTATCGGAACATAGTACTTAAGATATACTCATCTTATCACACATGCTAATCCCTAGAGGGTTAAAGATATGCCTGAATCTACTGCTTCACTCCCCTTAATCGTTCTAATCAAACCTGCCCCGTAGGGCTCATAGCTAAGGGAGGTGACGAACTACCCACCGATCCTGAAGGCTGAGTCCTCCTACTTGGACATCCTTTCGACACCTGGCCCTGACGGCCGTAGGTACAACAAGTACCAACTAAAAGACGACATTCCCGATGATGCTCGTCACACCGCGGAACCTAAGCTCGAGCTCGACCAACTCCTCGATACCGAACGCCCCGAACCCCGCGAGGACCACTGCGACCGCGTGGATGTGCATAATCTAATCCACGTGAGGTGACTCGCCTCGAAAGTTACCAAAGGACCTTGCTGCTCGCCCTCTTCGCCCTCGTTAACCCGTCGATCTCACGCTTTCTACCTGCGGCATATGCCCGCATACGTGCCATGCTCGCTTCAATCGAAGAACTACTCTTGCACAACCTCTCGTTGATATTCATCAAGACTCGCAGACATCGGTATACTCTCCGTAGCCAAATCCATAGCTAGTAACAGTGGTCGCCTTTCTTGCAATCTAATTTCATCGTTCTGGCCGTGGAACTGAAGGTTCAAATATCATGGCCGCAGTAGGCACTGCCGCCGCCGTGCTAAACTCTGCTGGGGCTAGTGACGTCGCAGAACTCCCCAAATGAAGCACCACCCCAGGTGATGATTGGGCCTGTGCCCACGCAACCCACTGAACTCTACTCGCAGCTCCCTCGGCTGCCTTGCCCTCCTGGGCTCGGGTTGCCTTACACGGAGGTATAACGGTAAGGGAAAGAAATACGTCAGAGGGGTCCAACTTATCACACAGCTCTAAGGCACGATCTCTGAATGAGAAGAATGGAAACCAATCCTAAATATCCTATAGCCTCCTGATTATTGGCGTGGTGCACAACACACCGATAATCAAGACTCTACTTAATACGGTCTGTAGACACTTTCCGAGGATTAACTGCTCTGATACCACTTTTGTCACTTTGTCGCGAGCCTTGCTCCGATGACCCAACAAATGGTACCGGGCTGCTTGCGATCCCTGAGGCATGCCCTACGGCCCTTCTCAGGATGTGCCATACGGAGAGCCACGGTTCGGGTCTGTTCCCGTGGTAGAGGCTCGCCTCTTTATACGCCACCGGCGAGGTCAAGACAACATGTACCAAGTATGTGAAACAAAATATCGTAAATGAAATCATAATAGTCTATAAAGCAGAGACATGTATGATAACCAAACTACGCTTACAATAAATAAGCCATGTCAAGTCGTGGACTCACGCCTCAAAGTCATCACTCAAATATAACTATGGGTCTCAAGCCCATAACATCAATCACGCTCGTGGAATACCTTCCTCACCGCAGCTTTATGATATAAAAGCACCAAGAAATACACATGAACACGTGTCCCACTGTGTCCTAATAAAACAAAGACAGGTAAGTACGAAGGCATAACCGACTACTAACACCTGCACTAACAGTGGTCATAAATCGTATCATGATATCTGTCTGAATCATTACATGATCAAAGCCGGTCACTCGCCGCAGATGCTCGGATGTGCGCTGCCTAGCCACGAACTCTCCGCAGCTCAAGATAGGCCAACCTCATAGGCCCGCATGAGGTATTCCTCGCATCGAGGGTAGCTACTCCGGCATCGCCCCGACTCGCAGTCCGCATGGCCACAAAGACCGCATGACCACGCGGCCGCAAACTAACTCGAACTCCCGTAGTTCCGCATGGATTCCTCGACCCGCATGAGGTATTCTCGAATCACGGTCCTGCATCGCTGAGTCTACCCCGCGTCGGAGGCGCTTAACCTCGGAAACAAGTCAAGGTGAGTGGTACAATACCAACATATCTACCGAGAGTCAAACAACTTTAAGCGCAATGGGGAAACCCTTTACACTAACATCACAAGATACTATCACACGTAGCATCCTAGCATGTTTACTTAACAAATCAACAAGAGATTATTACAAGGCAATCACAAACCAACATAATCAAGTTATATACACAAGGTACTTTCTACTATATGATTAACAAGATCGGGTTTTTATCCCCAAAGTACTTCATACATTAACTCTTTAAAAGATACGTTACTTTCACAAAACCACACAATACCCGTAGTATATGAAAATAGAGTGATTATCTTTTGAAGTAAATCAAAACACTTACCTTTGTAAAATCAAGTAACAACATTATTTTCCAAACGTCCAAGTTTGCCTAATTTCAAATGTTCACGTTTCTTATTTTAGAAAGGTTTCGTAGTTCATAGTCTTATTCATTTAAGAATATAATTCGCTTAAACCATCCGAGAAACATAAGCCTTATATGTGAGTAGGATATTCTTGTTTATAACAATCTTATTACAAAGACCATGATCTAGAAATATCATTTTGTCTCATCTTAGCTTCTATGCGGATGGAAGTTTCTACTGGTTTTAATAATACTTAATCCAAAACATTTCCTTTTATTAACGCCGCAGTTGGTTTGTCGATACACATTCGATTTCGAACTCAAGAAACATTCTTAAGCCGTTATACCTAACTTCCCATAAAGCTAGTATAACTCTTAAGTTTTCAAAACCAAGTATTACTCTTCTTTCAAAATGATTCAAAAATCTTTTGAAATACTTCAAGTTCTTTATTATCACATAACCAGCCGCTTATAGTTCAATTGATTTACCTTTTAAAACCACAAGTATTTTCTTACATACATAAACCGTTATAACCAACTTCCCATAAAGCCGTTATAACACTTTATGTTTTAGACCAATCAAATACATTTAACACATGACGTCACCGCACTACATAGTTACACACATATCATGCTAGAAGAGATAGGAAGAGGTTCACATACCGCGACGATTATCATCGACTAATATCAAAACGCCCAAGTACCTCAAACCGCGGCTACTCCTTAAGCCAAGTAGATCGCGCCACGCATAGTACTTCCACCTATAAGGCCACAAGGCGCTTATTAACATTTAGGTCTCTTCAGAGAACATTCTACGTAAAAATTCGGCAAAGATTCCCCCACCCCCAAGCAACAGAAATCTCCTCCTCTATCTGGGCGGCTACCAAGCCAACCGGGTGGGTTATACGCCTAATCCGGACGTGCACAATTCTACCTCACGAAAATCTACACAAGTCCATCAGAATACGCCCTAAGTAATTACATTGTAACTCTTCTTTGAAAAGGTTTCTTATTATTCGTGCTTAAGTCAAAAGACATTGCGAAAAACTACGTTCGCCTATATATAGCATACTTCAACTATATATTCTAACAACATGTAATTTCCAATTACAATAGGGGACAAGATAATTACCTCGATAAGCCCATAATTATCCAAGTATAAAGTCGATCTCGGCAACGTTTAGCTCCAACTCAAGGCCCAACCCGCTCTAAACCACCCTTAGAAGTTCTAACCAACTTCTACATACTACTCCAACTAACTATGGAGATTTCCTTAGGGTTTCGGTTTTGTGACTGACGGGAAGTATAATAGTATAACTGGGCTTTTAGTATAGGTATAACCTTAGAATACTACAAGGTATACGGCTAAGGTAATTTGGGCATTACAACAATACTTTTGAGAGTATTTCTACCAAGAGAGGGGGTATTTATACGAGACAACACCACAAGGGGGGGGGGTGTGTACCCCTCGGCCAACCCCACTAGGAGGTATTCTCGCCAAGGGAGGGGTGCTCTCGCCAAAGGCCTCACAAAGGGGAGAGGAACTCGGCCAAGACACTACACTAAGGGGGAGGAATCAAGCTGTCAAGACTGAGAAGTTTGGGATGAAGAAGTCTTCACAAGGGAGGGGTATTTATAGGGAGTTTAATGGACAAGATCAAGCCATGTGGGGGGCAAGTGGAGGGCCAAGATATGCCCAAGTGCCCCTAGTCCCTACTCCTTAAAACCCTCACAAATATCTACACAAATATCTACCAACAACTTGCCCACCAATCGGCCCTAAGCCGCCCCACTTGTTTCAATGTGAGGTGACACACGCCACCCTCCCGTTGGTCCAAAATGTTTCGTTTCTCGTAAAAATCCGCAAAAATAAGAAAAGACATAGCCGGAATTTTCCCTTCGCAAGTTATGTAAAACGTTTCGTCGAAAAACGACTCTAACCGGGTGTTGTGCACAAAGAACTTTCCGCCAAGGGTGCCACATGGGGGTGACACGTGTCGCCCCCCGATTCGTCCAAAATATTTCGTCTTCCGAAAATATCCAAAATCCCGGAAATCTCAAAAACAAAGCGCCTCACAAAACCAGAATTTCTCCCGTGGGCCCCACGTGACCATTTCCGAAAATAAAATCCCAAAATTCTAATATAATCTATGAAGTCCAAAAACCAAATCTGGGAATCCAATTCCCATTAACGAACCTTTTTCTTCACAAAAACCGGAAACTTTTCCGTCGAAAACTCACATCTTTCTTTCTTTTCAAAATTTCTGCCGTACTCTCGTACGTACGCCCTCACTAACATACCCTGCAACTACGGGGTATAACAAAGGTACCACCCCGGAAGGGTGTGACGAGATTTGGAGAGCAGGGGAAACTTAGCCTGAGGTACTTTGGGCCTTTTCAGATCGTTTGTAGAATAGGCCAGGTTGCCTATAAGTTAGCACTGTCGTCCGACTTAGGAGGCAGTACGTCCGGTCTTCCATGTTGCTATGATTCGGAAGAGTATCGGAGATCCATTCAGAGTGTTCCCAGTTAATGATGACCAAGTTGGAAATGGTAACCCCGGGATTTTTTGAAAACTGAAGCAATGAAAGAAATGTGGTACGTGTAGTAGGAAGAGTTCGAGTGTACGAGGAGGGTACGACGAGTAAGAAAAGAGGCGTAGATGTGTTAAGAAGATGGAAGTGTCCTTTTTATAGGTAAAGATGTGAAGAAAGTATCCTTTGGACCATGGGTGGAGCTAATGGTATTGTTATACGCTTTAGAGATGATTCTTCGTTGGCTTGGATGTGAGTTTTGCGCGTGTGTGGTATTATGGCCATTGGTGGCATGATTGGTTTCGTAAGTATAGTAGTGAAGACTATACCGGCACAGGTGTGCTTGGAGACTTAGAAGGAACATTCAGGATGAATGTTTCTAAGGGGGGAAGAATGTTACACCCCGTAGTTCCAAAGTATGTATACGAGGACGTACGTACGAGAATACGACATTAAAATCGGAAAGGAAGAAAGATGTGATTTTTTTCGACGGAAAAGTTTCCGGATTTTGTGAAGGAAAAAGGTTCGTTAATAGGAATTGGATTCCCAGATTTGGTATTCGAACTTTTTAGAATATTTGAGAATTATGGAATTTTATTTCCGGAATTGGTCACGTGGGGCCCACGGGGAAAATTTACGGTTTTGTGGGGCCCACTTTATTTTCGGATTTTTGGCATTACGGATATTTTCGGAAGATGAAATATTTTGGACGAGTAGGGGGCGACACGTGTCACCCCCATGTGGCCATGTTGGCCGAATGGCTAGAGGACATGTGGTCTTGGACATTTTTAGTGGACAAGTGGCAAGCCACTTGTCCCATTTTTGCGGTGGACACATGTCTCAAAGTTGTGGTGGACATTTGGTTGGAAGAACCCACACACACTTGTCCCTAATCCTCACCTTACACTTGCTTTGATCCTAGCCATTGGTTGGCCTATAAATACCCCTTGATTTCAAGACTTTATTCATCCACACTTAGAGAAATTCCAAGGCAAAATTATCCCTCCCTCCTTAGGTGTTCTCGTCCAAACACACCCCCCCCCCCACCTTGTGTAGAAATTCTTCAAGTGTTGGTACAATTCCAAATACCTTAGCCTAAATCCCTTGTAGTATTCCAAAGTTATCCCAACATAAGAGCCCGGAAATACTACTTTATTCCAATAGTCGTAAAAACGAAACCCTAGGAAAATCTTCATAGATGGATGAAGTGTTAAGAGAAGTTGTTTAGAAACTTCTAAGGGTTGCTTGGAGCGGGTTGGAGCGTAAGGAAGTGGAGCTAAACGTTGCTCAGGATCGACTTATAAATCTTGGATAATTTTAGGCTTATCGAGGTAATGATCTTTGTCCCTATCAGAATTGGATATTACATATTGTAGTAGTTTAGAATTGAGTATAAGATATATTGGAAGGATGATTATAAAGAATTGAACTATATTTACATTGGACTGTATTTACAGTAGACTTGTAGTATTATTGTGGGGCAGAATTGTACACGTCCGGTTAGACGTGTAATCCCCTCTGAGTTGTCGACTTGGTAGCGAGCCTTGTTAGTGGAGGTTATTTATGTGGTTACGGGGGGGGAGGTGCTGCCGAATTTTCCGTAGAATATGGAACCTTGTACTTAGAAATATTCTACGAAGGGATCTAGAAGTTAATAAACGTTTTATGGCCATTATAGGTTGAAGTACTACGAGTAGCGTATTCTACTTGAAGGGTGGAAAATGCTAGTAGGGTTATAGTACTTTGGAGCATTTTGCTTATTGTCGATAATCGTCGCGAGGTATGTGAACCTCTTCCTATCCTTTCTAGCATGATTGTTGTGAAATATATATATAGTGCGGTAGACGCACGTGTGTTTAAAGGAATTTGATTTTCCTTTTGTGTCCTTGACTTGATTCCAAAGTTAAGTGACTTGTTATGAAATATTAAGGACTTGAATTATGTTAAAAAGTTGTAAAACCTCATTCATGAGTAATGGGTGTGTGGTCTTTTAAAGAATAAAGTATTTTGATTTCGAAAATGAGAATAGTTGTCCTTGGTTGGTTTAAAACATAAAGTGTTATAATAGCTTTATGGGAAGTTATTTATAACGACTTTATGAAAACAAAAGAATGGTTTTATTATTGGATTTAAAATGATAACTTGACATTTTAAAAGTTGGAGGTTGGTTTCCTTAAAAGATATGATTTAAAGATTAGGAGACTGATTTTTGAAAGTAAAAAGACTTGACTTATAAACAACTTGATTTTGGGAAAGGAGAAGTAACTTGATTTAAAGGCATAGGTTACTTGTTTTTAAAAGAGTAAGACACTTGGTTTAAAAAGTATATTGATACTTGACTTTAAAAAGGAAAAAGTGTCTTTGTTTTAAAGGAAGGCATGGTTGTCTTAAAATGGTTTAAAAAGGAAGGCATGCTTTTGTCTTAAGATTGGTTTAAAAAGAAGGTATGGAAATTGTTTTGGTTTACTTAAAAGATAGTTACTCTATTTTGATACTACGGGTATCGTGTGACTTTTGTGTGGGTAACTTGACTATGGTGGCTTGTGATAGCCTTGTAATACTTTCTTGTTGGTTTGATAAGTAAACATGTTATGATGCTACGTGTGTTAGTGTCTTGTGACGTTTGTGTAAGGGGGTTTTCTTGTTGTGCTTATGTTGTTTAACGATAAGCGCTTATCTCGGTATTATATCACTTACCCCGACTTGTTATGCCGAGGTTAGCCGCCCCGATGCGAGAATACCTCACGCGGGTCCATGGGACCTATGCGAGTCGCGAGTTCCGGATGATCACTCCGGGTGTTACGCCGACGCGAGGAATACCTCACGCGTCCAGGTGACTACGCGGACTGCGGGAGTACTGTGTTGATGCCGAGGGTTAGCTACCCCGACGCGAGGAATACCTCATGCGACCTAGCGGGTCATGCGATCGCGGAGTTCCAGGATTAGGCTCGCATAATGATACTATGGGTGATTGGCCTTGCTTCGATCATTAGCGGCCTAGATAAGACCAGTTATGTCACGACCCGACCTCGGGCCCGCGACTGGTGCCTTACCCCGGGCACCCTAGTGATACAACATCAGAGAAAACCAGCGGAAAATAAAAACTCATGAAAGAAAACAGTGAAATAAGAAAACAGGCTAACCCAAACGATTACCTTTTTGTACATAAATGAAAACTTGAACAGTTACATCCTTTACAAACCCTGCCCACAACAAAGCATGCACTTAAGAATTTTATAACAATAATGACGGGACAGGGCCCCGCCATGCCCCTGAATGTACAAAAGTCTACAACTTCAGGGAACCGTACCACAGGACAAGCTTCCGGAGATGTCACGACCCGACCCCGGGCCCGCGACTGGTGCCCTACCTGGACACCCTTACAGGTATACATCAGAGATAATCAGCGGAACATAAATGAAACTTATAAATAAATCAACAAAAGTAAAACAACAGGTTAGCCGATAGGGCTACCTTCCCGACATTTATATATACAACCAAGCTTGTCTCATTTCCTTTACAACCGACCACAATATGTGACTACAGCACCTCTAAGAGTTTTAACATAACAATCGTATGGACAGGCCCCGCCATACCCCGAATATACATGAATCTACAACCTCGTGGAAAACTGCATCAAGAGATAAGCCTCCGAGCAAATGGAGCTTTTTCCCAAAATCAACCGAGATCCTAAGAGCAAGGATCACCAACCCGGGTACCTAAAACTGCGGGCATTTAACGCAGCCCTCGGAAGGGTCGCATAACAAAAATTTAATATGGAATGTAAATAACGTCAAGAAATGATCATAATCAGACAAAGAATGACAGGGACAAATATACATAGTACATACCAGATCCTGTCGTGTCATTACCACTTATGAACTTAATCGTACCTTATTATCTTTTCCCATTTTCAATAGAAGTTATAGTCACATTCTTATGTACATGATTAGGAAAATTATTAAGTTCATTACCGTATAACTTACTTATCTTTCATAAGTATAATTCGGCCCTTTAAGGAGGGGCGCCTATACTACCCGGACCAATTTGGGACGCGATCAAGTCACACAAATATCAAAGCGTGCCCGTGGAATCCCCCATCACTGCCGACAGCTATACGTGTAAATTATAACCATGTGACGCGCCCGTGGCATCCCACCTCATCGCATACATACACAACACATATATATATCTCCCGCCGTGGAATCCTACATCACCGCTGACAACTATAAGTGTAAATTATAACCATGTGTCGCGCCCGTGGCATCCCACCTCACTGTCGGCGTACACATACACAACACATATATATATCTCCTGCCCGTGGAATCCCACATCACTGCCGACAACTATAAGTGTAAAATATAACCATGTGTCCCGCCCGTGGCATCCCACCTCACCGCTTACATACACATACACATATATATATATATATATATATATATATATATATATATATATATATATATATATATATAACGACGCATGCCCCGGAATCCCACATCGTATAATCATGGCCATAACGTGCCCTCGGCATCCCTCATCGTAGGTGCAGGTCTTCATGGGGAGCTAGCCCATGGAGTAAAATATAACATGGTCGGATGCCCCGGAATCCCACATCGTATAAGCATGGCCATGGAGTAATAAAACGCGCGGCATCTAACCCGATCTCGCCGCACGCCCGCATCCTCATCGATAAGCATGGCCAAGATCAATCACAATGGAATCATACCCGTGGAATCCCACACGCCAGACGTCCGATAAAATGTCCGCATCTAACTCGCATCCTCGGTCACATGCCCCTAATCCCACATCGTATAAGCATGTCCAAGGATCAATCATGATGGAAGCATACCCGTGAATCCCACATCACCGACAGACGCCCAAGTAAACTTATAACAAGACAGCTGGCCCTCCAACTGAGAGTCACGACAACGTAACATATAATACTTGCACTTAAAGCTATCACAAGCAAATACAGGCAAGTTCATTAAACCCTTTAGACTTCCATTTTTATAAACTCATGGCACTTCCATTTTATACATAAAAATCCGGGAATTTAACCCCAAGATACTAACACCCGTAGTATCCAGGCTTGTGTACACTTCACATAAGTCACGATACTTTTAGAAATACAATCCTCGGCTTCTAAATCAAGTGACCCTTACTTTAAAGCTTTTAAGCAAGTGATACCTTTAAATCACATTGCCCTTCCTTAATTCAAGTTATTTCTTTGATTACTTTATTAGAGAAAACCATTCTCTTAACCTTCTATAAAGTCGTTATAACCAACTTCCCATAAAGCCGTTATAACTCTTTATGGTTTTAGACAAACCCATTCCTTTTATAACCAAGAGACTTATACCTTTTTGAAACCAAGTATTATATACTTTCAAATCAATTCTCTTAACTTTCAAATTACAATTAGTCTTTTAACCTTTAGAAATCAAGTGACTCATTTTATTATAAAACCTTAGGCAATTGATGCCTTAAAAACAAGTTGCCTTTTCATTAAAATCAAGTCATTTATCTTTCCATAAAGCAAATATAACCAACTTCCCATAAAGTCGTTATATTCACTTTATACCTTAGCCAAAATATAATTTCCTATCCAAGGGACTTATACGTTTAAAACGGAACAAGTATCACATACTTTAAGACTCTTCAAGTCCCTTAACTTAATAAAACTTAAGACATCCTTTATTCTTTCAAAGAAGTGAGTTAATCTCCTAACTCACCCGACTTGGCTATTCATAAAACTAGTAAAGGATATCAAGGTGTGGTACGTCTAGCATACTACATGCGTGCAACTAGTCATGCTCAAAAGATAGGAAAAGTTCTACATAGAGTAAATCACACAACTACCTCTTAACTTCTAAGAGTAGAAGGAAACATGAAATGATACCACCGGTATATTCCATACATAGAATCATGCCAAAGGAAGGAAGAGGTTCACATACCTCGCGACGATTATCGACAAGTAGCAAAATGCTCCAAAGTACTTCAACCTTGATATCTATTCCATCCTTCAAGTAGGATACGCTATACTTAGTACTTCAACCTATAATGGTCACAATACGTCCATTAACCTCTTACTTCAAACGTAGAATATTCTAAGTGCTAAGTCACTAAATTCTACGGAAAATCGGACAGCACCTCCTTTGTTTCTACTCATTTTGCCACCTTTTCCAAGGCCGAATACAATAACCAAACACGCCACATTTAAGGCCCAAACAATGAAATCATCAATAGGGGATTACACGCCTACTAGACGTGTAAAATTCCGCCCCACAATAGATATCAAATTAATACAACTTACTAGGCCAATTCGGCTAACTTGAAGTACTACAACATCAATTCTTATCCAATTTCCATTTCAATCCAATTTGTTAGCATGATATCAAGTCGCAATCGATTATAACTACTATAATCTTCAAGTAATTAACATGCGACAATTCTAATAGACGACCAAAATGTAATCCAACTTCACAAGGCTTAAATGACATTTCGGATTTTAGCTACAATCAATCCATAATACTTATAAACTTCAACACATAAACTTCATGCTAGCTATATGCCAAGCTAACAACAATATATATAATCTTGGAACACTTTTAAGAGACAAGATTATACCTCAACGAATCTTAATCCAACTCCAAATCCGAAGTCGCTCCTTAGCAACTTAGAGACTCTTCAAGACACTTCAATCCGCTACATGATACCCTTAGAACAATACCAACAACTTTCCTTCAAACTTCCAATCCAAAACCTAGAAAGCAACTAGGTTTTCACTTTGACTAAGTCAATTATGTCAAGCCTTACTACTTGCAAGACTTGTCTTCCTAACAAGGGTCAAATGACCCTTGTGCCCATGTATTTCGTCCAAGACATCAATAAGGGGGGTGACACGTGTCGCCCTCCCATTCGTCATAATATTACGTTTTCCGATAATTTCATAATTCTGATAATTTTTTACAAGTCTCAAATCTTAACACTTGTGAGTTCTTACGTACGTTCTTAAAACATGTCCCGTAAATACGGGGTGTAACAGGAGATATGGAGCTTTCCGAGAACTGAACAGCGATCCTAAGAGTGCGGATCAGCAAGCTATGTACCTCAACCTGCGGCATGAACGCAGCCCCGGGCGAGGTCGATAACAGTACCAAGTATGTGAAATCAAAAATATCAGAAATGAAATCATAACAGTCTATAAAAACAGGAGACATGTATGATAACCAAACTACAGTTCACAATATATATAGCAGTCATGTCAAGTCAGGGACTAATGCCCGTAAAATCATCACTCAAGTACAACCCGGGAATTTAACCCGCACAATGGCCGCATGCCCCGTCATCTCACCTCGGTATAAGCATGGCCCCGGAACCGTCCTAGTGGGCCCATACCCGTGGACCATCCAACGTGTCGGTATGCCCAAAGGAGATAACAAGATAATACTCACCGTGGAAGCATACCCGTGGGCCACCCAACGTGTCAGTATGTCCACCAATCAAACAGATAGTCGGCCCTCCATCGAGGGACTCGGTAGCACAAAATCAAACACTTGCACAACAAAGGCTATCACAACAAGCATAGGCAAGTTCAACGTACTTTCATTTTATGTCAACAATCCGGGTTTCAACCCCAAAATACTACATACTTGTTATACCCCGTATTTCCAGAGTATGTACGTGAGGACGTACGTAGAAAAGTTTGAGCCTTAAAGTTAGGCAAGGACGAAATTTTGTTCACAACTACCGAAAAGAATCGTTTTCCGACGAAA
Organism: Przewalskia tangutica; assembly: GCA_029844215.1. Lineage (NCBI taxonomy): Eukaryota > Viridiplantae > Streptophyta > Magnoliopsida > Solanales > Solanaceae > Przewalskia > Przewalskia tangutica. The sequence goes on along the minus strand of CM056721.1, from coordinate 88,598,537 downwards.
CGTTTTACAAAACTTCCGAAGGGAAAATTATGGCTATGTCATTTATATTTTTTGCGGATTTTTCCGAGAGATGAAACATTTTGGACCAACGGGAGGGTGACATGTGTCACCCTCATAGTGGACGTTGTTGTGGGCGTCAAGTGGACGATTTGTGGGTCAAGGGTTGGTAGGATATTTGTGATATTTTGTGTGGTAGTTGGATAAGGTACACATGGGTAAATCCTCACCCTACACTTGCCTACCACTTGGCTAGATCTTGGCCCTTGGTTGTCCTATAAATACCCCCCTTGGTTGAAGACTTCTTCATCCACAAAATCTTTTCTAAGTCTTGAAAACCCTTCCCCCTCTTAGTAGAAGCTTTCGTCCAAGTCTTCCCCCTCCCCCTTTGTGAGGCCTTTTGGCTGAGAGGTACCCCCCCTCCTAGGGGTGCTAGCCGAAACCTACCCCCCCTCCTAGTGGTGTTGTTCTCGTAAATACCCCCCCTCTTGGTAGAAAATACTCTCCAAGTATTGTTACAATTCCAAAATACCTTGGCCCAAATACCTTGTAGTATTCCAAGGTTACACCTATACTAAAAGCCCAAAAATACTATTATACTTCCCTTCAGTCACAAAAACGAAACCCTAAGGAAAATCTTCATAGCCGGTTGAAGTATTAAGAAGAAGTTGCGTAGAACTTCTAAGGGTTGTTTGGAGCGGGTTGGAGCACCCGGAGTAGGAGCTAAACGTTGCTCAGGATCGACATTAAATCTTGGATAATTTTGGGCTTATCGAGGTAAATACTCTTGTCCTTATATTGTAATTGGAAATTACATATTGTAGTAGTATAGAAATGAATATAAGATTCATAGAAGAAAATTGAACTGTAATAGAAGGATATTACAAAAAAGACTTGAACTGAAATCACATCAGAAGAATATTAAAGGAGAAGATTAAATCATTTACATAGGATCGTATTTACTGAGACTTGTGTAGTTTGACTGCAGGGAAGTCGCCCAATTTTTCCGTAGAATCTTGTATCTAGATTTATTCTACCGAATAGTCTAGACATTGATAGACTTGTATAACCTTTATAGGTTGAAAGTTCTGCAAGTAGCATGTTCTACTTGAAAGGTGGACAAGGCTAGACGGGTTATAGCCGTGGAGCGTTTTGCTAATAGTCGATAATCGTCGCGAGGTATGTGATTCTTCCTATCCTCTTGAGCATGATATTTTAAAAGGAATATATTTAGTACGGTAGACGTACATGTGTTAACTGAACGTAATTTTACGGCAATGTCTTTTGACTTAAGCCTGAATAATAAGAATCTTGAAGTATTTCAAGAGAATTAAGAAATCTTTTTGAAAGAGGAGTAATGCTTAGTTTTAAAAGCTTAAGAGTTATACTAGCTTTATGGGAAGTTAGGTATAACGACTTAAGAGAGATAAAAAGAATAGTTTACTGATTTTAGAAGTTAAGAGACTTGACTTAATTAATATGAATTTTGTTAAAAAGGTGTGAAACCCCATTCGTGAGTAATGAGTGCTTGGTTTTTAAAAGGGATAATGTTTTACTGATTTCGGAAATCAGAATAAGTATCGAACAAACCACTGCAGCGTTAATAAAGGGAAATGTATTGACTAATTAAGTATTATTAAAACCAGTAGAAACCTCCATCTGCATAGAAGCTAAGATGAGACAAAATGATATTACATTTCCTAGATCATGGCTGCGTTAATAAGATTGTTATAAACAAGAATAACCTACTCACATATAAGGCATATGTTTCTCAAATTGTTTTAAAGGAGAATTACATCATTAAGTGATTAAAACTATGAACTACGAAACCTTTCGAAAATGAGAAACTTGAGCATTTGAAATTAGGCAAACTTGAACATTTGGAAAATAATGTTGTTACTTGATTTTACAAAGGGAAGTGTTTTGGTTTACTTAAAAAGATAGTCACTCTATTTTTATACTACGGGTATTGTGTGACTTTTGTGAAAGAAACGGATCTTTTAAAGAGTTAATGTATGAAGTACTTTGGGGATAAAAACCCGAACTTGTTAACATAAAGAAAGTACCTTTGTGTGAATAACTTGATTGTGATAGCCTTGTAATACTTTCTTGTTGATTTGATAAGTAAACATGTTAGGATTCTACGTGTGTTAGTATCTTGTGATGTTTGTGTAAAGGGGTTTCCCTTGTTGTGCTTATGTTGTTTAACGATAAGCTATTATGTTAGTATTATATCACTCACCTCTTGACATGATTCCGGGGTTTAAGCCGCCTCCACGGGTAGACTCAGCGTAGTGCTGTGACCTATGATTCGAGAATACCTCACGCGGTCTATGTGACCTATGCGAGCTACGAGTTCCGTGTTAGTGTGCGCCTTTATGGTCATGCGGTCTATGTGGCCACGCGGATCGCGAGTCCGTGACGTTGCCGGAGTAGCTACCGACGCGGGAATACCTCACGCGCCATCGAGTGGCCTACGCGAGTCGCGGAAGTTCCGTGACTAGACGCGCACATTAGATATCGCGCGAGTGGCCACCTTCGATCATGTGGCGGTCTAGAAAGATCTCATGATACGCTTTATGACCTTGTTGGTACCGTGGGTTTTAGTAGTCGGCTATGCCTTCGCATTACCCCAGACGGTTTTATTATGACACGTGGGACACGTGTTCATGTGTATTCCTTGGTGCTTTTATATCATAGATCGCCGGCAGTGAGGAAGGTATTCCACGCATGATTGATGTTGTGGCGTGAGACCCATAGTTGTATTTGAGTGATGACTTTGAGGCGTGAGTCCCCGACTGACATGATCGCTATTTATTGTGAATCGTAGTTTGGTTATCATACATGTCTCCCGCTTTATATAGACTACTATGACTTCATTTACGTGATTTTCGGGCCATACTTGGTACTGTCAGATCGACCTCGCGGGGCCGCGTTCATGCCGCAGTAGAGGTACACCGATGTTGATCCTCGCTCTTAGGATCACAGTCAGCGTTTGGGAAGCTCCGTTTCTCCCGAGGCTTATCCTGGTATAGTCCTCGCCGTAGGTACTTACATTCAGGGGTATGGCGGGGCCCTGTCCCGCCATTGTTGACATATCATTCTTAGAGGTCTGTAGTACTGTTGTGGGCAGAGTTTGTAAAAAGGGATGTAACTGTTCAGATTTAAGTTTTTATATATATACGCCGAAAGGCAACTTTTCGCAGAAAAACTGTTTTACACTTCATGTTATTTCATGTCATGTTTTATATTCCGCTGATTACACGTATGTCTACTGGGTGCCCGGTAAGACACTACCACGCCCGGTTCGGTCATGACAAAAGTGGTATCAGAGCGATTAATCCTGAAAGTGTCTACGTGCATCGTATCTAGTAGTCTTGATTATCGGTGTGTTGTGCACCACACCAATAATCGTGAGGCTATAGAATATTTAGGATTGGTTTCATTCTTCTCACTCTGAGATCATGCTTAGAGTCGTGTTATAAGTCGACCTCTAACGTATTTCTTTCCTCACCGCTATGCCTCCGCGTAAGGCAACCCGCCTGAGCGGGCAAGGCAGAGGGAGCCGCGAGCAGAGCACGAGGGTTACGAAGGCACAGGCCCAATCATCACCTGGGGTGGTGCTTCATTCGGGATTTCGCGACGCCGCCACCCCAAAGAAAGTCTAGCAATGCAAGATCCCCATCATGCCATGATAATTGAACCTTCGCCCACGACCAAGAGCGTAAAGAATAGATTGCAAAGAGACGACTCGCATTAGCTAAGGATGTAGCTACCGAGAATATATTATGGATCGATTTATCACGGGTCTTGATGACTATCTCGAGAGAGGTTGTGTAAGAGTAGCTCTTGATCAGTACGAGCATGGCTCGCAGACGGGCTTATGCGCCGCAGTCCGAGAGACGTAGAGATCGACAGATTAATCAAGGACAGCAGAAGAGGGCCCGATCGGCAGGATCCTTTGGTAACTTTTAGGGCGAACCGCCTCAGCAGCAGACTGGATATGCGCCTCCGCCAGTGCAGAGTGGTCCTCCACAGGGTTCAGGACGTTCGAGGTATGCCGGAGTTGGTCAGAGCTCCAGGGCTCCTGGTTCACAGATACACGTAGGTTCTAGCCAGCCGAGTTCAGTTTTTCCTCAGTGTTCACAGTGTGGCAGGCGTCATCCCGGGGAATGTCGTCTTTTTGTTGGTACTTGTTTTACTTGAGGCCAGCAGGGCCATTTTGCGAGAAATTGTCCGACTAGAGGTGGCGCGGACGTAGAGACTCAGCCTTCGGGATCAGTGGCTAGTTAATCACCTTCCCTAGCTATGCGCCCTACGGGGCAGGATTGATTAGAACGACAAAGGGGAGTGAAGCAGTAGATACAGGTTTATCCTTAACCCTCTAGAGATTAGTACGTGTGATAAGATAAGTATATCTTAAGTGTTATGTTCAGATAACATTGTGTGATTAGAAATCGTGGTTAGTTAAAGGGTAAGATTGGGGATAAGGAAAGTGTGAGCCTTAGAGTTTTATACGTGGAGACCTTAGAGGCAAGGCCATTTTGAGTAAAAGATTATATTTATGTTTAACCCTTATCAGAGTGCACAGTATACGTGAGATATGTCTGTGTGATAAGTCCCGGAGTGGCATGAAATGAAAGAGGGTAGTTGAGCTAAGAAGACCACTAGGTTTTCGTAACTTGATTGTGAGATTGATTCCGGATCGGGGTGCAAGTGTTTGGCGCGGTAGCGGGTCGGGTTGTGGACCGATTGCGGGTCAACCCGCGACCTGTATTGTGGTGGGGTCAGTTCGAGGTGGTCCCGCTGTGTGATAGGGTCACGAGGGTGTTAGGCCCAAGTTTAGTTAACCATCGTACGAGTTCGTGGATGTGTTCGACCAGTAGCCGGGCCGATGAGGTCAGCCCATCTTATCTTTCGCCAGACCGTGTACTTACTGTGGGTTATGCGAGATGATTATATCAGGAAGGTTGTAAGGCTGCACGAGGTGCCTGCTTTCACCTTATGACAGGCAGTGGAGCCCAGGTTACGGCTGTTCCTTTTTCTGGAAGTTTTACCAGGCAGGGTTAGGAACTCAGGTGAGTCTCAGTATCGCATTCGCCCTCGGGCCAGTGTTTGGATTTCAAGGGTAGCTGTGAGGATGGTTGCCTCCTGTTGAAGGAGTGTTTTATAGCTACCATTTCAGTATTCGGATGTCGCTTTATGACGCCTTGTAGGGGCGGAAGTGTAAGTTGCCGGTCGATTGGTTCGATGTTGGCAAGGTTCAGATAGTTGGTTCATACTTGTTTCGGCAGGATGTGGATAGGGTAAAGCTTATCCAGAAGAGATTGTTGGCGTCGAGTCAGCGAGTCGTGCGGATAATCGACGACGACACTTGGAGTTCAGGTTGACGGTGGGTCTTCTTGAAGGTACCACCCCGGAAAGGGTGTGACGAGTTTTGGAAAACAGAGGAAACTTAGCCCGAGTTACTTTGGGCCTTTTTAGATCATGTGAAAAATAGGCCAGGTTGCCTATATGATAGCATTTGCCGTCCGACTTAGGAGGCAGTATGTCCGGTCTTTCATGTTGTTATGTTCGGAAAAGTATCGGAGATCCATCCAGAGTATTCCCAGTTAATGATGATCAAGTTGGAGGTAGTAACCCAGAGATTTTGGAAACAGAAGCAGTAACAGAAATGTGGTAAGTTATGAGAAAGAGTTCAAATGTACGAGAAGGGTACGACGAGTAAGGGAAGAAGCGAGCATGTGTTACGAGCATAGATGTGATCATTTCTTTTGTAAAGTGCGAAGGGAGTATATTTTAGACCTCGAGTGGGAGCTTTTGTAGTAATGGAGGTGATTCCTCGTGGACTTGGGTTAAAGTATTGGAGCGTGTGTTATTTTGTGGCCATATGTGGCATTGGCAACTTGTTTAAGTTAAGAGGAACTTCATCGTTATCCGTCTTGAGAAGGAACATTCGGGACGAATGTTTCGGCGAGGAGAATGTTATACCGTATTTCAGTATGTACGTGAGGACGTACGTAGAAAAGTTTGAGCCTTAAAGTTAGGCAAGGACGAAATTTTTTTCACAACTACCGAAAAGAATCGTTTTCCGACGAAACGTTTTACAAAACTTGCGAAGGGAAAATTACGGCTATGTCATTTATATTTTTTGCGGATTTTTCCGAGAGATGAAACATTTTGGACCAACGGGAGGGTGACATGTGTCACCCTCATAGTGGACGTTGTTGTGGGCGTCAAGTGGATGATTTGTGGGTCAAGGGTTGGTAGGATATTTGTGATATTTTGTGTGGTAGTTGGATAAGGTACACATGGGTAAATCCTCACCCTACACTTGCCTACCACTTGGCTAGATATTGGCCCTTGGTTGTCCTATAAATACCCCCCTTGGTTGACGACTTCTTCCTCCACAAAATCTTTTCTAAGTCTTGAAAACCCTTCCCCCTCTAAGTAGAAGCGTTCGTCCAAGTCGTCCCCCGCCCCCATTGTGAGGCCATTTGGCCGAGAGGTACCCCCCCTAGGGGTGCTAGCCGAAACCTCCCCCCCTCCTAGTGGTGTTGTTCTCGTAAATACCCCCCCCCTCTTGGTAGAAAATACTCTCCAAGTATTGTTACAATTCCAAAATACCTTGGCCCAAATACCTTGTAGTATTCCAAGGTTACATTTATACTAAAAGCCCAGAAATACTATTATACTTCCCTTCACTACAAAAACGAAACCCTAAGGAAAATCTTCATAGGTTGAAGTATTAAGAAGAAGTTGCGTAGAACTTCTAAGGGTTGTTTGGAGCGGTTGGAGCACCGAGTAGTGAGCTAAACGTTGCTCAGGATCGACATTAAATCTTGGATAATTTTGGGCTTATCGAGGTAAATACTCTTGTCCTTATATTGTAATTGGAAATTACATACTGTAGTAGTATAGAAATGAATATAAGATCCATAGAAGATAATTGAACTGTAATAGAAGGATATTACAAAAAAGACTTGAACTGAAATCACATCAGAAGAATATTAAAGGAGAAGATTAAATCAGATTTACATAGATCAGATTTACTGAGACTTGTGTAGTTTGACGGGTAGGGAAGTGCTGCCAATTTTTCCGTAGAATCTTGTATCTAGATTTATTCTACCGAATAGTCTAGACATTGATAGACTTGTATAACCTTTATAGGTTGAAAGTTACGCAAGTAGCATGTTCTACTTGAAAGTGGACAAGGCTAGCCGGGTTATAGCCGTGGAGCGTTTTGCTAATAGTCGATAATCGTCGCGAGGTATGTGATTCTTCCTATCCTCTTGAGCATGATATTTTAAAAGGAATATATTTAGTACGGTAGACGTACGTGTGTTAACTGAACGTAGTTTTACGGCAATGTCTTTTGACTTAAGCCTGAATAATAAGAATCTTGAAGTATTTCAAGAGAATTAAGAAACCTTTTTGAAAGAGGAGTAATGCTTAGTTTTAAAAGATTAAGAGTTATACTAGCTTTATGGGAAGTTAGGTATAACGACTTAAGAGAGATAAAAGAATGGTTTCTCGATTTTAGAAGTTAAGAGACTTGATCTTAAAAGATAAGAGACTTGACTTAATTAATATGAATTTTGTTAAAAAGGTGTGAAACCTCATTCGTGAGTAATGAGTGCTTGGTTTTTAAAAGGGATAATGTTTTACTGATTTCGGAAATCCGAATAAGTATCGAACAAACCACTGCAGCGTTAATAAAGGGAAATGTATTGACTAATTAAGTATTATTAAAACCAGTAGAAACCTCCATCTGCATAGAAGCTAAGATGAGACAAAATGATATTACATTTCCTAGATCATGGCTGCGTTAATAAGATTGTTATAAACAAGAATAACCTACTCACATATAAGGCATATGTTTCTCAAATTGTTTTAAAGGAGAATTACATCATTAAGTGATTAAAACTATGAACTACGAAACCTTTCGAAAATGAGAAACTTGAGCATTTGAAATTAGGCAAACTTGAACGTTTGGAAAATAATGTTGTTACTTGATTTTACAAAGGGAAGTGTTTTGGTTTACTTAAAAAGATAGTCACTCTATTTTTATACTACGGGTATTGTGTGACTTTTGTGAAAGAAACGGATCTTTTAAAGAGTTAATGTATGAAGTACTTTGGGGATAAAAACCCGAACTTGTTAACATAAAGAAAGTACCTTTGTGTGAATAACTTGATTGTGATAGCCTTGTAATACTTTCTTGTTGATTTGATAAGTAAACATGTTAGGATGCTACGTGTGTTAGTATCTTGTGATGTTTGTGTAAAGGGGTTTCCCTTGTTGTGCTTATGTTGTTTAACGATAAGCTGTTATGTTAGTATTATATCACTCACCTCTTGACATGATTCCGGGGGTTAAGCTGCCCTCCGATGCGAGGTAGACTCAGGCGGGTCTGTGTGACCTATGATTCGAGAATACCTCATGCAGGTCTGTGTGACCTATGCGGAGCTACGAGAGTTCCAGGTTAGTGTGCGGCCTTTATAGTCATGCGGTCTATGTGGCCATGCGGACTGCGAGTCCAGGACGTTGCCAGGGAGTAGCTACCCTCGATGCGGGGAATACCTCATGCGGGCCATTGGAGTGGCCTATGCGCGAGTCGCGGAAGTTCCAGGACTAGACGCGCACATTAGATCTGCGCGCGAGTGGCGGCCGATCATGTGGCGGTGCAGACAGATCTCATGATACGCTTTATGACCTTGTTGGTACCGTGGGTTTTAGTAGTCGGCCATGCCTTCATACTTACCCCGCACGGTTTTTTTACGGCACAGTGGGACCGTGTTCATGTGTATTCCTTGGTGCTTTTATATCATAGATCGCGGTGAGGAAGGTATTCCACGCATGATTGATGTTGTGGGCGTGAGACCCATAGTTGTATTTGAGTGATGACTTTGAGGGCATGAGTCCCTGACTTGACATGACTGCTTATTTATTGTGAACTGTAGGTTGGTTATCATACATGTCTCCTGCTTTATATAGACTACTATGACTTCATTTACGATTTTTCGCCACATACTTGGTACTGTTGACCGACCTCTTTCGGGCCGCGTTCATGCCGCAGTAGAGGTACACCATGTTGATCCTCGCCTTAGGATCACATTCAGCGTTGGGAAGCTCCGTTTCCGAGGCTTATCGATGGTATAGTCCCTGTCGTTGTAGTACTTACATTCAGGGGTATGGCGGCCCCGTCCCGCCATTGTTGACATATCATTCTTAGAGGTCCGTAGTAATCACAGGCGAGTTTGTAAAAAGGATGTAATCGCTCAGATTTAAGTTTTTATATATATACGAAAGGCAACTTTTCGCAGAAAACTGCTTTACACTTCATGTTATTTCATGTCATGTTTTATATTCCCGATTACTGATGATGTCTACTGGGTGCCCGGTAGGCACGACCACGCCCAAAAGCGGTCGTGACAATACTTTCATTCTTTAAAACAAATGACTCTTTTTAGTATAAAACTTCCAAGATACTATTAACCGTAGTATCAAGTCGAAATTACGTTTCATGACAAGTCACAATACCTTTTTAGAAAATACGTTTTCGGGCTTCTAAATCAAGTGACTTCTTTCTTTTAAAACCTTAAGCAATTGATGCCTTTAAATCAATTTGCCTTTCGATATTTCAAGTCATTTAACATACTTAAATTACTTAGAGTAAACCACTCTTTTTATCTTTCCATAAAGCTATTATAACCAACTTCCCATAAAGCCGTTATACTAGCTTTATACATTAGCAACTTACATACTTCTTTATAACCAAGAGACCTAAACTTTCCAACAAAACAAGTATCAATAATACTTTCAACATACTTAAAGTCTCTAACTTTTGAAAACCAAGATATCCTTAATAAATCACATTAAGTCATTTATAAGTCAGGCCTCTTATCTTTTAAAAACCACAAACCATTTCTTTACTTACATAAAGTTGTTATAACAAACTTCCCATAAAGCCGTTATAACACTTTATGTTTTAAACCAACCAATTTCAACTATAAGCATTTCTGAGACCAAGAGGGTTTATTCTTTAACAACCGAGTACCCCTTACTAACGAGTAGGAGTTTACTACTTTTTCACACAATCAAGACCTTTACACTTCATATCAAGTCAAGGCACAAAAAGGGAAATCGAATTCCTTTAACACACGTGCATCTACCGCACTATATATTTCACAAATAATCATGCTAGAAAGGATAGGAAGAGTTTCACATACCTCGCGACGATTATCGACAAGTAGCAAACAGTTCCAAAGTACTATACTCTTGCTAGCCTTTTCCACCCTCCAAGTAGAATATGCTACTCGTAGTACTTCACCCTATAATGGTCATAATACGTCTATTAGCTCCTAGCTTTAACGTATAATACTCTAATTGCAAAGCCCTTTATTCTATGGAAATTTGGACAGCATTTCCTTTGCTTCCACTTACTTTGCCACCTTTTTCAAGGTCGAATTCAGTAACCAAACACGCCACATTTAAGGCTCAACAATGTAGTTACCAATAGGGGATTACACGCCTACAAGACGTGTAAAATTCCGTCCCACAATTGACATCAAAACTAGTCCACAAAATAAAAGTGTACATTCGGCAATTAGAGGTACAACAACACCAATTCTCATCCAATTCTCATCCAATTCTCGGCTACAACAACACTACTTCTCTTTCAATTTCTATTTCACTACAAGTTGTTTAGTAAGACATGTAATCAAGCCGAAATCGATTAAAACTACTACAATCCCCTAGTAGATAACATGCGACGATTTTAGATAACGACCAAATTGTAATTCAAATTCAAATGACTCAATCATGTCAATTTTGGATTTCTAGCCTTCAAAAATCCATAGTACTTACCAATCTCTAATATATGTTTCACGTGGTCTAAATCAACTATAACAAGTATTATAACTTATATCCAAAAGAAGGGGGAAACTTTTACCTTTTGGAATAGCCCACAAAAGCCCTTTTTCTTCAACTTCTTTCCCGTCAAACTCGTCCACCCGCGCTTCCCACAAGTTTACCCACACTTTGCCTTCTTACCGCCGTTCCAACAATTTTTCCTTAGGCTAGGTTTTCTTCAAAAATCTAGAGAGAAAGGGGAGAGGATTTCATAGGGGGGTTTTAAGATGAAATGACCAAGTCTTCCAAGACTTGGCCCTAAAATAGGACCCTTTTCTAAGTCAAAAGGATGGGAGGGACACTTGTCACCCTCCCATAGGCCCTTTTCGAAAATATCCCCTGATTTTAGCCCATTCCGCTGATCACCCCGCTTTGGCGCCATGTTCGCACGGCCAAGGCTTCCACTTCGAGAATTTCCAAAGATTCCGCGCCGCTGCCCTCAGATTCCACAAGGGCGCTGCAACCTCAGCGAACCCCGCATAACCGCACCGCGCTTCCAGGCCATGCGTGACTCGAACCGAAACTCATCGATTTGCTCGATCACAAGACCGAACTTGTAACTTCCATAACTTTCGACCCCGATGTCCTATCGACGGGCGGTTTGTTGGGTTGGGAACTAGATTTAACGGACTACACACTAGGCTTTTTAAACACCTAACAATACTTAACAACTGGGGTACAACACTCCAAGGTAGACTCAAAATCCGTCCAACACATGTTTGTCAACTTATCTTTCAAACTTTCAAATCTTATCTTCTTGAATTTACGGGGTGTAACATTCCCCCCCCCCCCCCTCCTTAGAAACATTCGTCCCGAATGTTCCTTCTAAGCCTCCAAAACACATGCGCCGGTATAGTCTTCACTACTACACTTACAAAGATCAATTATGCCACTCATGGCCATAATATACTAATCACGCAAAACTTTAAATCCCAGCCAACGAGGGATCATTTCTAACATCACAAAAGCTCCCACCACTCATGGACTTATCACCCGAATATACTCCACGTATACTATGTACTCCAACAAAGATAACCGTAAAATCTTTTACCCAAGACGGCCTTACATCTAGGTTTCAATTGTTATAATTTCTAAGGTTCAAAATTTTCTCATCCCCAGACTTACCTTTTTCACTAACCAGGCTTCTAAATCACATTTTAACACCAAGCTATCCGAACATAACACTTAACACATCACCATAACATCAATACCTACTAGTCTCTAGAGGGTTAAGAATATACCTGTAACTATTGCTTCACTTTCCCTTTTGTCGTTCTACTCATGTTCCTTCCCTGCACGACGCACAAAAGAAGGAGATGAATGTTATACCCCGTATTTCCAGAGTATGTACGTGAGGACGTACGTAGAGAAGTTTGGGCCTTAAAGTTAGGCAAGGACGAAATTTTGTTCACAAGTACCGAAAAGAATCGTTTTTCGACGAAACATTTTACAAAACTTACGAAGGGAAAAATACGGCTATGTCATTTATAATTTTTGCGGATTTTTCCGGGAGACGAAATATTTTGGACCAACGGGAGGGTGACATGTGTCACCCTCACATTGGACGTTGTGGTGGGCGGCAAGTGCACGATTTGGGGGTCAAGAGTTGGTAGGATATTTGTGAGGGATTTGTGGAGTAGGGACTAGGGGCACTGGGCAAATCTTTGCCTCCACTTGCCCCACTTGGCTTGATCATGGCCATCAACTCCCTATAAATACCCCCTTGTGAAGACTTATTCATCCCAAAACTTTCCTAAGTCTTGAAAGCCCTCTTCCCCTTTGTGTTGAGTTCTCGCCCCAGCCTCCTCCCCTTGTGAGGCCCCAGCCGAGAGCCCTCCCTGGCCGAAAGTATCCCCTCCTGGGTGCTAGCCGAAACCTACCCCCCCTCCTTGTGGTGTTGTTCTCGTGAAAATACCCCCCCTCTTGGTAGAAAATACTCTCCAAGTATTGTTACTCTAACAAAATACCTTAGCCTTATACCTTGTAGTATTCCAAACGTTACCTCTATAAGAGTCCAGAATACTACCTTATGTCCTTTTGTCTCAAAACGAAACCCTAAGAAAAATCTTCATAGCCTGAAGGATTAAGAAGAAGTTGGTAGAACTTCTAAAGGGTTGTTTGGAGCGGGTTGGAGCGCCCAGAGTAGGAGCTAAACGTTGCTCAGGATCGACATTTATACTTGGATAATTATGGGCTTATCGAGGTAAATATCTTGTCCCCCTATTGTAATTGGAAATTACATACTGTAGTAGTATAGAAATGAATATAAGATTCATAGAAGAGAATTGAACTGTAATAGAAGTATATTACAGAAAAGACTTGAATCAAATCGCATCGAGAATATTAATGTAGAAGTTGATAGACTTACATAACCTGTATAGGTTGAATGTTCTGTGAGTAGCATGTACTACTTGAAAGGTGGACAAGGCTAGCCGGGTTATAGCCGTGGAGCGTTTTGCTAATAGTCGATAATCGTCGCGAGGTATGTGATACTTCCTATCCTCTTGAGCATGATATTTTAAAAGAATATATATAGTACGGTAGACGTACGTGTGTTAAGTGAACGTAGTTGTACGGCAATGTCTTTTGACTTAAGCCTGAATAATAAGAATCTTGAAGTATTTCAAAAGAATTAAGAAACCTTTTTGAAAGAAGAGTAATACTTGGTTTTAAAAGCTTAAGAGTTATACTAGCTTTATGGGAAGTTAGGTATAACGGCTTAAGAGAGATAAAAAGAATGGTTTATTGATTTTAGAAGTTAAGAGACTTGATCTTAAAAGATAAGAGGTTTGACTTAATTATTAATATGAATTTTGTTAAAAAGGGTGTGAAACCTCATTCGTAAGTAATGAGTACTTGGTTTTTAAAAGGGATAATGTTTTACTGATTTCGGGAATCAGAATAAGTATCGAACGAACCACTGCAGCGTTAATAAAGGGAGATGTTTTGACTAATTAAGTATTATTAACCAGTAGAAACCTCCATCTGCATAGAAGCTAAGATGAGACAAAATGATGTTACATTTCCTAGATCATGGCTGCTTTAATAAGATTGTTATAAACAAGAATAACCTACTCACATATAAGGCATATGTTTCTCAAATTGTTTTAAAGGAGAATTATATCATTAAGTGATTAAGACTATGAACTACGAAACCTTTCGAAAAACGAGAAATTTGAGTATTTGAAATTAGGCAAACTTGAACGTTTGGAAAAGAATGTTGTTACTTGATTTTACAAAGAAAAGTGTTTTGATTTACTTAAGAAGATAGTCACTCTATTTTTATACTACGGGTATTGTGTGACTTTTGTGAAAGAAACGGATCTTTTAAAGAGTTAATGTATGAAGTACTTTGGGGATAAAAACCCGAACTTGTTAATCATAAAGTAGAAAGTACCTTGTGTGAATAACTTGATTGTGTTGGCTTGTGATAGCCTTGTAATACTTCCTTGTTGATTTGATAATTAAACATGTTAGGATGCTACGTGTGTTAGTGTCTTGTGATGTTTGTGTAAAGGGGTTTCCCTTGTTGTGCTTATGTTGTCTAACGGTAAGCCGTTATGTTAGTATTACATCACTCACCTCTTGACATGATTCCGGGTTAAGTCGCCTCCGACGCGGGTAGACTCAGCGATGCGGGACCATGATTCGAGAATACCTCACGCGGTCACGGGACCTATGCGCGAGCTACGAGAGTTCCGGTTAGCGGCGCCCTTGTGGTCACGCGGTCATGTGGCTACGCGGATCGCGAGTCTAGGACGCGTCGGAGTAGATACCCGATGCGAGGAATACCTCACGCGGGCCATTGGAGGGCCTATGCGAGTCGCGGAAGCTCCAGGACTAGACGCGCACATTAGATATCGCGGGCGAGTGTTCACCGATCATGTGGCGGTCTAGACAGATCTCATGATACGATTTATGACCGCTGGTACTGTGGTTTTAGTAGTCGGCTATGCCTTCGCATTTACCCCGCACGGTTTATTATGACACGTGGGACACGTGTTCATGTGTGTTCCTTGGTGCTTTTATATCATGATCGCAAGTGGAGGAAGGTATTCCACGGGCATGATTGATGTTGTGGGCGTGAGACCCATAGTTGTATTTAAGTGATGACTTTGAGGGCGTGAGTCCCTGACTTGACATGACTGCTTATTTATTGTGAATTGTAGTTTGGTTATCATGCATGTCTCCTGCTTTATATAGACTACTATGATTTCATTTACAGTATTTTCAGTTTCACATACTTGGTACCTGTTGTACTGACCTCCTTCGGGGGGTTGCGTTCATGCCGTAGGTAGAGGTACACCAGTGTTGATCCTCGCTCTTAGGGTCACAGTTCAGCGTTTGGGAAGCTTCGTTCCTCCGGAGGCTTATCAGTGGAATAGTCCCCTGTCGTTGTAAGTGCTTACATTCAGGGGTATGGCGGGGCCCTGTTCCGCCATTGTTGTCATATCATTCTTAGGTGCAGAGTAATCGCAGGATGTAATTGTAAAAAGGGATGAATCGTTTAGTTGTTATATATATATGCCGAAAGGTAACTTTTCTCGATAATCGTTTCTACACATCACTTTATTCATGTCTTGTTTTATATTCCGTGATTACTGATGTATGGCTACTTGGGTGCCCGGTAAGGCACGACCACGCCCGAGTTTGGGTCGTGAAAAAGTGGTATCGAGCGATTAATCCTCGGAAAGTGTCTACGCACCGTATCTAGTAGAGTCTTGATTATCGGTGTGTTGTGCACCACACCAATAATCGTGAGGCTATAGGATATTTAGGATTGGTTTCCATTCTTCTCACTCAAATCGTGCCTTAGAGCGTGTTATAAGTTGACCTCTAACGTATTTCTTTCCTTACCGCTATGCCTCCGTAAGGCAACCCGCCCGAAGGGCAAGACGATGAGAGAGGCGCTAGTAGAGCACAGAGGTTACGAGGGCACGTGCCCAATCATCACAGGTGGTGCTTCATTCGGGAGTTCGCGACGCCGCCACTTCAACAGAGTTTAGCACACGGCAGCAGCTCCATCGCGCCATGATATGTGAGCCTTCGCCCACGATCGGAACAAAGAATATGAATTACAAAGGAATGGACACATTAGCTAGGATTTTAGCAACCAGAGAATATAGAGTGCACCGATATATCACGGGTCTTGATGACTATCTAAGAGAGGTTGTGCAAGAGTAGCTCTTGATCGAGCTTGAGCATGGCTCACAGACGGCTTATGCACAGCAGCCGAGAAACGTAGAGATCGACGGATTAACCAAGATCGGTAAGAGGACCGTAACAACAGTGGTCCTTTGGTAACTTTGAGGTGAATCTCGCCAGCTAGAATGAATACGCGCTCCGCTGCAGTGGTCCTCCGCTGTGGTTCGTGACGTTCGGTATGCCGGAGTTGGCGAGCTCGTGGCTTCGTTCACGGCTATATGTAGGTACTAGCCACCGGATTCGGTGGTTCAAAGAGGAAGGGTGTTAGCTGAGAGGCCACCCCACCTGTGGCCGTTGTGGTAAGTGTCATTGTGGAGAGTGTCGACTTTCTTCGGCAACTTGTTTTACTTGCGGCACAGGCCATTTTATGAGAAATTTGTCCACTGCAGTGGCGCGGATATAGAGACTCACCGTGATCAGTGGCTAGTTAGTCACCTTCCAGCTATGCGCCAACAAAGGTGATTGATTAGAACGGCAAAAGGGAGTGTAGGCAGAGATACAGGTAGATCCTTAACCCTCTAGAGATTTGTACGTATGATAAGATTAGTATGCCTTAAATGTTATGTTAAATGTGATTAGAAATCATGGTGAGATAACCGGTTAATATTGAGTATAAGTAAAGTGTGATCCTTATAGTTTTATACGTGAGACCTTAGAGGCAAGGCCATCTCGAGTAAGAGATCTATATTTTTATGTTTGTCCCTTATCGGAGTGCATAGTATAAGTGGGATATATTTGTGTAATAAGTCCCTGGGTAGTGTGAAATGAAAGAGGGTAGTTGATCTAAGAAGACCACCAGGTTTTCGTGACTTGATTGTGGGATTGTTCCGGAATCGGGAAACAAGTGTTTGACGCGATAGTGGGTCGGGTTGCGGACCGATCGCGGGTCAACCCGCGACTGTTTGAGTGGGTCAGTGGTGGTCCCGCCAGGTGGGGTCACGAGGTGTTAGGCCCAAGTTTAGTTAACCATCGTGCGAAGTTCGTGGATCGTGCGACCGATGGTCGGGCCGATGAGGTCACCATCTTCTCCTCGATCAGATCGTTTACTCGGCAGAGGGTTATGCGAGATGTTATATCAGGAAGGTTGTAAGGTTGCACGAGGTGCCTACTTTCACCTTATGACAGGCAGTGGAGCCAGGTTACGGCTATTTCTTTTTCTGGAAGTTTTACCAGGCAGGGTTAGGAACTCAGGTGAGTCTCAGTATCGCATTCGCCCTCGGGCCAGTGTTTGGATTTCAGGGGTAGCTGTGAGGATTGTTGCCTCCTGTTGAGGGAGTGGTTTTAGCTACCATTTCAGTGTTCGGATATTGTCTTATGAAGCCTTGTAGGGGCGGAAGTATAAATTGCCGATCGATTGGTTCGATGTTGGCAAGGTTCAGATAGTTGGTTCATACGTGTTCAGCAGGATGTGGATAGGGTGAAGCTTATCCAGAAGAGTTTATTGGCAGCTCAGAGTCAACAGAAGTCGTGCGGATAGTCTGCGACAACGCTTGGAGTTCAGGTTGACGGTGGGTCTTCTTGAAGGTACCACCCCGGAAAGGATGTGACGAGTTTTGGAAAATAGAGGAAACTTATCCCGAGGTACTTTGGGCCCTTTCAGATCATTTGAAGAGTAGGCCAGGTCGCCTATAGGATAGCATTGCCGTCCGACTTAGGAGGCAGTACGTCCGGTCTTTCGTGTTGTTATGTTCGGAAAAGTATCGGAGATCCATCCAAAGTGACCCCAGTTAATGATGACCAAGTTGGAGATAGTAACCCAGAGATTTGGAAACCAAGCAGAATAAATGTGGTAAGTTATGAGAAAGAGAAGTGTACGAGAAATGACGCAGTAAGGGAAGAAGCGAGCATGTGTTAAGAACATAAAAGTGATCATTTCGTTTGTAAAGAAAAGGTGCGAAGGGAGTATCTTTTAGCCCTTGGGTGGGAGCTTTTGTAGTGATGGAGGTGGTTCCTCGTGGACTTGGATTAAGTATTTGCGCGGGTGTTTTCGTGGCGGTGTGGCATGATTGTTTCGTAAGTATAGCAGTGAAGACTATCTCGCGCATGTTTGTTTTGAGAATTAGAAGGAACATTCGGGACGAATGTTTCTAAGGAGGGGAGAATGTTATACCCCGTATTTCCAGAGTATGTACGTGAGGACGTACGTAGAGAAGTTTGGGCCTTAAAGTTAGGCAAGGACGAAAATTTGTTCACAAGTACCGAAAAGAATCGTTTTTCGACGAAACGTTTTACAAAACTTACGAAGGGAAAAATACGGCTATGTCATTTATAATTTTTGCGGATTTTTCCGGGAGACGAAATATTTTGGACCAACGGGAGGGTGACATGTGTCACCCTCACATCGACGTTGTGGTGGGCGCAAGTGCACGATTTGGGGTCAAGAGTTGGTAGGATATTTGTGAGGATTTGTGGAGTAGGACTAGGGCACTTGGGCAAATCTCGCCCTCCACTTGCCCCACTTGGCTTGATCATGGCCATTGAACTCCCTATAAATACCCCCCCCCCTTGTGAAGACTTATTCATCCCAAAAACTTTCCTAAGTCTTGAAAGCCCTCTTCCCCCCTTTGTGTAGAGTTCTCGTCCTAGCCTCCCCCTCCCCCCCTTTGTGAGGCCCCTTGGCCGAGAGCCTCCCCTTGGCCGAAAGTATCCCCTCCTGGGGTGCTAGCCAAACCTACCCCCCCTCCTTGTGGTGTTGTTCTCGTGAAAATACCCCCCCCTCTTGGTAGAAAATACTCTCCAAGTATTGTTACTATACCAAAATACCTTAGCCTTATACCTTGTAGTATTCCAAAAGTTACCTCTATACGTAGAGTCAGAATACTACCTTATGTCCTTTTGTCTCAAAACGAAACCCTAAGAAAATCTTCATAGCCAGGTTGAAGGATTAAGAAGAAGTTGGTAGAACTTCTAAAGGGTTGTTTGGAGCGGGTTGAGCGCCTGAGTAGAGCTAAACGTTACTCAGATCGACATTTATACTTGGATAATTATGGGCTTATCGAGGTAAATATCTTGTCCCCCTATTGTAATTGGAAATTACATACTGTAGTAGTATAGAAATGAATATAAGATTCATAGAAGATAATTGAACTGTAATAGAAGGATATTACAGAAAAGACTTGAACTGAAATCGCATCAGTAGAATATTAATGTAGAAGTTGATAGACTTACATAACCTGTATAGGTTGAATGTTCTGCGAGTAGCATGTACTACTTGAAAGGTGGACAAGGCTAGCCGGGTTATAGCCATGGAGCGTTTTGCTAATAGTCGATAATCGTCGCGAGGTATGTGATTCTTCCTATCCTCTTGAGCATGATATTTTAAAAGAATATATATAGTACGGTAGACGTACGTGTGTTAACTGAACGTAGTTGTACGGCAATGTCTTTTGACTTAAGCCTGAATAATAAGAATCTTGAAGTATTTCAAAAGAATTAAGAAACCTTTTTGAAAGAAGAGTAATACTTGGTTTTAAAAGCTTAAGAGTTATACTAGCTTTATGGGAAGTTAGGTATAACGGCTTAAGAGAGATAAAAAGAATGGTTTATTGATTTTAGAAGTTAAGAGACTTGATCTTAAAAGATAAGAGACTTGACTTAATTATTAATATGAATTTTGTTAAAAAGGGTGTGAAACCTCATTCGTGAGTAATGAGTACTTGGTTTTTAAAAGGGATAATGTTTTACTGATTTCGGGAATCAGAATAAGTATCGAACGAACCACTGCAGCGTTAATAAAGGGAAATGTTTTGACTAATTAAGTATTATTAACCAGTAGAAACCTCCATCTTCATAGAAGCTAAGATGAGACAAAATGATGTTACATTTCCTAGATCATGGCTGCTTTAATAAGATTGTTATAAACAAGAATAACCTACTCACATATAAGGCATATGTTTCTCAAATTGTTTTAAAGGAGAATTATATCATTAAGTGATTAAGACTATGAACTACGAAACCTTTCGAAAAACGAGAAATTTGAGTATTTGAAATTAGGCAAACTTGAACGTTTGGAAAAGAATGTTGTTACTTGATTTTACAAAGAAAAGTGTTTTGATTTACTTAAGAAGATAGTCACTCTATTTTTATACTACTGTATTGTGTGACTTTTGTGAAAGAAACGGATCTTTTAAAGAGTTAATGTATGAAGTACTTTGGGGATAAAAACCCGAACTTGTTAATCATAAAGTAGAAAGTACCTTGTGTGAATAACTTGATTGTGTTGGTTTGTGATAGCCTTGTAATACTTCCTTGTTGATTTGATAATTAAACATGTTAGGATGCTACGTGTGTTAGTGTCTTGTGATGTTTGTGTAAAGGGGTTTCCCTTGTTGTGCTTATGTTGTCTAACGGTAAGCCGTTATGCTAGTATTACATCACTCACCTCTTGACATGATACCGGTTAAGCCGCCTCCAATGCGGTAGACTCAGCGGTCTCGACCATGATTCGAGAATACCTCACGCGGGTCCCGGGACCTACGCGAGCTACGAGAGTTCCGTGTTAGTGGCGCCCTTGTGGTCATGCGGTCTACGTGGTCATGCGATCGCGAGTCCAGGACGTTGTCGGGAGTAGCTACCGATGCGAGGAATACCTCATGCGGGCCATTGGAGTGGCCTACGCGAGTCGCGGAAGTTCCAGGACTAGACGCGCGACATTAGATATCGCGCGAGTGGCGGCCTTCGATCATGTGGCGGTTCAGACAGATCTCATGATACGCTTTATGACCGTTGGTACTGTGGTTTTAGTAGCGGCTATGCCTTCGCATTTACCCCGCACGGTTTTATTATGACAGTGGGACTCGTGTTCATGTGTTCCTTGGTGCTTTTATATCATAGACTGCCGGCAGTGAGGAAGGTATTCCACGGGCATGATTGATGTTGTGGGCGTGAGACCCATAGTTGTATTTAAGTGATGACTTTGAGGGCGTGAGTCCCTGACTTGACATGACTGCTTATTTATTGTGAACTGTAGTTTGGTTATCATGCATATCTCCTGCTTTATATAGACTACTATGATTTCATTTACTGATTTTCGGGCCACATACTTGGTACTGTTGCATCGACCTTCTTCGGGCCGCGTCATGCCGCAGTAGAGGTACACCGTTGTTGATCCTCGCTCTTGGTCACAGTTCAGCGTTTGGGAAGCTCCGCTCCTCCGCAGCTTATCGGTGGAATAGTCCGCCGTTGTAAGTGCTTACATTCGTGGGTATGGCGCGCCCCGTCCGCCATTGTTGTCATATCATTCTTAGAGGTCCGTAGTATCGCTGTGGGCAGAATTGTAAAAAGGGATGAATCGTCTAGTTGTTATATATATATATGCCGAAAGGCAACTTTTCTCGATAATCGTTTCTACACTTCACTTTATTCATGTCTTGTTTTATATTCCATTGATTACTCGATGTATGGCTACTGGGTGCTCGGGTAAGGCACCGCCACGCTCGAGTTTGGGTCGTGACAATGAACCGCCATCGATCCCGGCGCCGAGTTTCTACACCGCGCTACCTTTGGTTGGACAATTTTCGCAAAATGGCCCCGCCGGGCCGGATGTAAAACAAACTCCCATCCTAGCACGACACTCCCATCATGGAGCCTACCACAATGGCCACAACGATAGGGTGGTCCCATCCGACTAACATCCTCGCTACCCAAAACTCAAACCTCGAGCCCCGACCGCCCCGAATCTCCCGAACGCCCCAAGATCGCGTGGGCGAGCACTGCATCGGAGGAGGCACATAACTAGTCTCGCCGAGGCCGCCGCTCGAAGGTCACCAGAGGTCCTCGCCGCCCCGGCCCTCTTCTCGCTGATCTTGGTTATTCCGCCGACTTACGTTCTCACCACGCAAGATAGGCCTAGATGCGGCAATGTCCATGCCCTGAAGAGCTACTCAGTGCATCCTCCGCTAAATAATCATCGAGCCCTGGAAATAACGGTGCACTCTATCCTCCATGTTCGCCACTAAAGCGGGACATACCGCCAATGAGTCAAACTCTACATTGTACTCCCGAACACCCGCCTGCTCGCCAACATCAAAAATCTATCTGCCCGGGCTCTCCTCACCTGCGAAGGCAAGAAGTTGCTGAGAAATGCCTCCGAGAACTCGCCCCAAACAGCTGGAGGCGCATGCTCCCCCCGGGATAACTCCCACGAATCAAACCAGTCGACTGCAGTATCACGCAGCCGATGTGAACTCAAAACCACTGACTCGGTCTCCGAATCCTTGATCACTCTCATGATCCGTCAGAATCGCTTGATGAACTCCACGATCATCCTCGTGCCTCGACCCGTAGAACTCAGGTGGGCTGCAACTCAGAAAATCCCGTAGTCTCAAACTATCTGACCTCGGGTGAACCACGGGTACTACTGGAACTGGAACTGCTGCATCCAGCCTATCCTCGTGTCTCGCCACGATCCTGGCTAATAACTGGGCCATCTCCTTGTAACCCATCTCCTCTGCCCCAGGCTGTGGGACTGGAGGCTCAGGTGCCGTGGTCTCAGTAGAGACCGCTGCTGCTCTACTCGCAGCTCCCTCTGCTGCCTTGCCCTTCTGGGCCCTGGTTGCCTTGCGTGGAGGCATCACTGGTATACAAAGAATACGTCAGAGGGAGTCCAACTTATAACACAGCTCTAAGGCACGATCTCAGAGTGAGAAGAATGGAAACCAATCCTAAATATCCTATAGCCTCCTGATTATAGATGTGGAGCACAACACACCGATAATCAAGACTCTACTAGATACGATCTGTAGACACTTTCAGAGGATTAACTGCTCTGATACCACTTTTGTCACGACCCGACCTCGGGCCCGCGAATGGTGCCTTACCCCGGGCACCCTAGTGATACAACATCAGAGAAAACCAGCGGAAAATAAAAACTCAAGAAAGAAAACAGTGAAATAAGAAAACAGGCTAACCCAAACGATTACCTTTTTGTACATAAATGAAAACTTGAACAGTTACATCCTTTACAAACCGTGCCCACAACAGTGCTACAGACCTCTAAGAATTTTATAACAATAATGACGGGACAGGGCCCCGCCATGCCTCTGAATGTACAAAAGTCTACAACTTCAGGGAACCGGAGATATGGAGCTTTCCGAGAACTGAACAGCGATCCTAAGAGTGCGGATTAGCAAGCTATGTACCTCAACCTGCGGCATGAACGCAGCCCCCCGAAGGAGGTCAGTACAACAGGTACCAAGTATGTGAAACTGAAAAAATACTGTAAATGAAATCATAACAGTCTATAAAAACAAGAGACATGTATGATAACCAAACTACAGTTCACAATATATATAGCAGTCATGTCAAGTCAGGGACTCATGCCCGTAAAATCATCACTCAAGTACAACCCGGGAATTTAACCCGCACAATGGCCGCATGCCCCGGCATCTCACCTCGGTATAAGCATGGCCCCGGAACCGTCCTAGTGGGCCCATACCCGTGGACCATCCAACGTGTCGGTATGCCCAAAGGAGATAACAAGATAATACTCACCGTGGAAGCATACCCGTGGGCCACCCAACGTGTCAGTATGTCCACCAATCAAACAGATAGCCGGCCCTCCATCGAGGGACTCGGTAGCACAAAATCAAACACTTGCACAACAAAGGCTATCACAACAAGCATAGGCAAGTTCAACGTACTTTCATTTTATGTCAACAATCCGGGTTTCAACCCCAAAATACTACATACTTTCATTCTTTAAAACAAATGACTCTTTTTAGTATAAAACTTCCAAGATACTATTAACCGTAGTATCAAGTCGAAATTACGTTTCAAGACAAGTCACAATACCTTTTTAGAAAATACGTTTTCGGGCTTCTAAATCAAGTGACTTCTTTCTTTTAAAACCTTAAGCAATTGATGCCTTTAAATCAATTTGCCTTTCGTTATTTCAAGTCATTTAACATACTTAAATTACTTAGAGTAAACCACTCTTTTTATCTTTCCATAAAGCTATTATAACCAACT
This sequence comes from Przewalskia tangutica, assembly GCA_029844215.1. Lineage (NCBI taxonomy): Eukaryota > Viridiplantae > Streptophyta > Magnoliopsida > Solanales > Solanaceae > Przewalskia > Przewalskia tangutica. Next base: position 88,574,453 of record CM056721.1, on the reverse strand, counting down.
TCCCATAAAGTCGTTATACTAGCTTTATACATTAGCAACTTACATACTTCTTTATAACCAAGAGACCTAAACTTTCCAACAAAACAAGTATCAATAATACTTTCAACATACTTAAAGTCTCTAACTTTTGAAAACCAAGATATCCTTAATAAATCACATTAAGTCATTTATAAGTCAGGTCTCTTATCTTTTAAAAACCACAAACCATTTCTTTACCTACATAAAGTTGTTATAACAAACTTTCCATAAAGCCGTTATAACACTTTATGTTTAAACCAACCAATTTCAACTATAAGCATTTCTGAGACCAAGAGGGCTTATTCTTTAACAACCGAGTACCCCTTACTAACGAGTAGGAGTTTACTACTTTTTCACACAATCAAGACCTTTACACTTCATATCAAGTCAAGGCACAAAAAGGGAAATCGAATTCCTTTAACACACGTGCATCTACCGCACTATATATTTCACAAATAATCATGCTAGAAAGGATAGGAAGAGGTTCACATACCTCGCGACGATTATCGACAAGTAGCAAACTGTTCCAAAGTACTATACTCTTGCTAGCCTTTTCCACCCTCCAAGTAGAATATGCTACTCGTAGTACTTCACCCTATAATGGTCATAATACGTCTATTAGCTCCTAGCTTTAACGTATAATACTCTAATTGCAAAGCCCTTTATTCTATGGAAATTTGGACAGCATTTCCTTTGCTTCTACTTACTTTGCCACCTTTTTCAAGGTCGAATTCAGTAACCAAACACGCCACATTTAAGGCTCAACAATGTAGTTACCAATAGGGGATTACACGCCTACAAGACGTGTAAAATTCCGTCCCACAATTGACATCAAAACTAGTCCACAAAATAAAAGTGTACATTCGGCAATTAGAGGTACAACAACACCAATTCTCATCCAATTCTCATCCAATTCTTGGCTACAACAACACTACTTCTCTTTCAATTTCTATTTCACTACAAGTTGTTTAGTAAGACATGTAATCAAGCCGAAATCGATTAAAACTACTACAATCCCCTAGTAGATAACATGCGACGATTTTAGATAACGACCAAATTGTAATTCAAATTCAAATGACTCAATCATGTCAATTTTGGATTTCTATCCTTCAAAAATCCATAGTACTTACCAATCTCTAATATATGCTTCACGTGGTCTAAATCAACTATAACAAGTATTATAACTTATATCCAAGAGAAGGGGGAAACTTTTACCTTTTGGAATAGCCCACAAAAGCCCTTTTTCTTCAACTTCTTTCCCGTCAAACTCGTCCACCCGCGCTTCCCACAAGTTTACCCACACTTTGCCTTCTTGCCGCCGTTCCAACAATTTTTCCTTAGGCTAGGTTTTCTTCAAAAATCTAGAGAGAAAGGGGAGAGGATTTCTTATGAGGGTTTTAAGATGAAATGACCAAGTCTTCCAAGACTTGGCCCTAAAATAGGACCCTTTTCTAAGTCAAAAGGATGGGAGGGACACTTGTCACCCTCCCATGGGCCCTTTTCGAAAATATCCCCTGATTTCAGCCCATTCCGCTGACCAAAATCCCGCCTTGGCGCCGCGGCCCCGCCGCCGGCGCCGCGGCGCTTCCACTTCTGAGAATTTCCAGCATTCCGGCGCCGCGGCCCTGCATTCCGGCGCTGCAACCTCAGCGAACCCCCAGTACAACCGGCGTCGCGGCCTCGCTCGGCCACTGTGACTTCGAACCGAAACTCGCTTTGCTCGATCACAAGACCGAACTTGTAACTTCCATAACTTTCGACCCCGATGTCCTATCGACAGGTGGTTTGTTGCGTTGGGAACTAGATTTAACGGACTACACACTAGGCTTTTTAAACACCTAACAATACTTAACAACTGGGGTACAACACTCCAAGGTAGACTCAAAATCTGTCCAACACATGTTTGTCAACTTATCTTTCAAACTTTCAAATCTTATCTTCTTGAATTTACGGGGTGTAACAAGTTACGTTATATCTATTTTGCTCTTGTTTATGCTGTGGCACTATGTGCGGTTAAAAATTGGTTGTTCGTACGTATTTGTGAACTGGTTTTAAAATGTTATGATTTTATTTCAGTACTTTACAGTTTCACATACTTGGTACCTGTTGTACTGACCTCCTTCGGGGGGCTGCGTTCATGCCGCAGGTAGAGGTACACCAGTTGTTGATCCTCGCTCATAGGATCACAGTTCAGCGTTTTGGGAAGCTCCGTTTCTCCGGAGGCTTATCTTTTGGTATAGTCCCCTGTCGTTGTAGGTACTTACATTCAGGGGTATGGCGGGGCCCTGTCCCGTCGTAGTTGTGGTTACATTCTTAGAGGTCTGTAGTACTGTTGTGGGCAGGGTTTGTAAAAGGGATGTAACTGTTCAGGTTTAATCATTTTTATATATATGCAGAAAGGTGACCGTTTTGGTTAGCCTATTTTTCTTATTGTATATCTTGTTTCATGTGTAAGTTTTTATTTCCGCTGATTTTCTCTGATGTTGTATCACTAGGGTGCCCGGGGAAAGGCACCAGTCACGGGCCCGGGGCCGGGTCGTGACACTATATCCCCCATAAACAAGAATTCCATACATAGTCATAACAACACTTAAGCATATATGTCAAGTAAAATCAGTAAGTAGGAAAGTGAGTTACCTGGAGGTGTAGGGAATAAGTGAGGATACTTCTTCATCATGTCCTCCTCTGCTTCCCATGTCATTTCCTCTCTGTTCTCGTTCCGCCATAAGACTTTGACGGAAGACACATCCTTTGTCCGCAGTCGCCTAATCTGACGATCGAGTATCGCTATGGGACTCTCCTCATACGATAACCCCTCTGTCACCTGGACATCACAAATCGGGTGCACTCTAGATGGATCTCCGATACACCTCCTCAACATAGAAACATGAAAAACTGGATGTACTGCCTCCAGATCGGACGGCAGATCCAACTCATAGGCAACCTTGCCTACCCAACGGACAATCTGATAAGGCCCAATGTACCTTGGGCTGAGCTTTCCCTTCTTCCCAAACCTCATCACACCCTTCATGGGTGACACTTTCAGGAAAACCCAATCATCAATCTCAAACTCTAAGTGTCGACGCCGATGATCTGCATACGACTTCTGTCGACTCTGAGCTGACAATAACCGCTCCTGGATAAGCTTCACCTTATCCACCGCCTGTTGAATCAAGTCCGGCCCGACTAACTGAACTTCGCCCACATCAAACCAGCCTATCGGTGACCTGCACTTCCTCCCATATAAGGCCTTATAAGGTGTCATCTGGATACTAGAATGGTAGTTGTTGTTATACGCAAACTCCACTAGAGGCAAATGATCCTCCCAGCTACCCCTGAAATCAATAACACAGGCTCGCAAAGATATCCTCGTTGTCCGGATAAGACGCTCTGCTGTCGTCGGTCTGAGGATGAAATGCAGTACTGAGGCTCACCTGCGTCCCTAATCCCTTCTGGAAAGACCTCCAGAAATTAGTCGTAAACTGGGCTCCTCTGTCCGATATGATAGATATAGGGACCCCATGCAGTCTCACGATCTCTCGGATGTAAAGTCTAGCATAATCCTCGGCCGAAAAAGTCGTCCTGACTGGAAGAAAGTGGGCTGATTTCGTCAGCCTGTCGACGATAACCCAGATGGAATCATGCTTCCTCTGAGTGCGAGGTAACCCTGTAATAAAGTCCATATTGATCACCTCCCACTTCCATGTCGGAATCTCTATCATCTGCAACAACCCACCAGGCTTCTGGTGCTCCACCTTGACCTGCTGACAACTCGGGCACTGAGCAACAAACTCTGCAACGTCCCTCTTCAGGCCATCCCACCAATACACACATCTGAGGTCGTGGTACATCTTTGTCGACCCCGGATGGATAGAGTAACGAGCGTTGTGTGCTTCCCCTAGAACCTGCTGACGAAGTCCTGCTACATCGGGAACACACAACCTGCCCTCAAATCTTAGCACCCCATCAGGTGCTACCTCAAATGGACCCTTCCCCTCTCGAAGAGCCGTATCTCGATACCGTGTCATAATCGGATCCTCATACTGTCGCCTCTTCACCTCCTCGACGATGGAAGACTCGGCAACCTCTCGAACCCGAACCCCACTACTATCAGAACCAATCAAACGAACTCCAAGGCTCGCTAGCTGATGTAACTCGCGGACCATGCCCCTTCTCTATGGTTGCACATCTGACAAACTACCCATCGATCTACGACTAAGGGCATATGCAACTACATTGGCCTTCCCTGGGTGGTATAGTATATCGACATCATAATCCTTAAGTAGCTCTAACCACCGTCTCTGCCGCAAGTTCAGCTCCCTCTGGCTGAAGATATACTGGAGGCTCTTGTGGTCTGTGTAAATATCCACATGAACTCCATACAAATAATGTCTCCAGATCTTCAAGGCATGAATCACTGCTGCCAACTCTAAGTCATGTGTGGGGTAGTTCTTCTCATGCTTCTTGAGCTGTCGAGATGCGTAAGCTATAACCTTACCCTGCTGCATCAACACACATCCAAGCCCGATACCCGACGCATCACAATAAACCACATAGCCGTCTAGACCCTCTGGAAGAGTAAGAACTGGGGTGGTCGTCAATTTCTCCTTCAGTAACTGGAAGCCCTCCTCACAAGCATCTGTCCACTGAAACTTAGCTGCTTTCTGAGTCAGCTTAGTCAAAGGTGCTGAAATAGAAGCAAACTTCTCCACAAACCTCCGATAATAACCCGCAAGGCCCAAAAAGCTGCGCACCTCTGTCGGTGTAGTAGGTCTAGGCCAAGTCTTGACTGCCTCGATCTTTGCCGTATCCACCTGAATACCATCGGCCCCGACAATGTGCCCTAAGAATGCCACCGAAGCCAACCAAAACTCACACTTCGAGAACTTGACATACAACCGCCGGTCCTGGAGGACTCTCAGCACCGTCCTCAAATGATCTGCATGCTCCTGCTCCGAGAGAGAATAAACCAAGATGTCATCAATGAATACTATAACAAACGTATCCAAAAATGGCTTGAACATCCGGTTCATCAAATCCATAAATACTGCCGGAGCATTCGTCAAACCGAAAGACATAACCCTGAACTCATAGTGCCCGTACCGGGTCCGGAATGCAGTCCTAGGGACATCTGTCTCCCTAACTCGCACCTGATGATAACCAGATCGCAGGTCTATCTTGGAGAAACACATCGCACCTGAATCGTCAAACAAATCATCAATCTCGGGGAGGGTATCTATTTTTAATGGTGACCTTGTTCACCGCCTAATCAACACACATCTGCCACGACCCGACCAAGCTCGCATCGGTGCCCTACCTGGCACCTGCTTAGGTATACCTCGAGAGAATAGCAATGAACATACATGAAACTTATAAAATAAAATAACAAGAAATTAAACCACAGGTTAGCCGATAAGGCTACCTTCCTGGACACATATACATATACATAACAACAGCAGTTACATCCCTTTCTTTTTACAAACCGACCCACAACATGTGACTACAGACCTCTAAGAATTAAAACTGCGGCGGGACAGGGCCCCGCCATACCCCTGAATGTACATAAGTCTACCACATCAGGGAAACCGTACCAAAAGATAAGCCTCCGGAGTGAAAGGAGCTTCTTTCCAAAATCGAGCAGAGATCCTAAAAGCAAGGATCACCAACTGTACCTATCACTGCGGGCATAAACGCAGCCCCGAAGGGGTCGATAACAGTGCTGAGTATGGAAATGAAATAAAATGCAATAACCAAATCATATCTGTATAAAAGAATGTCATTTTAACTCCTGAAATCAATCATATATTAACCGTTCCTTTCCTCCTTTCAATAGGATTTAACAACATATTCCTACATACATACTTAAGAGTTTAATCCAAATTTTTCACATAACTTACATATCTTACATAACATAATCCGCCCATTTGCGGGACACGGTGTCTTGATGAATCATGTGACATAATCCGCCCTGTGGGGCTCGGTGTCTTGTGGAATCATATAACATAATCCGGCCCTTTGTGGGGCTCGGTGTCTTGTGGAATCATATAACATAACCCGCCCGCTGTGGGGCTCGGTGTAAGATGACGTAACGGCCATGTGAAGGCTCGGGGTAATATGGCGTGTCGGCCTATGTGTAGGCTCGGTGTATCTCATAACGTAATCCGCCTATTTGTAGGCTCGGTGTATTTCATAACGTAATCCGCCTATTTGTAGGCTCGGTGTATTTCATAACGTATCCGCCTATTTGTAGGCTCGGTGTATTTCATAACGAATCCGCCTATTTTTAGGCTCGTGTATTTTCCTTACATAACATTTTCAAACCATCTTTCACTTCTTCTAAGTCGTCATAACAACTTCCCATAAAGCTATTATAACAACCTTTCATTTTAGAGAACTTAAGACACTTTTATTCTTACAACATTAGGAAAACTAGATCCAAAAATACTACATACATACATACTTAAAAAGAATCATAGAACTCCTTTCTTTTTTTAAAGCTCAAGTCACATACTCTTTTGGAAACCATCTTCTTAACTTTTGAAATAAATTAAGAAGTCATACTTTGTAAAATTAAGCCATTTCCACTTATAAAATCAAGGCTTATAGCCTTAACACCTCGTAGCATACACTCTTTCAAATCATGTCGCTTATACTTTAGAAATCAAGTCCCATAACTTGAAAAATAAAGTTTCATAATCCTTTAAAGAAAATCAAAGTTCATAGTCTTAAAACTTCATAACATACATTCTTTAAAGTCCATTTACTTATACTTGTAAAATCATGTCATCTACACTTTTAAAACAAATAACCTTTTCACATATAATTTCAAGTCATTTTCAAACATAAAAATCAACTTACTTACTTTAAACAAATCAAGAATAATAGCCTTTAAATCAAATCTCATAATTTCCTAACCATTCTTACTAATGTCTCCCATAAGACCTAGTAAGGACTTAGGACAATTTAAACATACTTTTAACTTAGATTCAACAATGTAAATACCTCTTAACTTCTAAGAGTAGAAGGAATCTTGAAATACTATCACATGGATATTTCATACGTAGGATCATGCCAAAGAAAGTAGAGGTTCACATACCTCGCGACGATTGTCGACAAGTAGCAAAATGCTCCAAAGTACTTCAACCTTGAGCTATTCCATTCTTCAAGTAGGATACGCTATACTTAGTACATCAACCTATAATGGTCACCATACGTCCATTAACCTCTTACTTCATACGTAGAATATTCTAGGTGCTAAGTCGCTAAATTCTACGGAAAATCGGACAGCACCTCCTTTGTTTTTACTTACTTTGCCACCTTTTTCAAGGCCGAATACAATAACCAAACAGCCCCAATTGGCTCACAACAATATAGAAGGTAGTCCAGTACAAATGAATAACTAAACAGCCCCATTTGGCTCACAATTTAGAAGGTAGTCTAATATAAATGAATAACAAACTAATACAAACTACAAGTCCAAATTCGGCCACCTTGAGTTCAACAATACTAATTCTTATCAAATTCCATTTCAATCCAAATTGTTAACATAACATGATATCAAGTCGCATTTGATTAAAACTACCACAATCTTCAAATCAATAACATGCGACGATTCTAATAACGACTAAATTGAAATCCAACTTAACATGGCTTACATTACATTCGGATTTCCAAGGCTTACAATCAATCCACAATCCTTATAAACTTCTACATATCAACTTCATGCTAGCAACACGTAAAGCTAACAACAACAATAAAAATATATAATCTTGTAACACATTAAAGGACAAAATTATACCTCAACGAATCTTAATCCAATTCCAATACGAAGTCGCTCCTAGTAGTTTAGAACCTCTCCAAGACACTTCAATCCGCTCGTTGAGACCCTTAGAACCATACCAACAACTTTCCTTCAACTTCCAATCCAAAACCTAGAAAGACCCTTAGGTTTTCGTTTTGCGACTAACCCGTAAACTATTTTTTTTCCAAGGTTTTTCTATTGAGATATGCTTACACTACCCTCAAGAACCTTGGTTTAAAGTGTGGAGCCTAAATAACAAGAAACGAAATTTTTTCCTTTTGAAGGAGAGGGAACCCGAGAGCTTCTTGCTCTTGCTCTTCAATTCTTGTGAATTTTTCTAAGTGTTAAGCTAGTCATACTACTACTAGTATTATAAAGAAACATGGAGGGTCAAGATGTAAACAATTGGGTGGTTTGGATGATCTCTTAACAAATATCAAGACTTGTGGGACCTTGACTTAGTCAAACTTCTCAAGCTAAACAACTTGCAAGACTTGCCATCTAGGACTATGGTCAATGACCATATTGGCCATGCCAATTTCGTCCAAGGCATCTATAAGGGGGGTGACACGTGTCGCCCTCCCATTCGTCACAATAATACGTTTTCCGACAATTCCATAATTCCGTTAAATTTTACAAGTCTCTAATTTAACACTTGCGAGTTCTTACGTACGTTCTTAAAACATGTCCTGTAATTACGGGGTGTAACACATGCGCAGCGTCCCATCTTTCTTCTTCACAAATAAAACTGGCGCTCCCCAGGGAGAAACACTAGGCCTGATAAAGCCCTTCTCCAGCAAATCTTTCAGCTGGTCCTTCAACTCTCTCAACTCGGCAGGTGCCATCCTATACGACGGAATAGATATAGGCCGAGTGTCTGGCAACACATCAATGCAAAACTCAATCTCCCTCTCAGGAGGGATACCCGGGAGATCGTCTGGGAATACGTCTGGAAACTCCCTAACCACCGGAATCGATCAATAGACGACAACCTCGATTATCAAATACCCGAATGAGATGGTAGATATACCTCTTCTGCACCATCTTCCTAGCCTTGAGGTAAGAAATAAACCTACCCCTCGGCGACACAGTGTTCCCCTCCCACTCGATAACCGGCTCCCCAGGAAACTGGAACCGTACCAATCTCTCCCTACAGTCCACATTGGCGTAGCAAGAAGCTAACCAATCCATACCCATAATCACATCAAAGTCTGTCATATCCAACTCTATCAAGTCGGCTAGGGTCTGACGACTTTATATAGTCACTGGGCAAGCCTTATATACCCGCTCAGCTACCACCGAATCACCTACTGGCGTAGCTACCTCAAAAGGGTTTATGGACTCAGGCTCTATCCCTATTCTACCGGCAATATGAGGAGATATATAGGACAAGGTAGAACCCGGATCTATCAAGGCATACACGTCACAACATGAAACCAATAATGTACCTGTGACGACATCCGGTGACGCCTCCTGGTCCTGGCGGCTGGACATGGCATAAATGCGGTTCTGAGGACCGCTGGAACTAGGACCCTTGCCACGACCTCTGCTGCGACCTGCTGGCCCATGAGCACCCTGCCCTCCGGGGCGAGTAACTGTAGGAGATGAAGACCTGGCGAAAGACCCTGTAGGCTGAACCCTACTATCTGCGCTGCCTCCGGTCGGACAGTTCCTCGAAATATGACCCTGATGGCCACAAGTGTAACACGCTCCCGAGGTATCACCACAACTCCCGTAATGGGATCTACCACATCGGCCACACCGAGAGGAGGGTGGTCTCGATCGGTTAGTATCACTGCTTCCTTGGAAGCCCGAAGCCCTGAGGCCCTGACCTGCCCCCGAATACTCTGGATGTCCTGAAGACGGTGAAGGAGCGCTCTGAGCTGGCTGAGGTGCAAATCTAGTCTGCTGCTGAGGTCGTCCGGCTCGAACGCCACCAAAGGACCCTGCTGTCCTGGCCCTCTTCTGCTGATCTCTGTCAATCTGTCGGCCTCTACGTTCCTCACGCCCAAGTGCATAAGCCTGCATGTGGGCAATGTCCATGCCCGGCTGAATAGCTACACCCGAGCAGCCCTCTGCCAAATAATCAACGAGCCCTGTGACATAGCGGTGCACTCTGTCCTTCATGTCTGCTACTAACGCGGGGACATACCGAGCCAATGAGTCAAACTCTACATTGTACTCCCGAACCGTCCGCCCGCTCTGTCTCAACATCAGAAATCTATCGGCCCGAGCTCTCCTCATCTGCGGAGGCAAGAAGTGGCTAAGAAACGCCTCTGAGAACTCGTCCCAAATAGCTGGAAGCGCATGCTCTCCCCGGGACAGCTCTCATGAATCAAACCAGTCGACTGCAGTATCACGCAGTCGATGTGAACCCAATACTACCGACTCGGTCTCTGAGGCCTTGATCACTCTCATGATCCGCTGCAACTGTCGGATAAACTCCTGAGGATCATCCTCAGTCCTCGACCCATAGAACTCTGGTGGGCTGCAACTCAAAAAGTCCCGAAGTCTCAAGCTATCAGATCTGGGGTGAACTACGGGTACAAACGGAACCGCTGTCTCCTGCCTATCCTTATGGCTTGCCACGATCCTGGCTAATAACTGGGTCATCTCCTTGTAACCCATATCCTCTACTCCTGGCTGCGGGACTGGAGGCTCAGGTACCGTGGTATCAGTAGCCACTGCTGCGGCTCTAAACTCTGTTGGGGCCGGCGGCGTCGTGGAACTCGCCGTCTGTAGCACCACCTCAGGTAAAGACTGGGCATGTGCCCTCGTAACCCTCTGCGTCCTACTAGCAGCTCCCTCAGCTGCCTTGCCCTTCTGGGCCCGGGTTGCCTTGCGTGGAGGCATAACTGGTACATAAGAATATGTCAGATGGAGTTCAACCTATAACACAGCTCTATTGCACGATCTCAGAGTAAGAAGAATGGAAACCAATCCTAGATATCATGTAGCCTCTTGATTATAGGTGTGGTGCACAATACACCGATAATCAAGACTCTACTAGATACGGTCTGTAGACACTTTCCGAGGATTAACTGCTCTGATACCACTTTTGTCACGACCCGATCCCGGGCCCGTGACTGGTGCCTTACCCGAGCACCCTAGTAGATATACATCAAAGTAACCAGCGGAAATAAACTTACAACATAGAACAATGTAAGATAAGAAATAGTCTAACCCAAAAATAGATTGCCTTTCAGCATGTATATATATATCAAAGTCTGACAGTTACATCCTTTACAAACCCCATTTACAACAGGACTACAGACCTCTAAGAGTTTATAACAACTATGACGGGACAGGGCCCCGCCATACCCCAGAATGTACATTAACCTACAATGACAGGGAATCATACCAAAAGATAAGCCTCCGGAGAAACGGAGCTTCCCAAAAGCAGAACGGTGATCCTATGAGCGAGGATCAACAACCGGAGTACCTCTACCTGCGGCATGAACGGCCCGGCGAGGTCGATAACAGTACCAAGTATGTGAAGCGTAAAAATCAGAATGAAATCATAACATTGGAATCAAATCCATAAATATGTATGAAAAACCAATTAACCGCACACAGTGCCACAGCATAAACAAGAGCAAATAGGTGTAACGTAATCGGTCTTTTCTAGGCCGCTAATGATCGAAGCAGGTCCATTCGCCCATAGTATCATTGTGCGAGCCTAATCCTGGAACTCCCGCAGTCCGCATAGGTCCCTTGGACCCGCATGAGGTACTCCTTGTATCGGGGGTAGCTAACCCGCGGCATCTTCCTGGACTCCCGCAATCCGCATGGCCACTTGGACCGCATGAGGTATTCCTCGCATCGGCGTAACACACCCGGAGTGATTCATGGGCTACCGTAGCCCGCATAGGTCTCATGGACCCGCATGAGGTATTCCTCGCATCGGGGATAGCTAACCCGCGGCTCGTAACAAGTCAGGGGGGTAAGTGATATAACATAAGCACAACCGGCTTATCGTAATCAACATAAGCACAACAAGAAACCCCCTTACCACAAAAGTCATAAGACACTAACACCCGTAGCATCATAAAATGTTTACTTATCAAACCAACTTACCACACATTCAAAAATCATTACAAGGCTTTCATAATCAAGTAAGTAAATCGTTCTTTTTATCTTTCTTAAGCCGTTATAACTAACTTCCCATAAAGCTAGTATAACACTTAAGCTTTATAATAAATCAAAACATTCACATTTGTTTGGAAAACCAAAAGAACTTATTCTTTTAAACTGTCACGCCCATTTTCGACCGCGACATTTTATATAGAAACTCCTGCTTAATAAAAAGGTTAGAAAATAAAATAAAATGCTAAAAGTGCAAAAGAATGCTAAAATGCTAAAGGTGCGAAAGAATGCTAAAAGGTGCTAGGGGAGGTGCTTAAATGCTAAGGGGTTCGCGGAGTCGCCACCTAATTAATTGGGTGAATTAGGACACCTAAATGTTAACTAGTTTAAAGTAAACATTAACTCCATTTTAATGGTCTGCTAAACTTAATGAGATTCTGGGTAAGAGCTTTTTATTAATCTAGAGGGAAGAGATTAGGCACCCTCTAAGATCCGCTAACTTGCGGTTGTCCTGCCAAACCTAGGGTGATTATTATGCTTAAGATGCAATAGATGTCTTGAAAAAGTGTTTAAGTAAAGATATAGGAAGTATTTTCACTAACATAAAAATGTGAAATTTGCTTTTAAAATATATAAAGCTAGTTCTAGCTAAAATATGTATTATTATATATGCAAAGATGATTTTTACATTTATTCATTTACGAATCTTATTAGTATATCATAATATGCCACATGTTTAGGAGGATTTTTAATAACAGAAATAAGGCTTTTATATAAATGTTAATGAGAGTCTATAAAATGCTAGATGCGACCAGTTACGTGGATAACTAAATTTAATAGTTCAGTGTGACTAGAGCAATATGTGGCGAGCCTAAAGTGATTAACCTAAAGGGAATTGGTTTCTAAACTAGAGGTTCAAGGTTTAGATATTCTAATTATTCTATTAGTTAATGTAGCGTTAGACAAATAATTTACAATAAATAAATGAATGGGGGGCGGGGTAGAAGATAATAAAACGACTCGAGGAATGGCGAAGTCATTTCGCCTGCTTAGAATTTACGATGCGGGGATAAATGCATGTAGATGTGGGTCTTCGCGTTTGCCACAATGAGTCCCGCTATGAGACTCTTTGTTGCTCCGGTGCATTTTCATGTAACAAAAGAAAGATAAGGATTAGGATATACTATATATTCAACAAAAAGGAAACTTATCAAAGAGCAAACAAAACATTAATAATAAAATTCATGCACATATAGTTCATCATTGAAGGCGGCCGGACAGGCGTGATGTTAATTTTTAAAAGAGTTGGGCACTTGGGCGTAGATAGCAAAGCAGCAGACCCACGAAACAGGCCCAAACAAAGAGATTTTCAGATTTTAAGAGAAAGGAACGAAGGCAGCTCCCAAGATATAGTTTTAATACGCAGATAACAAAGGACGCACTAAAAGAAACAGTTCATACAACATGCTGATTATATGTATCAGGCTTAAACACATTATACATATCCGAAGAAACAGACGATACAGGTAGATAGCAAGCTCGTGCGAATTTAACATATTTATGATTCAGCTTTAATAGTAGCATGACGGGAAGCAAATCAGGACACTTATATTTCTAAGCACGTTTTTATTCGAGTTACTTGCTAGATTTCTCCATTTTCTATTAGCCAATCTCCATACTAAAGTATGTCCTGTACATGTCTTATTATATGCAGCTATTTATTATTATCTGAAAGTTGGACGCAACAAGAAAACTAATAACTCAACACGGCATAGATCAATCAAGGGGTTAACAGGCTAATGCATAGGCCAATTCAACATTTAATAGACCATACCATTATGAGGGCTAGTTCTAACAGTAACAAGCAAGTAGATACTTAAAGGAGCATTCGAATGTGCAGGGTCACTTTCATATAAACTAAACCACACACATAAAAATCATCTCCTATCATTTATCAGACAGAGTGAAGATTAACACCTCCAACAAAGTACGACATACTCAGGGTGAGCTCTACATCAATAGATTATACATTGAGTTCATGATAAGTTGGCTAGTTTGACGTGTCACATCTAACAGGTAACTAATATCTTATTATGGGTGACACTGGTCTGTAACTTATCAAAATAAGGCATGATCCAACATTGTCTAAGCTTTAATATGAGCAACAAACATCCAAAACCCCTTACACAAACACAATATCTCCTCTTATCTCTCACATTTCACTGTTCCACCATCCCTATACATATAGATTTACAAGTCTGTCGATGGATTATCATTGTTGAACCTATATTATGCTATTCATTTTGTCATAAAGATACACAAACACAGATTAAGGATCGATCTAGGTAGAACAAATGATTTCCACAATGATTTGACTACCAAATTGACTATTCTTATCGCAACATATACCCGAACCAGTGCATACGCCCGAGTTACCAACCAAATAAATAGGCTAATATAATTACAGGCAACTAAATTTGCAATCAATACTCATAACACATAACTAATAAAATACGAGAAGAATTTGAGTTTACCTTCTCCGGACAGCGAACCGAGGCAGCGTATCAAGTCGTCGATCCACTCGGAAGATTTATTGCGATGCGATTGAAAAGGCAGAGGGGGTTTGCTGATTTCTTGATTGAAATGGAAAGAGAAGGGTTCGAATTTGTGTTCTTGCCTTAGCCTTCTAATTTTCGGATTGTAAAGAAAGGTATCCTTGAAGGTGAAAAGGGTATTCGACCTTTGTTTCTGCCTGTGCGAGAGAATGGTTTTCAGACTGTTCCCCAACTGAGCTCTGTCGTATTGTGCTCCTCCTCTGTGCTCTGCCCTGCTCTCTCTTCCCCTGCTCGCCCTTCGAATGCCTATTGCATGCCTAAACGTTCTGTATTTATAGCTAGGATTTTGGGTTCCAAGTTGGTAAGTAATAAAGGCTGATTTTGGACGAGATTTGGGCTTGATTCGTAAGTGATTCTGTGCGATTTGTTACTGATTTTGAAGCAAGATTTGGGTGCTGGTTATGGTAAGAAATCGGCTAGGTGTGCGTGGGTAAAGGGAAACCCCGGATTCTCCGGCGAGAAATCCGGGCATGGCGGCGACGGTGGGTGTGCGTGTGAATGGCTGCTAGGGTTCTGGACGATGGGGTAAGGGAAGTGATAAAGGGTTGAGGGGCTTTGGGCGATATAAGGCTGTGAAGAACTGGGCTTGCGGGTGTTGGGCTTGCGGGCGATTGGGCTGGGTAGTGGGCTAGGCGAAAATGGTTTGGGTAGTGTTATAATTATTGGTTTTAGGTGCTTAATTAGTTAATTAGTAGTAAATTAAATTAATAAATTGTGATTAAATTATTTTAGGTGCTTTGTTAGTCTACGTTTGAGATTAGAAAATAAAGACGGGCGTGTTATTTAATTAGTGCATAATTTTTAAGATGCGATGCCGTTATTAAAATTTATGTATTTTGCGATGTTAAATTAAAATTGAATGAAGTTTAGATTAAATTATTTAAATGCTAAATGCAGGTGTGATGTTTAAGGGCTGCTTAATGCTTTTACTTAAAATGCGGTGCTATTAATTAAAACGCATTTAAATTACGAATTATGAAATTGTCTTGCTATTAATAAAATGCGAATATTTTATTTAACACGACGTCATTGTCAAATTATTTATTTTATGTATTTATTTATTTTATTATCATTTAAGAACTATGACAGGACTTAAAATTAATAAATGCGGGCGTGAGACTCTAAGTGTTTAATTTCTACGTAAGACGCGGTGCCGTTATTAAATTGCTTATTTATGCCTGTGTTAATGTTTTATCGCTGCATTTTTTATTATTTAAAATTATTTGAAAATTGGTGTAATTTTATAGCTAATGACTGGGCGGGAAGGTCAAAATTGGGTGTCAACAACTTGTCCCTCTTTGTACGGAGATGATGGAAGAGTCTTCGGACAAAGACGTTGACTTATAGCCAATTTTGTCTCGATCCAAAGAATTACAAAAATGTTGGGCAATTAAGACAAGACTGACGCGGACTCAAGACTGTCCCAGTGTCGAGTTATGACGACACTGGGCTACTATGGTCAAACACCAAGGCGGATTCAAAATTTGTCCCAGTGTCGAGTTATGACGACACTGGGTTACCGTGGTCGAAACACCAGGGCGGGCTAACGCGGACTCAAAATTTATCCCAGTGTCGAGTTATGATGACACTGGTCTATGGTGCAAAAAGTAAAAAATAAAAATAAGCGCTTGAACACGGGTGTCGCTATCGACTTATGGTCTTTGGGTTTTATGGTGATGTGGAGCAGTGGACCGACGCTGAGGCCGCTCTCGCCATTCATTGGGAAGGTTGGCCCCCCAACAAATTGCCCCGGTTCGCTGTAAGAGAAAATCCACGTTGTGCTCCTGCTCCTGCATGCTAAGACTTCAAACAAACGGTTAGTGCATAACTGTTAAGGCAAAATGATGATGCATATTTTTTTAAAGCAATGCAACTGTGAGTAGAAAATGTTATCCTGCAAAAATGTGATGACTGCTGTGTTGATGTGATGCTGCAAATGTTGTGATTTCGCCCTTGCACGGACGTGTTGCGATTGTGAATGCGAATATGTTGTCCTTGCTGCAACTGTCCATGTCGACTAAAGCTCAAGAAAAAGTTAGTGCATAACTGCTAAGGCAGAATAATGAAGCATGAGTAAGAAATGCAATTTCGAGAGTATATAAATCGTCCTTGCGTAGATGTGATATGCCGATGGCGTCGTCTTTGGACTTGTTGTGTTGATAACGTCGTTGCCTGGACGTATTGTTATTGGCGTCGTTTTCGGACTTGGCGTCGTTTTCGGGTTTGACGTCGTTTTCGGACTTGTTGTGCTGATAACGTCGTTGCCTGGACGTGTTGCTGCTGGCGTCGTTGCGTAGACGCAATGCTGCTGGCGTCGTTGCGTAGACGCGATGCTGATGACGTCGTTGCCTGGACGTGTTGCTGCTGGCGTCGTTGCGTAGGCGCAATGCTGATGATGTCGTTGCCTGGACATAATGCTGCTAACGTCGTTGCTTGGACGTATTGCTGGTGGCGTCGTTGCGTAGACGCGATGCTGATGATGTCGTTGCCTGGACGTATTGCTGTTGGCGTCGTTGCGTAGACGCAATGCTGATGATGTCGTTGTCTGGACATAATCGCGATAACGTCGTTGCACGGGCGTATTCTTCTTGGCGTCGTTGCGTGACGCGATCTTGATGGCGTCGTTACTGGGCGTATTCGCGATGCGTCATTGCTTGGGCGTATTCTTCTTTGGCGTCGTTGCGTAGACGCGATGCTGATGACGTCGTTGCACGGGCGTATTCGCGATAACGTCGTTGCTTGGGCGATATTCTTCTTTGGCGTCGTTGCGTGACGCGATCGCGATGATGTCGTTGCCTTGACATAGTGCTGATAACGTCGTTGCACGGGCGTATTCTTCTTTGGCGTCGTTGCGTGGGCGCGATCTTGATGGCGTCGTTACTGGGCGTATTGTTGATGGCGTCGTTGCGTGACGCGCCTTGCTGGCGATGGCGTCGTTGCGTAGGCGTATTCGCGATAACGTCGTTGCACGGGCGTATTCTGCCTGGCGTCGTTGCGTGAAGCGATCGATGGCGTCGTTGCACGGACGTATTCGCGATGGCGTCGTTGCGTGGACGCACTGATGATAATGTCGTTGCCTTGAAATAATGCTGATGGCGTCGTTGCGTGAAGCGCGATCGCGATGCCGTCGTTGCTGGGCGTATTCTTTTTGCTCACGTGGAATACATGCTCCTGCGAGATGCTGCAACTGACGGGCTGTCATGATGCCTTTGTTGCGTGCTATGCATGGGTTGCATATTGGACTTTGTACCCGAGCCGGTGTGCTAGACTTTGTTGTGCATTTTGAACTTTGATTGTTGATCGTCGATGTCCCCTTTCTGCTTCTGCTGCGTTCCTTCCGCCTCCGCTAATATGAAGAAACCTGCGCTCAAAGAAAATTTGTGAGTTTTGGGGGGGATCGGTTCGTATTGACTTTGCAACCTTGGTCCTTTCTGTCCGTGCGCCTGATTTGTTTGGACCTGTAACCCCTGTCTGACCTCTTTGAGATGTTTAGTAGCGTTCCAAAAGCATTTTCCAAAACGAAATGTTTTCATGAAGTATGCACAAAACATCTTTTAGAAATAAACATTTATATGATATGCGTTAAAAATGTAAAAGCCTCGTCGAATTTGCCGAATATGACACGTATTTAGACCAAACGAACATCTTTTGGAGTCCTTGTTATGGTCTTCTTCATGGTGCGCAAAATTGCCTCAGTTTCGTTATGTGGTGCGTGGGCGGAACTTAACTTCGGCGGGTGTCACGACCCGCTCCGGGGCCCGTGACTGGTGCCTTACCCGGGCACCCAAGTAGTCATACATCAGAGAAAATCAGCGGAATATAAAAACAAGACATGAAACAATGTAAATTGAGACACAGTTTATATGAGAAAAGTCGCCTTTCGGCATAATATATATAAACCAAAATCTGGCAGTTACATCCCAACTGTACAATAGGACTACAGACCTCTAAGGAAATAAACAACTATGGCGGGACAGGGCCCCGCCATACCACTCGTACAAAACTATCTACTGACAGGAGATCATACCCAAAAGTCGAGCCTCGGAGAAGATGGAGCTCACGACACCAACGCAAAAGATCCTAAGGATGCGGATCTAGCACACCTTGCCACTTACTGCGGCATGAACGGCCCGGAGGAGGTCGATCACAACGGTACTAAGTATGTGAAAATGTAAAGTACTTAAATGCAATCATATCATTTTAAAACCAAGTTTACATATATGCGAAACAACCAATGTAACGCGCATAGTGCCACATCACAAACAAGAGTAATAATGTAAAGCAGTAACAGGTCTTTTCTAGGCTGCGAATGATCGAAGCAAGGCCAATCGCCCATAGTATCATTATGCAAGCCTAATCCTGGACTCCCGTAGTCCGCATAGGCCACTCACATAGGCCCGCATGAGGTATTCCCCGCATCGAGGGTAGCTACTCCTCGGCATCGTCCTGGACTCGTAGTACGCATGGCGCATAGATCGCGTGAGGTATAACCCCGCACACTAACACGGAACTCGTAGCTCGCATAGGTCCCTGGACCCGCATGAGGTATTCTCGAATCATGGTCCTGCATCGCTTTGAGTCTACCCTGCATCGGAGGGCAGCTTAACCCCCGGTATCATGTCAAGAGGTGAGTGATATAATACTAACATAACAGCTTATCGTTAAACAACATAAGCATAACAAGAATACCCTCTTATACAAACGTTACAAGACACTAACACACATAGCATCATATTATGTCTACTTATCAAACCATCTTATTATACTTTCCATAAATCAATATAAGTCTTTTATAAACACATAAGTAAACTGCTCATTTTATCCTTCTTAAGTCGTTATACTTAACTTCCCATAAAGCTAGTATAACTCTTAAGCTTCTTATTTTAAAAACAAATATTCTTCTTCTTTCAAAACTGATTTATAATTCTTTTGAAAGACTTTAAGATCTTTATTATTCAGGCTTAAGTCAAAAGACATTGTCGTAAAGCTACGTTCAGTTAACACACGTACGTCTATCGTACTATATATATACTTTAAAATATCATGCTCAAGAGTGTAGGAAGAATCACATACCTTCTTGGCGAAATCCACCTGCCAAGTCGAATATGTCGCGCGCAGAGTATCAACCTATAATAGTCAAATACGTCTATCAACGTCTAGACTATTACGTAGGATATTCTAGCAGAGGGTTCTTTATTCTACGGAAAAATTGGTGTAACGCCCGAACCGGGCGTTCATCGTGCCTTACCGGGCACCCTAGTGATACAACATCGAGAAAACCAATGGAAAATAAAACATGAGTCATGAAACAAGAGATATAATAAATAAACAGGCCAACCAAAAGCAGTTTCGCCGGTATATACATAAAACCCGAGCAGTTATCCCTTTTACAAACTCCGCCACACTTGATTACTCTGCACTTAAGATTTACAACAACTATGACGGACAGGGGCCCGCCATACCACGAATGTACAAGAACCTACAACTCGTGGAAACATACCAAAGATAAGCCTCAGGAACGGAGCTTTCAACACGAAATGAGATCCTAAGAGCGGGGATCCACGACCGATGTACCTCTACCTGCGGCATGAACGCAGCCCCCCGAAGGAGGTCAGTACAACAGGTACCAAGTATGTGAAACTGTCAAATATTGTAAATGAAATCATAATAGCCTAAAAAGCAGGAGACATGTATGATAACCAAAATACGATGCAACATAAAAGCGATCAGTCGGGGACTCACGCCTCAAAGTCACCACTCAAATATAACTATGGGTCTCACGCCCAACATCCATCATGTTCGCATCATGGCGCGTGCCGGAATCTTGCATCGGTGTAGACATGTCCATGATGCAACAATAATAACAAGGCGTGGCGCGTACATGCCGGACATCAGACGGTGTAGACATGCCCATGTAACCTCAATAACAATATATTGGGTGGTCAACCTGCGCATGGCCACATGCCCCGGAATAATCGTCGGTGTGAATCGTCCATGTTGCGGTAATAACCATATATCGGTAATCAACGACGCGTGGCCGCGTGCCGGAATCTTTGCGTCGGTGTAGACATGTCCATGTGACATCAACAACAAGGCGGTAATCAAAATGGAAACATACGGTGGAATTCTCCATCACCGCCAAGACGCGTCCAAGTAAGTTCTCGACAAGTCAACCGGCCTCTATCGAGAGCGGTAACGTAAATACCACACTTGCACAAAGGCTATCATCACAAGCATAGGCAAGTTTCACAACAACAAGCATAGGCAAGTTTCACAACAACAAGCATAGGAAAGTTTCACAACAACAAGCATAGGCAAGTTTCACAACAACAAGCATAGGCAAGTTTCACAACAACAAGCATAGGCAAGTTTCACACAACTCAAAGTACTTTCATTTTATGCCAAAGTCCGGGTTTTAACCCTAAAGTACTACGTACGTTAAATTCTTTAAAAGAGATCCATTACTTTTATCAAAGTCACCCGATACCCGTAGTATTAGAATGAACAACCCACATTCCTTTTCAAAATCAAGTAACAACATTCTTTTCCTAAGTTCCAGTTTGCCTAGTTTCAATTACTCAAGCTTCTCATTTTCAAATGGTTTCATAGTTCCCAAACTTAATCACTTGATTCCTTTTTAGAACAATTGAGTAATATATGTCTCACGTGAGAGTAGGTTATTCTTGTTTACAACATTCTTATTACAGAAGCCATGATCTAGAAAATGTAATATCATTTTGTCTTATCTTAGTTTCTATGCAGATGGAGGTTTCTACTGGTTTTAATAATACAATTCATTAGTCAGTACATTTTCCTTTATTAACGCTGCGATGGTGCTGTCGATACGTTACGATTTCAAATCAAGAAACATTATCCCTTTAAAAAAACCAAGTACTCATTAATCACGAATGAGGTTTCACACAAACATTCACATTAAAACAAATAAGTTAAGTCTCTTATCTTATAAGATCAAGTCTCTTAACTTCTAACATCAGTAAACCATTTTCTTTACCTCTCTTAAGACATTATACCTAACTCCCGTAAAGCTAGTATAACTCTTTTTAAAACCTCTAAAACCAAGTGTTACTCTCCTTCAAAACGATTTATAAATCTTTTGAAATACAAAGTTCTTTATTATAACAAGCGATTATAATTCACATCGATTACCTTTTAAAACCACAAAGTATTTTCTTACCTACATAAAGTTTGTTATAACCACTTCCCATAAAGCGTTATAACACTTTATGTTTTAAAAACAATCAAACACGCTTAACACGTATGCGTCTACCGTACTACATAGTTCCACATATCATGCTAGAAGAGATAGGAAGAGGTTCACATACCTCGCGACGATTATCGACAATAAGCAAAAAGCTCCAAGTACTACAACGCACTAGCCCTTTCCACTCCTCGAGTAGAATACGCTACTCTTAGTACTTTCACCTATAAAGGCCACAAACGTCTATTAAATCTTAAACACAAGTTCCCATCTTTCTACGAAAATTCGGCGACCTCCCCACACACAGCGTAAATCTCCTCTCTATCGAGGCGGCTACCAAGCCAACCAGGGGTTTATACATCTAACGGGACGTGTACAATTCTACTCATAATACTACACAAGTCTCATTGTCTGATCCTATGTAATTACGATTGATTCGATTCTTTATTCTTGAGCTTAAGTCAAAAGACATTGCCACAATACTAAGTTGATTCTATATATAGTATATTTCAACTATATATATTCTAACATGTAATTTCCATTTACAATAGAAGGGATGAGTGTTTACCTCGATAAGCCCAAAATTATCCAAGTATAAAGTCGATCCCGAGCAACGCTTAGCTCTACTCCGCGCTCCAAACAACCCTTAGAAGTTCTAACCAACTTCTACTTACAACTTCAACAATGGGTGAAGATTTCCTTAGGGTTTCGTTTTTGTGGCTAAAGGAAGTATAATCGTATTTTCTGGGCTTTTGTATAGGTGTAACCTTGGGAATACTACAAGGTATTTGGGCCAAGGTATTTGGACATTATAACAATACTAGGAGAGTATTTCTATACCACAACAAGGGTATTATACGAAAACAACTAGGCTAGGGGGGGGGTGCTCTCGGCTAGCACTCACAAAGGGTAGGGGTTTCTTGGCCTGAGGCCTCACAAGGGAAGAGGGGTGGTGGTGGACGACATACACAACGGAGGGAGGAAGACAACGTCAATACTTTGGCCATTTGTGGATTAACAAAGTCTTCCCAAAGGGGAGCTATTTATAGGCCAAGCAAAGGCCAACCAATGGCCAAGATCCATCCAAGTGTTAGGCAAGTGTAAGGCCAAGATTAAGCCATGTGCAACCTTATCCATCTACCCAAAATATCCTACCAACTCCTTGACCACCAATTCAACACAAAAAACGTGCCACACTCCCCATTCTCGTCCGCCAACCATCACCAATTAGAGGGTGACAAGTGTCGCCCTCTTGTTGGTCCAAAATGTTACGTCTCTCGGAAAAATCCGCAAAAATTATAAATGACATAGCCGGAAATTCCCCTACGAAAGCTGTGAAAACGTTTCGTCGAAAAACGACTCTAACCGGGTGTTGTGCACAAAAAGAATTCGGCCAAGCCTAAAGAAGTTCGAAAATTTCTACGTACGTCCCCCACGTACATACTCTGGAAATACGGGGTATAACATTCTCCCCTCCTTAGAAACATTCGTCCCGAATGTTCCTTCTAAGTCTCAAAACAAACGTGCGTCAGTATAGTCTTCACTACTATACTTACGAGAATCAAACATGCCACACCTGGCCACAAAATAACATGCGCGCAAAACCCAAATCCACGCCAATGAGGAACCACCTCAGTTAGCACAAAAGTCCCCACCAAGGTCTAAAATATACTCCCTTCGCACCTACATTTCACAAAAGAAACGATCACACACGTTCACTTCTCCCCTATCTCGACGTACCCTTCTCGAACACTCGAGCTCTTTCTAGTATCCGTACCACACTTCCGTCAACGTTTCTGTTTCCAACCCTTGGAGTTACTACCTCCAAACTTGGTCATCTTACTACCCTCGATTTCCTCTAAGGCCATTCTCGGCCTTCACGAACTGATTCTGGTCGAACATATCTATGAACTCATACGATGGTCATCTAAACTTGGGCCTAGCACCCTCGTGACCCTGCCACCTGGCGGGACCACCCAGAGCTGACCCTTCCTCGAAACGGGACGCGGGTTGGCCCGCAACATGGCCCCAACCCGACCCACTGTAGCGCCAACTTCCGCTCCTCGACACGGAACACATCATGGAAGCTACCACTTCCATCTCACACTAACCAGATTTAAATCACACTATAGCACAAAGCTATCCAAACATAACACTTAACACATCATTAACATCAATACATACAAGTATCTGAGGTTAAGGATATACACGAAACTAGGCGGTTCAAGGACCGCTAAATCGGAACTTCCACCGCGACCTCAGTGGCCCGCAAATCGCTCTAGTAGTCTGTGCTATCCTACCAGCGCTACCACGGTCGGACGGTCTCGTCATATGGCCCTGTTGGCGCAAGAATAACAAGCTCCTTGGTACTACGACACTCCCGAAATGCGGTCTACCACATCGACCACACCGAGGTAGGGGTATCGCATCCGCCAACACCCTACTCCTGAACATTCGAACACAGGAGCCCCGACCGCTCTGAATATCCCAAGGGTCCCGAAGGCTGCGGAGGACCACTCTGCAATGGCGGAGGTACATAACTAGTCTGCTGCTGAGGCAATGTTATACCCCGTATTTCCAGAGTATGTACGTGAGGGCGTACGTATGCAATTTGAGCCTTAAAGTTAGGCAAGTTTCGAATTTGTGCATAACTACCTAAAGGAGTCGTTTTTCGACGAAACGTTTCCACAGCTTTCGTAGGGAAAATTCGGCTATGTCATTAATAATTTTGCGGATTTTTAGAGACGAAACATTTTGGACCAACGAGAGGCGACACTTGTCACCCTCAATTGGAAGAGTGGACGGACGAAATGGGCATTGTTGGCACGTTTTTTGTGCCTTCTCCTTAGTCAAGGAGTTGGTAGGATATTTTGTGTGGAAGATGAGAAAGTGGGACCCACAAACACATGGCTTAATCTTTACCCTACACTTGCATGGCACTTGTCTTCATCTTGGCCATTGGTTGGCCTTCACTTGACCTATAAATACCCCTCTAAGTTGAAGACTTTCTTCATCCTCACTTGAGCAATCTACCTAAGTCTCAAACACTCCCTCCCTCTTGATCTCTCGTCCACCACACCCCCCTCCCCCTTTGAGGCCCTTTGGCGAGCTTCCCTCCCCTTTGTAGTGGTTAGCCGTGGGTACCCACTAGCCTAGTTGTCTCGTATAAATACCCTTGTTGTGGTATAGAAATACTCTCCTAGTATTGTTATAATGTCCAAATACCTTGGCCCAAATACCTTGTAGTATTCCCAAGGTTACAATTATACAAGCCCAGAAAATACCATTATACTTTCCCTCAGTCACTAAAACGAAACCCTAAGTAAATCTTCACCCGTAGTTGAAGTTATAAGTAGAAGTTGGTTAGAACTTCTAAGGGTTGGTTGGAGCGGGTCGGAGCGCGCGGAGTAGGAGCTAAACCTTGCTCAGGATCGACTTATAAACTCGGATAATTTTGGGCTTATCGAGGTAAACATTCTTGACCTTCTGTTGTAATTGGAAATTACATGTTGTAGGAGTATATGGTTAAGTATACTATATATAGAACTGAACATAGTTGTGCGGCAATGTCTTTTGACTTAAGCCTGAATAATACTTACGGCAATGTCTTGCGACTTAAGCCTGAATTTTAAGAAGTGAACTGAACTGTAATTACATAGGACTGTATTACAGTAGACTTGTGTAACATTACTGTGTAGTAGAATTGTACACGTCCGGTTAGACGTGTTAACCCCCCCCCCCTGGTTGGCTTGGTAGCCGACCTCGATAGAGGAGGAGATTTACGCTGTTGCGGGGGGGGGGAGGTGCTGCCGAATTTTCTGTAGAATGTTCTACATTGAGCTCTAGATGTTAATAGGCGCCTTGTGGCCTCTATAGGTTGAAGTACTACGTGTGGTGCGATCTACGTGGCTTAAGGAGTAGCCGACGGTTTGAAGTACTTGGAGCGTTTTGCTATTAGTCGGTACTCGTCGCGAGGTATGTGAACCTCTTCCTATCTTTCTAGCATGATATGTGTATAACTATGTAGTACGGTAGACGTACATGTGTTAAATGTATTTGATTGGTTTAAAACATAAAGGGTTATAACGGCTTTATGGGAAGTGGGTTATAACAGCTTTATGTAGATAAGAAAAAGCCTTGTGATTGTTAAAAGGTAACTGATTTGACTTATAACTGACTTGATGTGTGATAATAAAGAACTTGAAGTCTTTCGTTAAGAAACCCTTTTTGAAAGAAGAGTAATACTTGGTTTTGAGAACTTAAGAGTTATACTAGCTTTATGGGAAGTTAGGTATAACGTCTAAAATAGATAAAAAGAATGGCTATTTGATCTTAGAAGTTAAGAGACTTGATCTTATAAGATAAGAGACTTAACTTAATTAAATTGATTTGAAAGTTGTAAGATGTGTGAAACCTCATTCGTGAGTAATGAGTACTTGGTTTTTGAAGGGAATAACGTTTCTTGATTTGGAAATCGAATGTGTATCGACAAACCATCGCGGCGTTAATAAAGGAAAATGTATTGAATAATTAAGTATTATTAAAACCAGTAGAAACCTCCATCTGCATAGAAGCTAAGATGAGACAAAATGATATTACATTTTCTAGATCATGGCTGCTTAATAAGGTTGATTATGAACAAGAATAACCTACTCGCCTATGGCATATGTTACTCAATTGTTTTAAAAGAGATTAAGACATTGAACTATGAAACTTTCCTAAAAATAGACTTGTGTAATTAAAATTAGGCAAACTGGAACTTTAGGGAAAAGAAAGGCATTGTGTTATCTTAAAATGGTTTAAAACATAAAGTGTTATAACAGTTATGGGAAGTTGGTTATAACGACCTTATGAAAACAAAAGAAGGGTTTTTATCATTGGTTTTAATGTGGTAACTTGACTTTAAAAAGAAAAGTGTTTTGGTCTAAAAATAAGGCGTAGTGTTGCCTTAATTTGGTTTTAAAAGGAAAGTATGGAAGTTGTTTTGGTTTACTTAAAAGATGTAAGTCACTCTATTTTATACTACGGTATCGGGTGACTTTTATAAAAGAATGAATCTCTTAAAAGGAATTTAACGTGCGTAGTACTTTAGGGTTAAAACCCGGACCTTGGCATAAAAATGAAAGTACTTTGAGTTGTTGTGAAACCTGCCTATGCTTGTTGTTGTGAAACCTGCCTATGTTTGTTGTTGTGAAACTTGCCTATGCTTGTTGATGTGAAACTTGCCTATGCTTGTCGTGATAGCCTTTGTTGTGCAAGAATTGTGTTTCTATACTACCGCGCCTCTCGATGGAGGGTCGGTTGACTTGTTGAGAACTTACGGGCGTGCGGCGGTGGCGAAGAAATTCCACAGCACGTTCTCGTTGATTGTGTTACTTTTGCTAATCGCTTTGGACATACTGACACGATGCGTAGCGCACGGGTATGCTTCCATTTTGATACTGCTTTATTGTTTCCCTTTGGGCATACTGACACGATGCGTAGCGCACGGGTATGTTTCCATTTGGAATGCTGCTTTATTGTTTCCTTGTGGGCATCTCGACCGCGATCGTAGCGCGCGGGTATGTTTCCATTTGGAATCTCGCTTTATTGTTTCCTGTGGGCATCGACCACGATCGTAGCGCTGCGGGTATGTTTCCATTTGGAATGCTGTCTTATTGTTTCCTTTTGGACATACTGACACGATGCGTAGCGCACGGGTATGCTCCCATTTGGATTGTTGTCTTGTGGATATCATATCATAGACTGCCGGCGGTGAGGAAGGAATTCCACGGGCACGAGTGATGATTTGGAGGGCGTGAGTCCCTGACTTAATATGACTGTTTATATGTTGTATACTGTAGTTTGGTTATCATACATGTCTCCTGCTTTATATAGATCGCTATGATTTCATTCTGATATTTACTGATTTCACATACTTGGTACTGTTATCTTGACCTCGCCCGAAGTGCGTTCATGCCGCAGGTAGAGGTACATCGGCTGTCGATCCCCGCTTTTAGGATCACCTTTCAGCATATTGGGAAGCTCCGTTCCTTCAGAGGCTTATCTTTTGGTATGTGTTTCCCTGAGTTGTAGGTTCTTGTACATTCAGGGGTATGGCGGGGTCCTGTCCCGTCATAGTTGTTGTAAATCTTAAGTGCAGTAATCGTTGTGGCGAGTCGTAAAAGGATAGCGTTCGTATTTATGTATATATCCGAAGGCAATCTGTTTTGGTTGGCCTGCTTATTTATCATGTCTCGTAATTCATGTTCATGTTTTTATTTCCGCTGATTTTCTCTGATGGTGTATCACTAGGGTGCCCGGGGTAAGGCACCAGTCACGGGCCCGGGTTCGGGTCGTGACAGGTGGTCCGCCTCGAAAG
Source organism: Przewalskia tangutica (assembly GCA_029844215.1). Taxonomy (NCBI): domain Eukaryota; kingdom Viridiplantae; phylum Streptophyta; class Magnoliopsida; order Solanales; family Solanaceae; genus Przewalskia; species Przewalskia tangutica. Next base: position 88,546,353 of record CM056721.1, on the reverse strand, counting down.
TCGCCAAAATATCCGGCCGTCTTGGCCTTCTTCTGCTGAAAGCGGTCCACCCGTCGATCTCTGCGCTCCTCGCACCCAAGTGCATGAGCCTGAATGCGGGCAATGTCCATGCGGTGAAGAAACACCGCACAAGACTCGGCCATATAATCATCTAGCGGTGACGTAGCGATGCACCCTATCCTCCATATCTGCGCAAAGCGCGAGGGACATATCGAGCCAATAATCGAACTCGACATTGTACTCCCGACGGCGCCCTCTGCTCTCGAGAATAAAAATTTGTCGGCCCGTGCCCTCCTCTGCGGAGGCAAGAAGTGCGTGAGAAAAGCCCCAAAACTCATCCCATCTTGCTGGAGGTGCATGCTCTCCCGGAAAGCTCGCGAATCAAACCAATCGATGCGGTATCACGCGGCCGACGCGAACCGAAGGTCACGGACTCGGTCTCGAAGCCTTGATCACCGCGTGATCCTCATGGCCCAGCGGATGAACTCCTGCGGATCATCCTCGTGCCTCGACCCATAAAACTGGCGGGCTACAACTCGTAAAGTCCGTAGCCTCAAACTATCGATCTCGGGTGCACCGCGGTCTCTGAACCGGCTGCCGCGATCGGCTGTCATATCGGCCACACCACGGCAATAATCGCCATCTCCGTGACCCATCTCCTGCTCGGTGTGGGGCTGGAGGCTCAGTCTTGTAGTCTCATCAGCCACGGCCGCGGCTCGCTCCTCTTTGGTCTTTGGCGGCGTCGCGAAACTCGCCGTCGGAAGCATCTGTCTCAGTCTTGGCCGGGCTGCGCCTCGTACTCCTCAGTATCCCACTAGCGGCTCCTCGGCTGCCTTGCCCTCTGGCGGCCGCTTTCTTGGAGGCATAATCGGTAAAATGAAACACATCGAGGGTCCAACTTACAACTCGGCTCTAAGGCACGATCTCGTAATGAGAAGAATAGAAACCAATCCTACATGTCCTATAGCCTCACGATTATAGATGTGGTGCACAACACACCGATAATCAAGACTACTAGACACGGTGCAGTAGACACTTTCCGAGGACTAATCGCTCGATACCACTTTGTAACGCCCGAACGGGCGTTCGCATCGTGCCTTACCGGGCACCCTAGTGATACAACATCGAGAAAACGGCGGAAAATAAAACACGAGTCATGAAACAAGAGATATAATAAATAAACAGGCCAGCAGCATTTGCCTTGGTATATACATAAAAACACAGTTATCCCTTTTACAAACCACCTACAACATGCTCTGACCTTAAGATTTACAACAACTATGACGGACGGGGCCCATACCACAGAATGTACAAGAACCTACAACTCGTGAAACATACAAAGATAAGCCTCGAAGAACGGAGCTTTCAACACGTGAAATGAGATCCTAGGCGGGGATCCACGGCCGATGTACCTCTACTGCGGCATGAACGCAGCCCGAAGGAGTCGATCAGGCCAAAGTATGTGAATCGTCAACATCAGTAAATGAAATCATAATAGCCTAAAAAGCGGGAGACATGTATGATAACCAAAATACAAGACGCAACATAAGCGATCAAGTCGTGGACTCACGCCCTCAAAGTCACCACTCAAATATAACTATGGGTCTCACGCCCACAACATCCATCATGTTCGCATCATGGCCGCATGCCCCCGGAATACTGCATCGGTGTAGACATGTCCATGATGCAACAATAAAAACAAGGCCGCATGGCCACATGCCCCCGGAATACTGCATCGGTGTAGACATGCCCATGTAACCTCAATAACAATATACTGGGTGGTCAACCCTGCCGCATGGCCACATGCCCCCGGAATACTGCATCGGTGTAGACACGTCCATGTTGCAGTAATAACCATATATCGGGTAATCAACCCGGCCGCATGGCCGCATGCCCCCGGAATACTGCATCGGTGTAGACATGTCCATGTGACATCAACAACAAGACAGTAATCAAAATGGAAACATACCCGTGGAATTCTCCATCACTGCCAGCACGTCCAAGTAAGTTCTCAACAAGTCAACCGGCCCTCTATCGAGAGACGCGGTAACACAGAAATACCACACTTGCACAACAAAGGCTATCATCACAAGCATAGGCAAGTTTCACAACAACAAGCATAGGAAAGTTTCACAACAACAAGCATAGGCAAGTTTCACAACAACAAGCATAGGCAAGTTTCACAACAACAAGCATAGGCAAGTTTCACACAACTCAAAGTACTTTCATTTTATGCCAAAGTCCGGGTTTTAACCCTAAAGTACTACGTACGTTAAATTCTTTAAAAGAGATCCATTACTTTTATCAAAGTCACCCGATACCCGTAGTATTAGAATGACCAACCCACATTCCTTTTCAAAATCAAGTAACAACATTCGTTTCCTAAGTTCCAGTTTGCCTAGTTTCAATTACTCAAGCTTCTCATTTTCAAATGGTTTCATAGTTCCCAAACTTAATCACTTGATTCCTTTTTAGAACAATTGAGTAATATATGTCTCACGTGAGAGTAGGTTATTCTTGTTTACAACATTCTTATTACAGCAGCCATGATCTAGAAAATGTAATATCATTTTGTCTTATCTTAGTTTCTATGCAGATGGAGGTTTCTACTGGTTTTAATAATACAATTCATTAGTCAATACATTTTCCTTTATTAACATTTGCGGTGGTGCGTCGATACACATTCTGATTTCCGAAATCAGTAAAACATTATCCCTTTAATAAAACCAAGTACTTATTACTTACGAATGAGGTTTCACACAAACATTCACATTAAAACAAATAAGTTAAGTCTCTTATCTTATAAGATCAAGTCTCTTAACTTCTAACATCAGTAAACCATTTTCTTTACCTCTCTTAAGACATTATACCTAACTCCCCGTAAAGCTAGTATAACTCTTTTTAAAACCTCTAAAACCAAGTGTTACTCTCCCTTCAAAACGATTTATAAATCTTTTGAAATACAAAGAAGTTCTTTATTATAACAAGCCAGTTATAATTCACATCAGTTACCTTTTAAAACCACAAAGTATTTTCTTACCTACATAAAGCTGTTATAACCAACTTCCCATAAAGCCGTTATAACACTTTATGTTTTAAAAACAATCAAACACAGTTAACACATGTACGTCTACCGTACTACATAGTTCACACATATCATGCTAGAAGAGATAGGAAGAGGTTCACATACCTCGCGACGATTATCGACAATAAGCAAAAAGCTCCAAGTACTACAACCTTGCTAGCCCTTTCCACTCCTCGAGTAGAATACGCTACTCTTAGTACTTTCACCTATAAAGGCCACAAACGTCTATTAAATCTTAAACACAAGTTCCCATCTTTCTACGTAAAATTCGCAAGATTCCTCACACAGCGTAAATCTCCTCCTCTATCGAGGCCGGCTACCAAGCCAACCAGGGGGGGGGGTTTATACATCTAACCGGACGTGTACAATTCTACTCAGTAATACTACACAAGTCTACTGCAATACAGTCCTATGTAATTACAGTTCAGTTCAGTTCTTTATTCTTCAGGCTTAAGTCAAAAGACATTGCCACAATACTAAGTTCAGTTCTATATATAGTATACTTCAACTATATATATTCTAACATGTAATTTCCATTTACAATAGAAGGACAGTAGTGTTTACCTCGATAAGCCCAAAATTATCCAAGTATAAAGTCGATCCTGAGCAACGCTTAGCTCCTACTCCGAGCGCTCCAAACAACCCTTAGAAGTTCTAACCAACTTCTACTTACAACTTCAACAACGGGTGAAGATTTCCTTAGGGTTTCGTTTTTGTGGCTAAAGGAAGTATAATCGTATTTTCTGGGCTTTTGTATAAGTGTAACCTTGGGAATACTACAAGGTATTTGGGCCAAGGTATTTGGACATTATAACAATACTAGGAGAGTATTTCTATACCACAACAAGGGTATTATACGAAAACAACTAGGCTAGGGGGGGGTGCTCTCGGCTAGCACTCACAAAGGGGTAGGGGTTTCTCGGCCACAAGGCCTCACAAGGGGAAGAGGGGGGGTGGTGGACGAACTACACAAGGGAGGGAGGAAGAGAACTTCAAGACTTAGGCAATTTGTGGATGAAGAAAGTCTTCACAAAGGGGAGCTATTTATAGGCCAAGCAAAGGCCAACCAATGGCCAAGATCCATCCAAGTGTTAGGCAAGTGTAAGGCCAAGATTAAGACATGTGCAACCTTATCCATCTACCCAAAATATCTTACCAACTCCTTGACCACCAATTCAACACAAAAAACGTGCCACACTCCCCATTCTCGTCCGCCAACCATCACCAATTAGAGGGTGACAAGTGTCGCCCTCTTGTTGGTCCAAAATGTTACGTCTCTCGGAAAAATCCGCAAAAATTATAAATGACATAGCCGGAAATTCCCCTACGAAAGATGTGAAAACGTTTCGTCGAAAAACGACTCTAACCGGGTGTTGTGCACAAAAAGAATTCGGCCAAGCCTAAAGAAGTTCGAAAATTTCTACGTACGTCCCCCACGTACATACTCTGGAAATACGGGGTATAACAATTGGGCAGCACTTCCCTACCCGTCAAGTTACCCAAGTCTACTGTAAATACAGTCCTATGTAAGTACAGTTTAATTCTTCTTCTGTTATACCCTTCTATTGTGATTACAGTTCAATTCTATTCCTTAATATTCTTCTACACCTTATACTCAAGTCTTAACTATTCTTATATGTAATATCCAATTACAATAGAAGGACAAGAGTATTTACCTCGATAAGCCCAAAATTATCAAAGTTAAATGTCGATCCTGAGCAAGGTTTAGCTCCTAATTTGCACGCTCCGATAGCTCCAAGAAACCCTTAGAAGTTTCTAACAACTTCTACTTTCTACTTCAACCAACAATGAAGTTTCTCTTAGGGTTTCGTTTAGTGGCAAAGGAGATAAGGTAGTATTTCTATGCTTTTTAGTATAGAGGTGACTTTGGAAATACAACAAGGTATAGGCTAAAGTATTTGGGAATAGTAACAATACTTGGAAGACAACTTTCTACCAAGTGGGGGTACTCGGCGAAGCCACTAGGCTAGAGGGGAGGGGTGTCTCGGCTAAGCTCTCTAGAGGGGGGGAGAAGTGAGGCTAGGACTAGAAGCTCACAAGGGGGAAGGAGGGATTTTAGACTTGGAAAGTTTGATTTGTGGATGAAGAACTCTTCATCAAGGGGGGGGGGGTATTTATAAGGCTTTTAAGGGCTAGGATGAGGGCAAGTGGAGGGCAAGTGGATGGTGGGGATTTGCACAAGTGCACCCTAACCTACTCCACAAATCCCTCACAAAACATTGACCCAAGAATTAAGCCCCAAAACAATGCCATCCGTGGCCTCTCTTGCCGTCCAATGAGGGTGACAAGTGTCACCCTCTCGTTGGTCCAAAATGTTACATCTCTCGGAAAAATCCGCAAAAATTAGAAATGGCATAGCCGTAATTTACCCTACGCAAGTTTTGTAAAACGTTTCGTCGGAAAACCATCCGTTTCGTGGGTTGTGCACAATTTTCGTCCATAATGCCTAACTTAAGGCTAAACTTTTGTACGTATGCCCTCACGTACATACTCTGGAAATACGGGGTATAACATTCTCCCCTCCTTAGAAACATTCGTCCCGAATGTTCCTTCCCAAGACAGACAACGAAGAAGTCCCCCACAACTTAAAACAGTTTGCAAATGCCACACATGGCCACAATACAGCACTTAAGCAAATATGTTAATGAAAAATTTACAAGTAGGAAAGTGAGTTACCTGGAGGTGTGGGGAATAGGTGAGGATACTTCTGCCTCATGTCCTCCTCAGCTTCCCACGTCATCTCCTCCCTGAGCTCGTTCCGCCACAAGACTTTGACGGAAGCCACTTCCTTGGTCCGCAGACGCCTAACCTGACGATCGATTATCGCTATGGGGATCTCCACATACGATAACCCCTCGGTCACCTGGACATCGTCAATCGGGTGTACCCTAGATGGATCCCCGATACATCTTCTCAGCATAGAAACATGAAACACCGGATGCACTGCCTCCAGATCGGACGGCAGATCCAACTCATAGGCAACCTTGCCTACCCTGCGGACAATCTGATACGGCTCAATGTACCTTGGGTTGAGTTTCCCCTTCTTCCCGAATCTCATCATACCCTTCATGGGTGACACCTTCAGGAAAACCCAATCATCAACCTCGAACTCCAGATGCCGACGACTATGATCTGCATATGACTTGCCGACTTCGAGCCAAGAATCGCTTCCCGATAAGCTTCACCTTATCCATCGCTGCTGCACCAAATCTGGTCCTACTAATCGCACTCGCCACATCAAACCAGCTTTATCGGCGATCAAGACTTCCTCCCATACAAGGCCTCATAAGGCGCCATCCGAATCGGAGTGGTAGCTATTATTATACGCAAACTCAACTAGAGGCAAATGATCCTCCGGCTACCCACGGTCAATAACACAAAGCTCGCAGATATCCTCAAGAGTCCGGATAGTGCGCTCTGCTCGTCCGTCTGCGTGGATGGAATGCGATCTGTGCTCACTCGCTGCCCCTAAACCCTTCTCGAAAGACCTCCGGAAGTTAGCCGTAAATCGGGCTCCTGCATGCGATATGATCGAAATAGGGACTCCATGCGATCGACGATCTCTGATGTAAAGTTCGGCATAATCCTCACCGAAAAGTCGTCGACGGAAGAAAGTTGGCTGATTTCACACCGCCGACGATAACCCATATCGAATCATGCCTCCTCTGAGTGCGAGGTAATCCTGTGATAAAGTCCATGTTGATCACCTCCCACTTCCAGGTCGGGATCTCAATCGTCTGCAACAAACCACCAGGCCTCTGGTGCTCTACCTTCACCGCCGACAACACGCACCGAGCTACAAACTCGCAACATCCTCTTCAAGCCATCCCACCAATACACGATCTAAGCGTCGTGGTACATCTTGGTTGACTCGATGGATAGAGTAACGCTAGTGTGTTTCTAGAACTCTTGCCAAGTCCCGCAATATTTGGAACACACAACTCGCCTCAAACCTTAGCACACCATCAGTGCTACCTCAAAAGGACCCTTCCTCACGAAGAGCCGTATCACGGTGCGTGTCAAAATCGGGTCCTCAAATCTGCCTCTTCACCTCCTCGATGATGGAAGACTCGACAACCTCTCGAACTCGAACCCCATCGCTATCGTAATCAATCAAGCGGACACCAAGGCTCACTAATCGATGCAAATCGCGAACCATGCCCTCCTCTCCGGGCCACATCCGATAGGCTACCCATCGACCTACGACTAAGGGCATACGCCACAACATCGCCTTCCCCGGGTGGTACAGGGATGTCGACATCGTAATCCTTGAGCAGCTCTAACCACCGCCTCGCCGTAAGTTCAGCTCCTCTGTGCGAAGATATACCTGGAGGCTCTTGTGGTGCGTATAAATATCCACATGAACCCCATACAAATAGTGCCTCCAGCATCTTCAATGCGTGAATCACCACGCTAACTCCAAATCATGGGGGTAGTTCTCTCGTGTTTCTTAAGTCGCCGATGCATACGCTATAACCTTACCCACCGTGATCAACACACAACCGAGCCCGACGCCGACGATCACAATACACAACATAACCATCCGACCTCCGAAGAGTAAGAACGGGGCGGTCGTCGTCTCTTTCAAAGAATCGAAACCCCGCCACAAGCATCACCCATCAAACTTAGCCGCTTTCTCGAGTCACCCTAGTCAATGGTGCGTAGATAGAAGCAAACTTCTACGAACCGCCGATAATAACTGCGAGGCCCAAAGTCGCGACTCTGCCGGAGTAGTAGGTCTAGGCCAAGTCCCGATCGCCGATCTTGGCCGATCCACCCGAATACCATCACCCACAATATGCCCAAGAAAAGCCACCAAGCCAACCAAAACTCACATTTGGAAAACTTGGCGATAATCGCTGGTCTCGAGAACTCTCAAAGATCCCTCAAATGCTCCGCATGCTCTCGCTCGAGCGAGAATAAACCAAGATATCATCAATGAACACTATCACAAACGCGTGTCAAAAATGGTTTGAACACTCGGTTCATCAAATCCATGAATACCGCCGAGCATTGGTCAACCCGAAAGACATAACCTCGAACTCATAGTGCCCGCATCGTCCGAATGCGATCCTATGGACATCCGCCTCTAACACGCACTGATGATAGCCCGATCGCAGATCAATCTTGGAGAAACATCTCGCACTCGCAATTGGTCGAACAAATCATCAATCCCGGAAGCGGGTATCTGTTTAATGGTCACCTTGTTCACCGCTCAGAATCAACACACATGCGCAGCTGGCCCCGCCCTTCTTCTTCACGAACAAAACCGCGCCTCCCTGGGGAGAAACACTGGCCCGATGAAGCCCTTCTCCAAAGAAATCCTCACCTGGTCCTTCAACTCTCTCAACTCGGCGGTGCCATTACGTATGGCGGAATGGAAACAGCCGAGTGTCCGCAAAGACATCGATACAAAACTCTATCTCCTCTCGTGAGGATACGAGGTCGTCGGAAACACATCCGGGAACTCTCGACTCGAACGGATTGAAAATCTGTACCGCAGCCTCGTGATCAAACACCCGAATGAGATGGTAAATATACCCTTCGCACCATCTTCCTAGCCTTGAGGTAGGAAATAAACCTACCGGGCGATACGGTGTTCCTCCCACTCAACAACCGGCCTCAGAAATCGAACTGCATTACTCTCTCCTCGCAGTCTACATTGGCGTAGCAAGAAGCTAGCCAATCCATACCTATGATCACGCTAAAATCGGTCATATCCAACTCTATCAAGTCCGCCAGGGTCCGACGATCAGATATGGTAACTTGACAAACCCTATATACCCGCCGAGCTAACACCAAATCACCCACTGGCGTAGATACCTCGAAATGGTCTATGGACTAATTCTCTATCCCTATCCTAATAGCAATAAGGGGAGATATATAGGATGCAGTAGAACCGGATCTATCAAGGCATACACATCAAATCCAGAACCGATAAGGTACTGCGGATTTACATCGGTGAGGCCTCACGATCTCGCCACCGACAAGGCATAAATGCGTTACGAGGACCGCTAGAATCGGGACCGCGCCACGACCTGCCGCGACCTGGCCGCCCATGAGTACCTTGCCCTCCGGGGTGAGTAATCAGGAGATGAAGAAGACCAGTGAAAGAACTCGTAGGCGACCCTACCATCTCATACGCTCGCCTGACAGCCGCAGTGACCTGCCACAATCGTAACAAACTCCCGTAGCGCATTCACAATTCCCGAAGTGGGATCTACCGTGACGGCCACACCGGCGGGGGTGGTCCCGATCGCCGCACTTCTGCTGCTCGACGTCAAGTCCCGGGGCCCCGGTGCGCCTCGAATATCCCGCCGCCCCGAGGACGGTGTAGGAGTGCTCTGAGCTGGCTGTGGTGCAAATCTAGACTGCTGCTGGGGCCGTCCACCACGATAGCTACCAAAAGACCTCGCCCCGGTCTTCTTCTCGCCGTCACAACCCGCCGCCTTACGCCTCGCATCCAAGTGCATGAGCCTGCATGCAGGTAATATCCATACCTGGCTGAAGAGCCACACCCGCACAAGACTCGGCCATATAATTATCTAGCCCGTGGCGTAACGATGCACTCGCCCTCCATATTCGCTACCAATGCAGGGACATATCGTAGCAACGAATCAAACTCAACGTTGTACTCTCTAACTGTGCGTCCTCTCTGTCTCAGCAACAAAAATTTGTCGGCCCGTGCCCTCCTCATCTGTGGAGGCAAGAAATGAGTGAGAAAGGCCTCCGAGAACTCGTCCCAAGTAGCTGGGGACGCGCGCTCTCCCCGAGATAACTCCCACGAATCAAACCAATCGACTGCGGTATCACGCAGCCTATGTGAGCTGAAGACCACGGACTCGGTCTCTGAAGCCTTGATCACTCGCATGATCCTCAGAATCGACGGATGAACTCGTGGATCATCCTCGTGGACTCGACCGTAGAACTCTGGCGGGCTACAACTCAGAAAATCCCGTAGCCTCAAATGCGATCTCGGGTGAACCAGTGCTACCGAACTGGAATCGCTACATCCAACCTATCTCATGTTCGCCACGATCCGTCCCAAAGAATTCAGGCCATCTCCTTGTAACCCATCTCGATCGCTCCGGTGGATCGGAGGTGCAGTATCGTGGTCTCATCAGCCACTGCTGCGGCCCTAAACCCTCCTGGGGTCGGCGGCGTCGTGGAACTCGCCGTCTCGCATAGATCGGGCCTGCCCTCGTGACTCTAGGTGTCCCACTAGCGCCTCCTGCCGCTTTGCCTTCGCCCGGGTTGCCTACGTGAGGCATAATCATTCGTAAAAGGAATACGTTAGAGGGTCCAACTTATAACACGGCTCTAAGGCACGATCTCGAGTGATAAGAATGGAAACCAATCCTAAATATCCTATAGCCTCTCGATTATTGGTGGTGCACAACACACCGATAATCAAGACTCTACTAGATACGGTCAGACACTTTCCGAGATTAATCGCTCGATACCACTTTTGTCACGACTCCGCCCGGTTCGTGGATCGTGCCTTACCCGGGCACCCAAGTAGTCATACATCAGAGAAAATCAGCGGAATATAAAAACAAGACATGAAACAATGTAAATTGAGACACAGGTTATATGAGAAAAGTCGTCTTTCGATAATATATATACACCAAAATCGCAACATCCCAACCGCATAATAGTACTCTGCACTCTAAGGAAGTAAACAACTATGGTGGGACAGGGCCCCGCCATACCCTGACTATACAAAACTATCTACAACAGGGAGATCATACCCAAAAGTCGAGCCTCCGGAGAAGATGGAGCTTCTGACACCAACGCAAAAGATCCTAAGGATGCGGATCTAGCACTGCTGCCTCTTACTGCGGTATGAACGCAGCCCGGAGGAGGTCAAGACAATGTACTAAGTATGTGAAATCAGAAAGTACTTAAATGAAATCATATCATTTTAAAACCAATTTTACAAATATATAAACAACCAATGTAACCGCACATAGTGCCACATCACAAACAAGAGTAATAATGTGTAAATCAGAATGTGTCTTTTCTAGGCTGCGAATGATCGAAGCAAGGCCAATCGCCCATAGTATCATTATGCAAGCCTAATCATGGACTCCCGTAGTCCGCATAGGCCACTCACATAGGCCCGCATGAGGTATTCCCGCATCGAGGGTAGCTACTCTCGGCATCGCCCCGACTCGTAGTCCGCATGGCCACATAGACCGCATGAGGTATAACCCCGCACACTAACACGGAACTCGTAGAGCTCGCATAGGTCCTCGACCCGCATGAGGTATTCTCGAATCATGGTCCTGCATCGCTCGAGTCTACCCCGCATCGGAGGGCAGCTTAACCCCCGGTATCATGTCAAGAGGTGAGTGATATAATACTAACATAACAGCTTATCGTTAAACAACATAAGCATAACAAGAATACCCTCTTCAAACGTTACAAGACACTAACACACATAGCATCATATTATGTCTACTTATCAAACCATCTTATTATACTTTCCATAAATCAATATAAGTCTTTTATAAACACATAAGTAAACTGTTCCTTTTATCCTTCTTAAGTTGTTATACTTAACTTCCCATAAAGCTAGTATAACTCTTAAGCTTCTTATTTTAAAAACAAATATTCTTCTTCTTTCAAAACTGATTTATAATTCTTTTGAAAGACTTTAAGATCTTTATTATTCAGGCTTAAGTCAAAAGACATTGCCGTAAAGCTACGTTCAGTTAACACACGTACGTCTACCGAACTATATATATACTTTAAAATATCATGCTCAAGAGTGTAGGAAGAATCACATACCTTCTTGGCGAAATCCACCTGCCAAGTCGAATATGTCGCGCGCAGAGTATCAACCTATAATAGTCAACACGCCTATCAACGCCTAGACTATTCTCAGAGGATATTCTAAACAGAGGGTTCTTTATTCTACGGAAAATTGGGCAGACTTCCCTACCCACAAGTTACCCAAGTTCATCAGAAATACAAATTCCATGTAAGTACAGTTTAATTCTTCTTCTGTTATACCCTTCTATTGTGATTACAGTTCAATTCTATTCCTTAATATTCTTCTACACCTTATACTCAAGTCTTAACTATTCTTATATGTAATATCCAATTACAATAGAAGGACAAGAGTATTTACCTCGATAAGCCCAAAATTATCCAAGTTAAATGTCGATCCTGAGCAAGGTTTAGCTCCTAATTTGCACGCTCCGATAGCTCCAAGAAACCCTTAGAAGTTTCTAACAACTTCTACTTTCTACTTCAACAAACAATGAAGTTTCTCTTAGGGTTTCGTTTAGTGGCAAAGGAGATAAGGTAGTATTTCTATGCTTTTTAGTATAGAGGTGACTTTGGAAATACAACAAGGTATAGGCTAAAGTATTTGAGAATAGTAACAATACTTGGAAGACAACTTTCTACCAAGGGGGTACTCGGCCGAAGCCACTAGGCTAGAGGGGGGAGAGGGGTGTCTCGGCTAAGCTCTCTAGAGGGGGGGAGAAGTGAGGCTAGGACGAGAAGCTCACAAGGGGGAAGGAGGGATTTTAGACTTGGAAAGTTTGATTTGTGGATGAAGAACTCTTCATCAAGGGGGGGGGGGGTATTTATAAGGCTTTTAAGGGCTAGGATGAGGGCAAGTGGAGGGCAAGTGGATGGTGGGGATTTGCACAAGTGCACCCTAACCTACTCCACAAATCCCTCACAAAACATTGACCCAAGAATTAAGCCCCAAAATAATGCCATCCGTGGCCTCTCTTGTCGTCCAATGAGGGTGACAAGTGTCACCCTCTCGTTGGTCCAAAATGTTACATCTCTCGGAAAAATCCGCAAAAAATAGAAATGGCATAGCCGTAATTTACCCTACGCAAGTTTTGTAAAACGTTTCGTCGGAAAACCATCCGTTTCGTGGGTTGTGCACAATTTTCGTCCATAATGCCTAACTTAAGGCTAAACTTTTGTATGTATGCCCTCACGTACATACTCTGGAAATACGGGGTATAACAGCGGGAATTGCTCATATCGCTTTTGGAATAACCAAACACCTTTTGTTGCATGCAGGCAAATGGGAAGATTCCTAACGGTGTGACCGAAGCCGATTTAGGCCGCCTACGTATCTCCATGAGGGACTCAGGTCATGACGTAGTTCATTACAGGTGGAGAATTATGAGGTTTTCTAAAATGGGACCGAAGCCGATGTAGGCCGCCTACGTATCCCACCGAGGGAATCAGGTCATAACGTAGTTCAGATTACAAGTAAAGGGCTTTCTAATTTGCAGCGGCGAGACCCTATATGGGCTCTATGCATATCCCACCGAGGGAATGCAGCTTTTACAATGTAAAGGGGATTACATGGAAAACAAATACTCCTAGACGTAATATCTCTTCACTGCATCTGCGTTGATAGCTTTAGGCCATACTTCGCCATCCATCTCAGCTAAGATCAGAGCCCCTCCACTTAATACTCGATGAACCATGTAGGGCCCTTGCCAATTGGGTGCGAACTTTCCTTTAGCTTCACTTTGATTCGGAAATATGCGTTTCAAAACCAATTGTCCCGGCTTGAATAACCTTGGCCTTACTCTCTTGTTAAAAGCTCTAGCCATTCTGCTCTGATAAAGCTGCCCATGACAGATTGCATTCAACCTTTTTTCGTCAATCAACATCAACTGCTCATAACGATCTTGTATCCATTCGGCTTCGCTCAACTCGGCTTCTTGGATGATTCTCAACGATGGTATTTCCACCTCTGCTGGTAGCACAGCTTCTGTTCCATACACCAAAAGATACGGCGTTGCCCCGGTAGAAGTCCGGATTGTGGTGCGATAACCCAAAAGCGCAAAAGGCAAATTCTCATGCCAATGTTTGTAGTTGCTGACCATCTTGCGCAATATCCTCTTGATGTTCTTGTTGGCTGCTTCTACTGCTCCATTCATCTGAGGTCGATACGGAGTGGAATTACGGTGAGTGATCTTAAAATTTCCACATATCTCACGCATCAAGTTACTGTTGAGATTGGTTCCGTTATCATTTACAATTGACTCAGGAATTCCAAATCGGCAAATGATGTTGTTGCGAACGAAGTCGACTACCACCTTCTTCGTCACTGATCTGTGTGATGATGCTTCTACCCATTTAGTGAAATAGTCAATTGCTACGAGGATGAATCTGTGCCCATTTGAGGCAACGGGCTCGATAGGGCCGATGACATCCATGCCCCAAGCCGCGAATGGCCAGGGAGAACTCGTTACACTAAGTTCATTTGGAGGTACTCGAATCAAATCTCCATGAATCGCACCGCCAAATTTCGCACAAAGTCGATACAACTGTTTCCATCGTCATCCAAAAATAACCTGCTCGCAGAATCTTTTTCGCCAAAGTGAAGCCGTTCATATGAGGTCCACATGTCCCTCCGTGTATCTCTTCTACTAGCTTGCTTGCCTCTTGAGCATCGACACATCTCAGTAAGCCCAGATCTGGAGTCCTTCGGTATACAACTTCCCCATTCAAAAAGAAATGGTTTGCTAATCTTCGAAGTGTTTTCTTCTGGATGTTGGTTATGCCTTCTGGATACTCTCCTGCTTTGAGGTACCTTTTGATGTCATGGTACCATGGATTCCCGTCTGCTTCCTCATCTATATGGGAGCAATAAGCCATTGTTCCAAAGACACTCACTGTGATCAGATCGATGTAATTCTTGTCCGGATGTTGAATCATGGAGGATAAGGTTGCCAATGCATCAGCGAATTCGTTCTGGATCCTTGGAACATGCCTAAATTCTATATTGCTGAACCTCTTCTGTAATTCCTTCACGCAAAGCAAGTAGGGAAGTATCTTCATATTCTTGGTTGCCCATTCACCTGCAGATGGATCGATGAAGTCCGAATCACCTATGACCGTGAACTCTTGTATGTTCATATCTACGCCATTCTCGAGCCCCAATATGCAAGCTTCATATTCGCCATATTGTTGGTGCATGGAAACTGAGCCATGAGATCGGATAATCTTGACTGCTTTCAAATCAAACCGCCCAATGCCGACTCCCTTGAAATTTGCCGCTCCATCGAAAAACATCCTCCAACCCGGGTAATCTTCTGAGATATCTTCTCCGACAAACAATACCTCTTCATCGTAAAAATAGGTTCGAAGGGCTCGCACTTCATCGACCGTTCTCAGCAAGATGATCAGCTAATGCCTGTCCTTTTACGGCTTTCTGCGTGACGTAGACGATGTCAAACTCGCTCAACATAATTTGCCATTTCGCTAGTTTTCCGGTGGGCATGGGCTTCTGAAGGATATACTTAAGCGGATCCATCCTCGAAATAAGATAAGTAGTGTATGCTGATAGATAATGTCTGAACTTTTGGGCGACCCAAGTTAATGCGCAACAAGTACGTTCCAGCAGAGTGTAACGAGCTTCATATATTGTGAACTTCTTACTCAAATAGTATATGGCCTGCTCCTTTTTCCCTGTTTCATCGTGTTGCCCCAACACACATCCGAAAGCATTTTCTAATACAGACAAATAGAGTAGCAAAGGTCTCCCCGGTTCTGGCGGTACTAGAACTGGCGGATTAGAAAGGTATTCTTTGATTCTGTCAAAAGCCTGTTGACAATCTGTTGTCCATTTGGTAGCTGCATCCTTTTTCAACAATTTGAATATCGGCTCGCATATCACGGTAGACTGAGCTATGAACCTGCTGATGTAGTTGAGACGACCAAGGAAGCTCATCACGTCCTTTTTGCTTTTCGGAGGAGGTAACTCTTGGATGGCTTTTATTTTCGAGGGGTCCAGCTCAATCCCTCTTCTACTCACTATAAAACCCAACAGCTTCCCAGCGGGAACGCCAAATGCACACTTTGCAGGATTCAGTTTCAGGTTATACTGTCTTAGCCGCTCGAAGAACCTCTTCAAGTTTGCCAAATGGCCCTCTGCCTTTCGTGATTTGATGATGACATCGTCCACATAGACCTCAATTTCCTTGTGGATCATGTCATGGAAGATGGTAGTCATGGCTCTCATGTAGGTAGCGCTCGCGTTCTTGAGGCCGAACGACATTACTCGATAATAGTACACCCCCCACGGGGTAGTGAATGTTGTCTTTTCTGCGTCCTCCTCTGCCATAAGGATCTGATGATAACCAGCAAAGAAGTCGACGAACGACTGTAGTTCATGCTTTGCACAATTGTCGATGAGTATATGAATGTTTGGAAGAGGAAATTCATCCTTCGGGATAGCTCTGTTGAGGTCCCTGTAATCCACGCAGACTCGGACCTTTCCATCTTTCTTCTTTACCGGCACGATATTTGCTAACCAAGTAGGATACTTTGCAACTCGAATTACCTTTGGCCGAATCGTTTAGACACCTCCTCTTTGACTTTCAAACTCAAGTCCGGTTTGATCTTTCTCGCCTTTGTTTTACGGGGATAAGATGGCTCAACGGGCAACCCGTGTGCGACGATGTCCGCACTCAAACTCGTATGTCCTCATATGACTGTGCAAACACGTCGGTGTATTGTTTCGCGAGCTCAATCAACTCCTTCTTACGGTGACGTTTAGGTGGGCGCTGACTCTAGTCTCTTTCACAATTCCCTCATCGCCTAAGTTTATTAACTCTGTTTCTTCCAAATTTGGTTTAGGCCTATTCTCAAAGTTTTCCAGCTCTTGGCTAAGTTCGACATGAAATTCCTCTTGTTCCTGAGGTTATACTCGCCATTTGAACTTTGTTCGTTGGTCTCATTACATGTCATATTCGCATTATCAACAGGTTTATTAATATGATCGCTGAAAGAAAAATGCGTAAAGAATTTAATTTTAACACAAGCAAAATCTTTTAAAGCTGCAAAAAAATAATATCCTGGCATTTATGATGAAAATAAAATTGCGAGATTAAAAACATATTAGGAAACGTAAATGCATGTCTGTTTTCTTTCTAGATAAAGAGTCACACTGCTAGAACTAATCATAAATTCTACCAAGCTTCTCGGACGGTCAGGACAGGGGTGCAACTCCAATTATTCAGGCTGTATCCATGCTCTGCGTCCCAAATGGTGAGCTCCTCCTCGTGATCTCCTGCGATCATACAACAATCTGCCTCATCTTCACCTATGAACAGATTCTGGAACCCTGCTGCAAGATCATCCGGTCATCTTCTCAGATCCTGGATGGTGTAGCTTTGACGAACGATCGACTCGTGGGCGGAATGGGCGCAGTGCGGAATGTATCCTTTTTCCGAGGTTCGCGGTCACCAAATCCTTCGAGGTGGTGGTACCCCAAACCAAAAGTGTCCTTCTTCCCAAACAACCGATAGGCTCGTGATTCCCTTCATACGGATCAAGACTTCGTCGCTAGTACCCATTTCTTAGCATTTCGCCACCATTGTGAGAGAACGTGGCACCGCAACTACCGACTCATCGGCGCTCTTGATCTCATTAACATGAAAGACCGACCCATCCAACTATTTCACGTCCTCTATGACAGGGACTGCATAACCGATGTTGATGCTCCCCTTTTTATCCCCAAATACTACTACTTCACGGTGATTCCATATAAACTTTAGGCTTTGATGCAAGGTGGACGGGACCGCACCAGCCTCGTGAATCCACGGCCTTCCTATCAACAGGTTGTAACATGTAGCAATATTCAACACTTGAAACTCCACAACGAATTCTGCAGGCCCGATCAACAGCGTGAGGTCAATTTCGCCTTCGACTCCCCTATGGACTCCGTCGAAACCCTTGACCCTGATATTACTTTTACGAATCTTCTGGCAATCTTTCCCCAATTTCAGTAGCGTCGTCATGGGACAAATGTTGACAGCCGAGCCTCCATCAATCAGCACTGTTGAAACAATCTTGTCTGCGACTTGGATGGTGATATTCAATGCAAGGTTGTGTCTGACGCCACCAGCAGGTAACTCATCATCGTGAAAGGCGATTCTGCGGGCCTCTAGCACTTGTCCGACTAAAGCTGCCAAGTTCTCGTCTGTTGTACCCTCTGGAACGTATGCATCCTTCAATACCTCCATTAATGCAGTCCTGTGTGAGGCAGAATGCATTAACAGTGAAAATAGAGAGATATGCGCTGATGTTTTCTTTAACTGCTCTACGACGGAATACTCTTTAGTGGGCATCTTTCTCCAAAACTCCTCGACTTCAGCCTCTGTCACAGGTTTCTTTTGCGGTACCTCCTTGGCTGCCTCTACAGGTGTGTAATACCTCCCTGACCTGGTTATACCTGCAGCGGTGACTTCTATGACTCGCTTCCCATTTTCTCTGCGATCCACTTTGATTGGTGGCCCCTTCCCGGGCGTCTGAGCAACTGTGATTGAACCCTTATGTCTCGGCGGTGCCCTTTCCAACTCAAATACTGCTTTCTTTCGAGGATCGGTGACAGGGGCGACGAAAGCAGAAGGTTCAGCTCTTCCTTCACTTCGAACTGACCGGATGGTTCCCTCCAAGTTGTATTCCTCATCTAGGGTTACTGGCGCACATTGGCATTGCCGTGGTTTGGCAAGGGATTATCATGCACGTTTGGGGCAGGATCCTTCAGCTGAATTACTCCTTCTTTGATCAACGCTTCGATTTTGTCCCTGAGGGTGTAGCAACTTCCAGTGTCATGCCCTGGGCTATCAGAGTGATACGCACAACGCTTATTCTCATCATACCATCTTGGGATAGGGCTAGGAATCCTCCCTGGAATTGGTTGGATCAAGCCTGCAGCTCGCAGCCTTTCGTATATCTGGGGTATGGGTTCAGCCAGTGGGTGCGAAGTTTTGATGGTCTCCTTCAAAATTCGTGTTTGGTCCGGGCGCATTGGGTGCTCTATGTTGGCGGGCTTGATGGGCGTTGATGCGGTAGAATAAATGGGTGCTTGGAAAGCGTTATATAGGTTGTGTGGTAGTTGGGGTGTGGGGCGAGTATAGTGAGGTGTGAAGTTTTGGCCGCCGTGTGGTAGTATGGGGTTTGATAGGATGAGTTTTGGTATGTTATGAACGCTTCAGGTTTACGTTCTTGTATGAACATGGAAGGGGAGACTGTCTCTTTCTTCCTTTGTGAAGTACTCCCGATCGTCCCTGACTGAATCGCCTTATTGGTTGCCTGCAATGCTGCCAGATTCGTAATCCTGCCCGTTTTAATACCTTCTTCTACGAAGTCGCCCATTCTGACAACTTCTGCAAAATTTCGCCCGATGACGCTTATCATCCGCTCATAGTAGGTTGCGTCCTTCAGAGATTGTACGAATAGTGTGGTCATCTCACTCTCCACCATGGGTGGTTGTACCTTTGCTGCCTCTGAACGCCACCTCATGGCGTACTCCCTGAAAGTCTCCGTAGACTTTTTCTCTAACTTCATTAGATAGAACCTGTCCACACCGGTTTCCGTGTTGAACCCGAATCGCTCCACAAAGTCTTGGGCCAACTCATTCCAGCTATGCCATTTTCGCGGATCCTGGCTAGTGTACCAATCTAGTGCCTCGCCGGTCAAACTTCGAATGAACAATTTTGTTATACCCCGTATTTCCAGAGTATGTACGTGAGGGCGTACGTACAAAAGTTTTTAGCCTTAAGTAGGCATTAGAGACGAAATTTGTACACAACTAGCGGAAAGAGTCGTTTTCCGACGAAACGTTTTCCGGACTTTGCGAAGGGAAAAATGCGGCTATGTCATTTATAATTTTTGCGGATTTTTCCGAGAGACGAAATATTTTGGACCAACGAGAGGGTGACAAGTGTCACCCTCAAGTGGACGATTTTGGGGCGTTTTCTTGCACCATTTTTAGTCAAGGAGTTGGTAGGATATTTTGGTGGTAGATGGATAAGGTACACTTGCCCAAATCCTCACCCTACACTTGCTCACCACTTGGCTTGATCTTGGCCATTGATTGGCCTATAAATACCCCTCTAATGCAAGACTTATTTCATCCACACTTGAGAATTTCCAAGTCTTGAAATCCCTCTCCCTCCCTCTTAAAGTTTTCACCAAAGCCACCCTCCCTCGAGAAGGCCCTGGCCGAGTATACCCCCTTGCCTAGTTGTTTCAGATAATACACCCCCTTGGTAGAAAAGTATTCTCCAAGTATTGTTACTATTCCCAAATACTTTAGCCCAAATACCTTGTAGTACTTTCCAAAGTTACCTCTATACGTAGAGCCCGGAAATACTACTATATTCCCTTAAGTCATCAAAAACGAAACCCTAAGGAAATCTTCATAGCCGGTTGAAGTATTAAGAAGAAGTTGCGTAGAACTTCTAAGGGTTGTTTGGAGCGGGTTGGAGCACCCAGAGTAGGAGCTAAACGTCGCTCAGGATCGACATATAAACTTGGATAATTTTGGGCTTACCGAGGTAAATACTATTGTCCTTCTATTGTAATTGGAAATTACATACTGTAGTAGTATAGAAATGAATATAAGATTCATAGAAGGATATTACAGAAAAGAATTGAACTGGAATCACATCAGGAGAATATTAAAGAAGAAGATTAAGTTGTACTTACATAGGACTGTATTTACAGTAGACTTGTGTAGCCTACGGGTAGGGAAGTGCTGCCCAATTTTTTCCGTAGAATAAAGGAATCTGTATCTAGAAGTATTTTTACAGAATAGTCTAGACGTTGATAGACTCTTATGACCAATATAGGTTGAAGTACTGCGAGTAGCGTATTCTACTCGAAGGGTGGAAAAGGCTAACAGGATTACAAGTACTTTGGAGCTATTTGCTAATAGTCGATAATCGTCGCGAGGTATGTGATTCTTCCTATACTCTTGAGCATGATATTTTAAAAGTATATATATATATAGTACGGTAGACGTACGTGTGTTAACTGAATGTAGTTTTACGGCAATGTCTTTTGACTTAAGCCTGAATAATAAGAATCTTGAAGTACTTCAAAAGAATTAAGAAACCTTTTTGAAAGAAGAGTAATACTTGGTTTTAATAGCTTAAGAGTTATACTAGCTTTATGGGAAGCTAGGTATAACGACTTAAGAGAAATAAAAAGAATGGTTTATTGATTTTAGAAGTTAAGAGACTTGATCTTAAAAGATAAGAGACTTGACTTAATTGGATTAATATGAATTTTGTTAAAAAGTGTGAAACCTCATTCGTGAGTAATGAGTACTTGGTTTTTAAAATGAATAATGTTTTACTGATTTCGGAAATCAGAATAAGTATCGAACAAACCACTGCAGCGCTAATAAAGGGAAATGTATCGAATAATTTAGTATTATTAAAACCGAGAAACCTCCATCCGCATAAGCTAAGATGAGACAAAATGATATTACATTTCCTAGATCATGGCTGCTTTAATAAGATTGATTATGAATAAGAATAACCTACTCACACATAAGGCATACGTTACTCAATTGTTTTAAAAGAGAGTACGTTATTTGATTAAAACTATAACTATGAAATCTTTCGAAACTAAAAGACTTGAGTATCCGAAATTAGGCAAACTTGAACTTTTGGAAAAGAATGTTGTTACTTGACGTTGTTCTAAAATGTAAGCCACTTGGTTTAAAAGTAGTGTATAGTACTTGATTTTAAAACCTGAACGTATTTGGTACTACGGATAATAGTATCGAGTTGTTTTTACATAAAAAGAGGTCTTTTTGAAAGGATAAATGTATGTAGTACTTTGGGGTTAAAACCCGGTCTTGTTGTAATAAAATAAATGTCTGTGAGTATGATTAAACTTGCCTATGCGTGTGGTGATAGCCTTTGTTGTGCAAGTGTTGTATTTCTGTGCTACCGCGTCTCGCCGAGGCGGCTTATCCGATTGATTGATGGACATATCGACACGATGGGTGGCCCACGTATGCTTCCACTAATCGATCCTTTTGACATACCGACACGATGGGTGGCCCACTGTATGCTTCCATTGTGAGTGTTATCTTGTTATTGGCTTGACATACCGACACGATGGGTGGCCCACGAGTATGCTTCCATTCGATTGTTATCTTGTTATTTCCTTTTGGACATACCGACACGATGGGTGGCCCACGTATGCTTCCATTAGAGTGTTATTTTGTTATCGCTTGGACATACCGACACGATGGGTGGCCCACGAGTATGCTTCCATTCGATTGTTATCTTGTTATTTCCTTTGACATACCGACACGATGGGTGGCCCACGTATGCTTCCATTAGTAGTGTTATCTTGTTATTGGCTTGGACATACTGACACGATGGGTGGCCCACGAGTATGCTTCCATTCCGATTGTTATCTTGTTATTTCCTTCTGGACATACTGACACGATGGGTGGCCCATGGGTATGTTTCCATTAGGAGTGTTATCTTGTTATTGGCTCGACATACCGACACGATGGGTGGCCCACGAGTATGCTTCCATTCGATTGTTATCTTGTTATTTCCTTTTGGACATACTAACACGATGGGTGGCCCACTGTATGCTTCTATTGTGAGTGTTATCTTATTATTGGCTTGGACATACCGACGATGGGTGGCCCACGAGTATGCTTCCATTCGATTGTTATCTGGTTACTTCCTTGTTGACCTACTGACACGATGGGTGGAACACGCGTATGCTTCCATTAGGAGAGTAATGTTGTTATTGGCTTGTACATACTGACACGATGGGTGGCCCACCAGTATTCTTCCATTCGATTGTTATCTTGTTATTTCCTTCGACATACCGACACGATGGGTGGCCCACGTATGCTTCCATTAGGATGGTTCCATGGCCATGCTTATACCGAGGTAAGACGCCGGCACGCGATCAGTTGCGGGTTATATTTGAGTGATGACTTTGAGGCGTGAGTCACGACTTGACATGATCGCCGTTATATTGTGAATCGTAGTTTTGTTATCATACATGTCTCCTATTTTGTTTTAGATCATATGATTTCGTTTCTGATTTTCCGCCACATACTGTACTGTTATCGACCTCCTGGGCCGCTGCTCACGCCGCAGTAAAGGTACATCGGTTGTTGATCCTCGCCATAGGATCACATTCAACAGATTAGGAAGCTCCGTTTCTCCGGAGGCTTATCTTTTGGTATGTTTTCCCTGAGTTGTAGGTTCTTGTACATTCAGGGGTATGGCGGGGCCCTGTCCCGTCATAGTTGTTGTATAAATCCTAGAGGTCTGTAGCATTGTTGTGGGCAGGGTTGTAAAGGATGTAACTGTTCAAACTTTGTTTATATATATGCCGAAAGGCGACTTTCTCTCAAATAAAATGTGTCTCATTTTACATTTTGATTCATGTCTTGTTTTTATGTTCCGCTGATTTACTCTGATGTATGACTACTTGGGTGCCCGGGTAAGGCACCAGTCACGGGCCCCGGAACGGGTCGTGACAAAAGTGGTATCAGAGCAGTTAATCCTCGGAAAGTGTCTAAAGACCGTGTCTAGTAGAGTCTTGATTATCGGTGTGTTGTGCACCACATCTATAATCAGGAGGCTGCAGGACATTTAGGATTGGTTTCCATTCTTCTCATTCTGAGATCGTGCCTTAGAGCTGTGTTGTAAGTTGGACCCCTCTGACGTATTTCATTTTTACCAGTTATGCCTCCGCGCAAGGCAACCCGGGCCCAGATGGGCAAGACAGCCGAGGGAGCTGCTATTAGGATACAGAGGAGTACGGGGGCGCAGGCCCAGCCATTACCTGAGATAGTGCTTCAGACGGCGAGTTTCGCGACGCCGCCAGCCCCAGCAGAGTTTAGGGCCGCAGCAGTGGCTGCTGAGACCCCAGTACCTGAGCCTCCAGTCCCACAGCCTGGGGTAGAGGAGATGGGTTACAAGGAGATGGCACAGTTGCTAGCCAGGATTGTGGCCAGACATGAGGATATTTGGGCCGACGCAGCAGATTCCAGAGTACCCATGGTTCACCCGAGATCGGATAGTTTGAGGCTACGGGACTTTCTGAGTTGTAGCCCGCCAGAGTTCTACGGGTCGACGCCTGAGGATGATCCGCAGGAGTTCATCAAGCGATTCTGGATCATGAGAGTGATCAAGGTTTGGAGACCGAGTCGGTGACCGGTTCGCATCGGTGCGTGATCGCCGATCGGTGGTTTGATTCGTGGGAGCTGTCCCGGGGAGAGCATGCACTTCCCGTCGTATGGGACGAGTTCTCAGGGGCATTTCTTGCACATTTCTTGCCTCGCGAGATGAGGGCTCGGGCCGGCGATTTTTGATGTTGAGGCGAAGCCGCATCTGATTGGAGTACAATGTGGAGTTCGACTCATTGGCTCGGTATGTCCCCGCTGTAGTAGCTGATATGGAGGACAGAGTACACCGCTACATCACCGGGCTAGATGACTACTTGGCAGAGGCTTGTTCGGGTGTAGCTCTTCAGCCGGGCATGGACATTGCCCGCATGCAGGCTTATGCACTTGGGTGTGAGGAGCGGAGAGGTCGACGGAATGACCGAGATCAACAGAAGAGGGCCAGGACAACAGGGTCTTTTGGCGACTTTCGAGGCGGACCGCCTCAGCAGACTAGTTATGCGCCTCCGCCAAGATGCAGTGGTCCTCCACAATCTTCGTGGCATCGAGTATTCGGGAGCAGTCGTGGCTCCAAGGATTCAGATTTCGGAGAAGCGGGTGTTAGCGGTGAAGCCACCCCTACCTCGTTGTGGCCGATGTGGTAGACTCCATTTTGGGGAGTGTCGTGCTAGATCAGGAGTTTGTTTTACATGCAGCCAGCAGGGCCATTTTGCGAGAAACTGTCCGACCGGAGGTAGCACTGGTGGGATAGCACAGACTACGGGATCTATGGCTGGTTCATCACCTTCATACTATGTGCCTGCAGTGCGATCGTGATTAGAGTAAAGCGGTAGATACAGGTATATCCTTAACCCTCTAGAGTTTTGTATGCTTGTTATGATTATCTTATTGTGTGCTATGTACGGATAGCGTTGTGTTATTTGTGAGTTAGAAAACATGGTTAGTTGGAAGGATAAGTATGGGGGCAGGGAAGGTGTGAACCTTAGAATATTTCACGATTGAGACCTTAGATGTAAGGTCGTCTTGAGTAAAGGATTTTGCAAATGATCCTTGTCGAAGTGCATTATATGCCTAGAATGTATTAGTGTGATAAGTCCATGGGTAGTGTGAGATGGAAGTGGTAGCTTTCATGATGTGAATTAGTAAGATTGTTCCGGATCGAGAAACAAGAGAGTTCGGCACGATGGAGGGTCGGGTTGAGGACGTATCGCGTCAACCGTAGCTTGAATGAGTGGGTCGATTCGAGTGGTCCTGTCACGACCCGATCCCGGGCCCGTGACTGGTGTCTTACCCCGGGCACCCTAGTGATACAACATCAGATAAAATCAGCGGAAATAAAAACTTAAACATGAAACAAGAGTTAAAGTATGAAACACGGTCACCTTCAATATATATATATATATATATATATATATATATATATATATATATATATATATATATCAATCAACGATTAAATCCTTTTACAAAACCCGCCACAACAAAGATTACTGCACCTCTAAGAATGTAACCATAACTATGATGACAGGTTCCCGCCATACCACGAATGTACAAGTAACTACACCGACAGTGGACTATACCAAAAGATAAGCCTCCAAGAAACGGAGCTTCCCAAAAGCTGAATCGTGATCCTAAGAGCGGGATCCACAACCGATGTACTTACATGCGGCATGAACGCAGCCCAAGGAGGTCGATAACAGTACCAAGTATGTGAAATCAGAAATATCAGAAATGAAATCATAATAGTCTATATAAAGCGGAGACATGTATGATAACGGACTACGATCACAATATATAAACAAATATGTCAAGTCGTGGACTCACGCCTCAAAGTCATTACTCAAGTATAACAATGGGTCTCACGCCCACAACATCAATCATGCGTGGAATACCTTCCTCACCACGCAGCCTATGATATAATCACACCAAGAAGTACACATGAACACTAGGTCCCACGTGTCATAACAACCGTACTAACAATACTATACAACCAAACCACGGGCGACACGGCAAGTACGAAGCCAACTACTAGATACCAAGCTGCGCCACGCTTGGCCGGGCACGAAGCTAACTACCGATACCAAGGTCAGTATCACGAGACTTCGCCACTACACCGAATCGGCAAGTGCGAAGGATAACTACCCGGTACCAAGGCCGAATCAGCCACGAGACGGGGCAAGTACGAAAGCCAACCACCAGATACCAAGGCCGAATCAGTAAACCTCATGGAGAGCTAGTCCATGGAACAACAATCCTAATGGAACCATACCCGTGGGTCACCCATCGTGTCAGTATGTCCAAAAGGAAACAACAAGACAGCAATCAAAATGGAAGCATACTCGTGGGCCACCCATCGTGTCAAGATGTCCAAAGTGATTAACAAAATAACACTTAATGGAAACATACCCGGGCCACCCATCGTGGTCGATGTCCATCAATCAAGAATAACATGACCGGCCCTCCATCGAGAGACGCGGTAACATAAGAATACAACACTTGCACAACAAGGATATCACACGCAACCATAGGCACACTACACACAACTCAAGGTACTTTCATTTTATGACAAGTCCAGGTTTTTAATCCCCAAGTACTACGTACGTTAAATTCTTTTTAGAAGATCCCTTTCTTTTACAAAAGTCACCCGATACCCGTAGTATCAAAATAAAGTGACTAACATTTTAAGTAAACCAAAACAACTTCCATACTTCTTTTTTTAAAACCAAATTAAGACAATACCATGCCTTCTTTTTAGACCAAAACACTTCTCCTTTAAAGTCAAGTTAACATTTTAAAACCAATGATAAAACCATTCCTTTGTTTTCATAAAGTCGTTATAACTAACTTCCCATAAAGTTGTTATAACACTTTATGTTCTAAACCAAAAACTCTTCAATTCCACAAGTCTTTTTTCTTTTAAAACAACAACAAGTATTCTTTTAAAACCCAAATAACTTACTCTTTTCAAAACAAGTAACCTATACTTAAAATCAAGTTACTTCTTTTTTTCCGAAAACAAGTCGTTATAAGTCAAGTCTCTTAACTTCTACAATCAATAAACCATTCTTTTACCTACATAAAGTCGTTATAACTAACTTCCCATAAAGCTATTATAACACCCTATGTTTTAAACCAACCAAATCACTTAGCACATGTACGTCTACCGTACTACATAGTTCACAACAATCATGCTAGAAAAGATAGGAAGAGGTTCACATACCTCGCGACGATTATCGACAATTAGCAAAACGCTCCACAGTACTGTAACCCTGCTAGCCGTTTCCACTCTTCAAGTAGAATACGCTACTCGTAGTACTGCAACCTATAAAGGCCACAAAACGCCTATCAACTCCTTAGATCTCCTCGTAGAATATTCTAACTGCAAGATTCCTTATTCTACAGAAAATTCGGCAGCACCTCCCCCCCCCCTCCCCCCGCAACCACATAAATCTCCTCCTCTACTCAGGCCCACCACCAGGCCAACAACTCCCAGGGGAGAGGGTTACACGTCTAACCGGACGTGTACAATTCTACTTCACAATAATACTACACAAGTCTACTGTAAATACAATCCAATGTAAATACAGTTCAATCCTTTATAATCATCCTTCCACTATATCTTATACTCAAGTATAACTACTACAACATGTAATATCCAATTACAATAGGGGGACATAGATCATTACCTCGATAAGCCCAAAATTATCCAAGATTATAAGTCGATCCTGGGCAACGTTTAGCTCCAATTCCTTACGCTCCAACCCGCTCCAAGCGACCCTTAGAAGTTTCTAAACAACTTCTCTTAACACTTCAACCAAGCTTATGAAGATTTTCTAGGGTTTCTTTTTCGACTATTGGAATAAAGTAGCATTTCCAGGCTCCTAGTATTAAAACAACTTTGGAATACTACTAGGGATACTAGGCCAAGGTATTTGGGATTATACCACAATACACAAAGTATTTCTACACATGAGGGGGAGGGGGACGAAATAAGGCTAAAAGGGAGGGAGTATTTTGCTTGGAAAAGCTCAAGTGTGGAATGAATTTTGTCATCAACTTAAGGGGGTATTTATAGAGGATTCAAAGGTCAAGATCAAGTCAAGTGGGTGGTCAATATTGGGCCATGTGTGTGTGGGTCCCACCACACCACATGGCCAACGATTTCACAAGACAAGTGGCTTGCCACTTGTTGGGTCATTTCGGCCAAGGGGACAAGTGGCTAGCCACTTGTCCCTCCAATTCGGCCAAGTGACACATGGGGGTGACACGTGTTGCCCCCCGACTCGTCCAAAATATTTCGTCTTCCGAAAATCTCAAAAACAAAGCGGGCTCCACAAAATCGTAAATTTCTCCCGTGGGCCCCACGTGACCATTTCCGAAAATAAATTCTCAAAATTCTAATATAATCCAAGAAGTCCAAATACCAAATCTGGGAATCCAATTCCCATTAACGAACCTTTTTCTTCACAAAAACCGGAAACTTTTCCGTCGAAAAAATCACATCTTTCTTTCTTTCCAAAATTTCTGTCGTATTCTCGTACGTACATCCTCACATATATACCCTGGAACTATGGGGTATAACATTCTTCCCCCCTTAGAAACTGTTATACCCCGTATTTCCAGAGTATGTACGTGAGGGCGTACGTTTTTAATTTAAGCCTTAAAGTTAGGCTAAGTTCGAAATTTGGGCACAAGTGCCAAAAAGAATCATTTTTTGACGAAACGTTTTACTAAACTTGCGAAGGGAAAATTCCGGCTATGTCATTTATAATTTTTGCGGATTTTTCCGAGAGACGAAACATTTTGGACCAACGAGAGGGCAACACTTGTCACCCTCTAATTGGAGCACGTTTTGGGCGGCATGGACGAAAGGGGTCAAGGGGAGTTGGTAGGATATTTGTGCAAGTTGGTGTGGTAGATGGATAAGGTGCACTTGGCTTAATCCTAGCCCTACACTTGCCTAACACTTGGATGGATCTTGGCCATTGGTTGGCCATTGCTTGACCTATAAATACCCCCCCTTAGTGATGAACTTCTTCATCCAAAAATTGTTCCAAGTCTTGAAATCCTCCCCTTCTTGTGGTTCTCGTCCAACCTGGAGAGAACCTTAGCCAAACCCTCCCTTGTGAGCCTAGCCGAGGCAACCCCTTGCCTTGTTATTTTCGTATAATACCCCCCTTTTGTGGTATAGAAATACTCTCCAAGTATTGTTATAATGCCCTAAATACTCTAGCCCAAATACCTTGTAGTACTTTCCAAAGTACCCTTTATACGAAAAGCCCGGAAAATACTATCATACTTCCCTTTAGCCACTAAACGAAACCCTAAGGAAAATCTTCACCCGTAGTTGAAGTTATAAGTAGAAGTTGCGTAGAACTTCTAAGGGATTCTTGGAGCGGATTGGAGCGCGCGGAGTAGGAGCTAAACCTTGCTCAGGATCGACTTTAAACTTGGATAATTTTGGGCTTATCGAGGTAACTAAACTTGTCCCCTTATTGTAATTGGAAATTACATGTTGTTGGCATATATAGTAGAAGTATACTATATATAGAACTGATCATAATTTTGCGGCAATGTCTTTTGACTTAAGCCTGAATAATAAAGAAGAGAATCGAATCAGAATTACATGTATCAGACATGAGACTTGTGTAGCATTCGTGAAGTAGAATCGCATACGCCCGGTTAGATGGTAACCCCCGGGTTGGCTTGGTAGCCGGCCTCGATAGAGGAGGCGATTTACGCTGCGTGGGGATGTGTTGCCGAATTTTCTGTAAAATATTCTACGTTGAGATCTAGGTGTTAATAGGCGCCTTGTGGCCTCTATAGGTTGAAGTACTACGTATGGCGTGATCTACTTGGCTTAAGGAGTAGCCGACGGTTTGAGGTACTTGGAGCGTTTTGCTATTAGTCGATAATCGTCGCGAGGTATGTGAACCTCTTCCTATCTGTTCTAGCATGATATGTGTATAACTACGTAGTACGATAGACGTACATGTGTTAAATGTATTTGATTGGTTTAAAACATAACGTGTTATAACGGCTTTATGGGAAGTTGGTTATAATAGCTTTATGTAGGTAAGAAAATGCTTTGTGGTTTTAAAAGGTAACTGATTTGACTTATAACTGACTTGATGTGTGATAATAAAGAACTTGAAGTATTTCAAAAGAATCATTTTGAAAGAAGAGTAATACTTGGTTTTGAAAACATGAGAGTTATACTAGCTTTATGGGAAGTTAGGTATAACGTCTTAAGAGAGATAAAGAGAATGGTTTACTGATTGTTAGAAGTTAAGAGACTTAATCTTAAAAGGTAAGAGACTTGACTTAATATGGATGTTTGTGTGAAACCTCATTCGTGAGTAATGAGTATTTGGCTTTTAAAAGGGAATAATGTTTTACTGATTTCGGAAATCAGAATGAGTATCGACAAACCACTGCAGCGTTAATAAAGGTAAATGTATTGAATAATAAGTATTATTAAAACCAAGAGAAACCTCCATCCGCATAAGCTAAGATGAGACAAAATGATATTACATTTCCTAGATCATGGCTGCTTAATAAGATTGATTATAAACAAGAATAACCTACTCACATATAAGGCATATGTTTCTCAAATCGTTTAAAGGAGAATTATGTTTTAAAGGATTAAAACTATGAACTACGAAACCTTTTCTAAAATGAGAAACTTGAGCATTTGAAATTAGGCAAACTTGAGCGTTTGGAAAATAAGGTTGTTACTTGATTTTACAAAGGAAAACATTTTGGTTTACTTAACAATGTTAGTCACTCTATTTTTATACTACGGGTATCGGGTGACCTTTGTAAAAGAAATGGATCATTAAAAGGAATTTAACGTACGTAGTACTTTAGGGTTAAAACCCGGACTTTGACGTAAAATGAAAGTACCTTGAGTTGTGTATAAGTTGCCTATGCTTGTTGTTGTGAAACTTTCCTATGCTTGTTGTGATAGCCTTTATTGTATTTC
The DNA here is from genome assembly GCA_029844215.1 of Przewalskia tangutica. Taxonomy (NCBI): domain Eukaryota; kingdom Viridiplantae; phylum Streptophyta; class Magnoliopsida; order Solanales; family Solanaceae; genus Przewalskia; species Przewalskia tangutica. The sequence continues at coordinate 88,515,303 of CM056721.1, read as the reverse complement.
TATACCCCCGCGTCTCTCGATGGAGGGCCGGCTGATTTGTTATGAACGATTCTTCACCGAGTCCCACGAGATGGGCCGGGACACGTATTCCATCTGATTATTCACCGAGTCCCACGAGATGGGCCGGAACACGTATTCCATCTGATTATTCACCGAGTCCTACGAGATGGGCCAGGACACGTATTCCATCTGATTATTCACCGAGTCCCACGAGATGGGCCGGGACACGTATTCCATCTGATTATCCACTGAGTCCCACGAGATGGTCCGGGACACGTATTTCATCTGATTCTCTACCGAGTCCCACGGGATGGGCCGGGACACGTATTCCACATGATTCTTTACCGAGTCCCATGGTATGGGCCGGGACACGTATTCCACACGATGTATACCTAGATCACGGCAATGGCGGAAGGAGTTCCACGGGCATGAGGGATGACTTGAGGGCGTGAGTCCCTGACTTGACATGACTGCTTTTATGTTGTGAACTGTAGTTTGGTTATCATACATGTCTCCTGCTTTATATAGACTATTATGATTTTATTTACAGTATTTTACAGTTTCACATACTTGGTACCTGTTATCGACCTCCTCGGGGCTGCGTTCATGCCGCAGGTAGAAGTACATCGGTTGTGGATCCTCGCTCATAGGATCAAAGTTCAGCGTGTTGGGAAGCCCCGTTTCTTCGGAGGCTTATCTTTTGGTATGTTACCCTGAGTCTGTAAGTTCTTGTACATTCAGGGGTATGGCGGGGCCCTGTCCCGTCATAGCTGTTGTTATAAAACTCTTAGAGGTGCAGAGTAATGTGGGCAGAGTTTGTAAAAGGATAACTGTTCGGGTTTTTATGTATGTACAGAAGGCAACTGTTTTGGTTGGCCTGTTTATTTATAATATCTCTTATTTCATGTTCATGTTTTATTTCCGCTGATTTTCTCTGATGTTGTATCACTAGGGTGCCCGGGGTAAGGCACGATCCACGTCCGGTTCGGTCGTGACAAAAGTGGTATCGTGAGCGATTAATCCTGAAAGTGTCTACAGACCGTGTCTAGTAGAGTCTTGATTATCGGTGTGTTGTGCACCACATCTATAATCGTGAGGCTATAGGACATTTAGGATTGGTTTCATTCTTCTCATTACGAGATCGTGCCTTAGAGCCGTGTGATAAAGTCGACCCTCCGACGTATTCCTTTCCTTTACCGTTATGCCCGCGTAAGGCAACCCGAGCCTGGGCAAGGCAGCCGAGGAGCCGTGAGTAGAGCACGAGGGTTACCGGGCAGCAGGCCCAATCGTTACGATATAGTGCTTCCGACGGCGAAGTTGCGGCGCCGCCACGGCAGAGTTTAGAGCCGCAGCGGTGGGCCGAGACTACAAGACTGAGCCTCCACCCACACTGGAGCGGATGAGACGGGGTACAAGGAGATGGCGATCGCCGAGTCGTGGCGATATGATGAGAGGTCGACGCAGCAGCCCATCCCAAGAGCACCCGTAGTTCACCCCGAGCGCATTTGAGGCTACGGACTTTACGAGTCAGAGCCCGCCGATGTTCTATGGATCGAGCCGAGGATGACCTCGTGTGTTTATCCGATAGCTACAGGATCATGAGAGTGATCGAGTCTCGAGGCGAGTCGGTGGTATTGGTTCGCATCACCGCGTGATAATCGCAATGATCGTTTGATTCGTGAGCTGCCCCGGGAGAGCATGCACTTCCGGCCATTTGGGATGAGTTCTCAAGGGCTTTTCTTGCACATTTCTTGCCCGCTGCATGAGGAGGGCTCGGGCCGACAGATTTTTGACGTTGAGGCAGGACGGGCGGACGGTTAGAGAGTACAATGTGGAGTTTGACTCATTAGCTCGGTATGTTCCCGCTGTAGTAGTTGATATGGAGGACAGAGTACACCGCTACGTCACCGGGCTAGATGATTACTGGCGAGGCTTGTACGGTGTAGCTCTTCACCGCATGGACATTGCCCGCATGCAAGCTCATGCACTAGGATGTGAGGCACGAGAGGTCGCGAAATGACCAGATCGCAGAAGAGGCGCAAAAACAGGTCCTTTGGTAACTTTCAAGGCGGGCCGCTCGCCAGAGACTAGTGATATACCTCCGCCAGCAGCAGTGGTCCTCCGCGCCTTCGTGACGTTCGGGTATTCGAGCCGGTCGTGGCTCGTGGCTTCGTCCACGATATACGGGTTCTAGCGATCGGGTTCGTTTTCTCGGTTGCACGATGTGGGCGACGCCATCCCGGAATGTCGCTTTTTTATCGGTGCTTGTTTTTCCTGCGGCCGTGGGCCATATGACGAGAAACGTCCTAATAGGAAGGATGCGCAGAATGACTCACCCACCGGATCGATGGCGTGTTCATCGCCTTCTACAGATTACCGCAGGCGTGCCTATGATTAGAGCGGAGCGGTAGCTTCAGGTATATCCTTAACCCTCTAGAGATTTGTATGCGTGATATGATGACCTTATTATTGTGTGCTATGTACGGATAGAGTTATGTTGGTTAAGAGTTAGAAAGCATGGTTAGTTGAAAGGATATGTATGGGGGCATGGAAAGTGTGAACCTTAGAATATTTCATGTTGAGACCTTAGATGTAAGGTCATCTTGAATAAAAGATTTTACGGTTAGTCTTTGTTGAAATACTTGGTTTGCGTATAAATGTGTTGTGGGATAAGTCCATGGGTAGTGTGAGATGGAAGTGGTAGCTTTCATGACGTGAATTAGTAAGATTGTTCCGCATCAGGGAACAAGAAGTTTGGCGCGATTTGGGGTCGGGTTGGGGCCATGTTGCGGGCCAACCCGCGGCCTGTTTCGAGGTGGGGTCAGCTCTGGGTGGTCCCGCCAGTTGGTAGGGTCACGAGGGTGCTAGGCCCAAGTTTAGATGACCATCGTATGAGTTCGTGGATATGTTCAACCAGAAGTGGATCGTGAAGGCCGGGAATGGCCTTAAGGAAGATTGAGGCTAGTAAGATGACCAAGTTTGGAGGTGGTGACTCCAAAGTTTTGGAACCAAGCGTGGATGAAGTGTGGTGCGTCTTCGGAAGAGTTCAAGTGTTCGAGAAGGGCACGACGAGTAAGGAAGGAAGAGAACGTGTGTTATTACGTGGCCAGGTGCGGCGTTGACAACTTGCTGGAGGAACTTTATCGTTATCCGTCTTGAGAAGGAACATTCGGGACGAATGTTTCTAAGGAGGGGAGAATGTTATACCCCGTATTTCCAGAGTATGTACGTGAGGGCGTACGTTTTTAATTTAAGCCTTAAAGTTAGGCTAAGTTCGAAATTTGGGCACAAGTGCCAAAAAGAATCGTTTTTCGACGAAACGTTTTACTAAACTTGCGAAGGGAAAATTCCGGCTATGTCATTTATAATTTTTGCGGATTTTTCCGAGAGACGAAACATTTTGGACCAACGAGAGGGCGACACTTGTCACCCTCTAATTGGAGCACGTTTGGGCGGCGTGGACGAAAAGCGGGTCGAGGAGTTGGTAGGATATTTGTGCAAGTTGGTGTGGTAGATGGATAAGGTGCACTTGGCTTAATCCTAGCCCTACACTTGCCTAACACTTGGATGGATCTTGGCCATTGGTTGGCCATTGCTTGACCTATAAATACCCCCCCTTAGTGATGAACTTCTTCATCCAAAAATTGTTCCAAGTCTTGAAATCCTCCCCCCCCCCCCCCCTTCTTGTGGTTCTCGTCCAACCCTTGGAGAGAACCTTAGCCGAAACCCCTCCCCCGTGTGAGGCTAGGCGAGGCAACCCCACTTTTCTTGTTATTTTCAGTATAATACCCTCTTTTGTGGTATAGAAATACTCTCCAAGTATTGTTATAATGCCCTAAATACTCTAGCCCAAATACCTTGTAGTACTTTCCAAAGTACCCTTTATACGAAAAGCCCGGAAAATACTATCATACTTCCCTTTAGCCACTAAACGAAACCCTAAGGAAAATCTTCACCCGTAGTTGAAGTTATAAGTAGAAGTTGCGTAGAACTTCTAAGGGTTTCTTGGAGCGGATTGGAGCGCGCGGAGTAGGAGCTAAACCTTGCTCAGGATCGACTTTAAACTTGGATAATTTTGGGCTTATCGAGGTAACTAAACTTGTCCCCTTATTGTAATTGGAAATTACATGTTGTTGGCATATATAGTAGAAGTATACTATATATAGAATTGATCATAATTTTGCGGCAATGTCTTTTGACTTAAGCCTGAATAATAAAGAAGAGAATCGACGTAATTACATAGATGTATTCTGATAGACTTGTGTAGCATTACTGTGAAGTAGAATCGTACACGTCCGGTTAGACGTGTAAACCCCCCCCCCCTGGTTGGCTTGGTAGCCGGCCTCGATAGAGGAGGAGATTTACGCTGTTGCGGGGGGGGAGGTGCTGCCGAATTTTCTGTAAAATATTCTACGTTGAGATCTAGGTGTTAATAGGCGCCTTGTGACCTCTATAGGTTGAAGTACTACGTATGGCGTGATCTACTTGGCTTAAGGAGTAGCCGACGGTTTGAGGTACTTGGAGCGTTTTGCTATTAGTCGATAATCGTCGCGAGGTATGTGAACCTCTTCCTATCTGTTCTAGCATGATATGTGTATAACTACGTGAAACGATGAGCGTACATGTGTTAAATGTATTTGATTGGTTTAAAACATAACGTGTTATAACGGCTTTATGGGAAGTTGGTTATAACAGCTTTATGTAGGTAAGAAAATGTTTTGTGGTATTAAAAGGTAACTGATTTGACTTATAACTGACTTGATGTGTGATAATAAAGAACTTGAAGTATTTCAAAAGAATCATTTTGAAAGAAGAGTAATACTTGGTTTTGAAAACATGAGAGTTATACTAGCTTTATGGGAAGTTAGGTATAACGTCTTAAGAGAGATAAAGAGAATGGTTTACTGATTGTTAGAAGTTAAGAGACTTAATCTTAAAAGATAAGAGACTTGACTTAATATGGATGTTTGTGTGAAACCTCATTCGTGAGTAATGAGTATTTGGCTTTTAAAAGGGAATAATGTTTTACTGATTTCGGAAATCAGAATGAGTATCGACAAACCACTGCAGCGTTAATAAAGGTAAATGTATTGAATAATAAGTATTATTAAAACCAGTAGAAACCTCCATCTGCATAGAAGCTAAGATGAGACAAAATGATATTACATTTCCTAGATCATGGCTACTTAATAAGATTGATTATAAACAAGAATAACCTACTCACATATAAGGCATATGTTTCTCAAATCGTTTAAAGGAGAATTATGTTTTAAAGGATTAAAACTATGAACTACGAAACCTTTTCTAAAATGAGAAACTTGAGCATTTGAAATTAGGCAAACTTGAGCGTTTGGAAAATAAGGTTGTTACTTGATTTTACAAAGGAAAACATTTTGGTTTACTTAACAATGTTAGTCACTCTATTTTTATACTACGGGTATCGGGTGACCTTTGTAAAATAAATGGATCATTAAAAGGAATTTAACGTACGTAGTACTTTAGGGTTAAAACCCGGACTTTGACGTAAAATGAAAGTACCTTGAGTTGTGTATAACTTGCCTATGCTTGTTGTTGTGAAACTTGCCTATGCTTGTTGTGATAGCCTTTATTGTATTTCTATACCCCCGCGTCTCTCGATGGAGGGCCGGTTGATTTGTTATGAACGATTCTTCACCGAGTCCCACGAGATGGGCCGGGACACGTATTCCATCTGATTATTCACCGAGTCCCACGAGATGGGCCGGGACACGTATTCCATCTGATTATTCACCGAGTCCCACGAGATGGGCCGGGACACGTATTCCATCTGATTATCCACCGAGTCCCACGAGATGGGCCGGGACACGTATTTCATCTGATTCTCTACCGAGTCCCACGGGATGGGCCGGGACACGTATTCCACATGATTCTTTACCGAGTCCCATGGTATGGGCCGGGACACGTATTCCACACGATGTATACCTAGACTGCCGGCAGTGAGGAAGGAGTTCCACGGGCATGAGGGATGACTTGAGGGCGTGAGTCCCTGGCTTGACATGACTGCTTTTATGTTGTGAACTGTAGTTTGGTTATCATACATGTCTCCCCTTTATATAGAATATTATGATTTCATTTCTGATATTTTCTGATTTCACATACTTGGTACTGTTATCTTGACCTCCTTGGGTGCGTTCATGCCGCAGTAGAAGTACATCGGTTGTGGATCCTCGCCATAAGATCAAAGTTCGTGTTGGGAAGAGCCCGTTTCTTGGAGGCTTATCTTTTGGTATGTTACCACAGTCCGTAAGTTCTTGTACATTCGGGGCTATGGCGGGGCCCCTGTCGTCATAGCATTGTTATAAAACTCTTAGAAGTGCATGCTTGTTGTGGCGAGTTTGTAAAAGGATAAGCTGTCGGGTTTTTATGTATGTCTGAAGGCAAGCTGTTTTGGTTGCTGTTTATTTATAATATCTCTTATTTCATGTTCATGTTTTATTTCCGCTGATTTTCTCGATGTTGTATCACTAGAATTGCAGGGTAAGGCACGATCCACGGGCGGGTTCAGTGCGTGTAAACATTCGTCGAATGTTCCTTCTAAGTCTCCAAACACATGCGCCGGTATAGTCTTCACCACTATACTTACGAAACCAATCATGCCATCAATGGCCATAGTATAACATACAAATCCAAGCCAACGAGGAATCACCTCTAACATCACAAAAAGCTCACACCCATGGTCTAAAGGATACTCCCTTCGCATCTTCACTTCACAAAAGAAATGATCACTTCCGTTCTCATAACACATTGTTCGCTTCTCTTCTTACTCGTCGTCCCTTTCTCGTACACCCGAACTCTTTCTAGTACACATACCACACTTCAGTCACCGCTTCAATTTCCACAACCCTGGAGTTACCACCTCCAAACTTGGTCATCTTACTAGCCTCAAATTCCCTCAAGGCCATTCCGGCCTTCACGATTCGGTCGTCGAACGCGTCCACGAACTCATACGATGGTTACCTAAACACGGGCCTAGCACCCTCGTGACCCTACCACTGGCGGGACCACCTGAGCTGACCCCACCTTAAACCGGGCTACGGGTTGACCCGCAATACGTCCTCAACCCGACCCTCCGTCGTGCCGAACTTTCTTGTTTCTCGATCCGGAACAATCTCTCAAATCAAGTCAGGAAAACCTAGTGGTCTTCTTAGCTCAACTACCCCCTTTCGTATCACACCACTCAGGGACTTATCACACAATTATACCCCACGTATACTATGCACTCCGACAAAGGTCAATCGTAAACAAAATCTTTTACTCAAGATGGCCTCACATCTAAGGTCTCCACGTGTAATATTCTAAGGTTCACACCTTCCATGTCCCCATACTTATCCTTTCAACTAACCATGTTTTCTAACACATCAATAACACAACGCTATCCGTACATAGCACACAATAAGAAGATCATCATAACAAGCATACTAATCTCTAGAGGGTTAAGGATATACCTGTATCTACCGCTTCACTCTAATCATAGGCCTGCCCTGCAGGGCACATAGCTGTAGAAGGTGATGAACCAGCCATAGATCCTGAAGGCCGAGTCTCTACATCCGTGCTACCCCTAGTCGGACAATTTCTCGCAAAATGGCCCTGCTGGCCGCATGTAAAACAACCTCCCGAACCAGCACGACACTCCCCCTTATGGATTCTACCGCAACGGCCACACTGAGGTAAGGGTGGCCTCATCTGGTCAACACCACTACTCCCCCGAAAACCTGAACCCTTGGAGCCCTGACCTGCTCCTGAATACTCTAGATGCCCTGAAGACTGTGGAGGACCGCTCTGTACTGGTGGAGGCGCATAACTAGTCTGCTGCTGAGGCGGTCCGCCTCGAAAGTCGCCAAAAGGCCCTGCTGTTCTGGCCCTCTTCTGCTGATCCTGGTCATTCCGTCGACCTCTCCGCTCCTCACACCCAAGTGCATAAGCCTGCATGCGGGCAATGTCCATGCCCGGCTGAAGAGCTACACCCGAGCAAGCCTCTGCCAAGTAGTCATCGAGCCCCGTGATGTAGCGGTGCACTCTGTCCTCCATATTTGCCACTAACATCGGGACATATCGGGCCAACGAGTCGAACTCTACGTTGTACTCCCGAACCGTACGCCCGTCCTGCCTCAACATCAAAAATCTGTCGGCCCGAGCCCTCCTCATCTGTGGGGGCAAGAAATGTGCAAGAAAGGCCCCTGAGAACTCGTCCCATACAGCTGGAAGCGCATGCTCCCCCCGGGACAGTTCCCATGAATCAAACCAGTCGACTGCAGTATCACGCAGCCGATGTGAACCCAATATCACCGACTCTGCCTCTGAGGCCTTGATCACTCTCATGATCCGTCAGAATCGCCGGATAAACTCACGAGGGTCATCCTCGGCTCGATCCATAGAACATCGGTGGTGCATGACTTAAGAAGTCCGAAGTCTCCAACTATCGGCCCGGGTGCCATCGGTACCCCTGGCTCCGTCGTCCTCAAGTCTCGCCATAAACCTAACTAGTAATCGGGCCATCTCCTGCAACCCATATCCTCTGTTCTGCCGTGGGCCGAGGCTCAGTCTTGTGGTCTCAGACCATCGCTAAGGCTCTAAACTCTCTGAAATTGTGGCGTCGTAGAATCTGCCGTCTGTAGCACCACTCGGGTAAAGCGGGCCTCGCCTGGTCACCCTCCGTGCTCCACTCGCAGCTCCCTCTGCTGCCTTGCCCTTCTGGGCTCTGGTTGCCTTGCGTAGATGCATAACTGATATAAAAGAATACGTCAGAGGGAGTACAACTTACAATACAGCTCTAAGGCATGATCTCAGAGTGAGAATAATGGAAACCAATCCTAAATGTCCTGCAGCCTCCCGATTATAGATGTGGTGCACAACACATCGATAATCAAGACTCTACTAAAGCGGTGCGTAGACACTTTCCGAGGACTAAGCGCTCGATACCACTTTTGTCACGACCGATCCGGGCGTGGATCGTGCCTACCGGGCACCCTAGTGATACAACATCGAGAAAATCGTGGAAATAAAACTTAAACATGAAACAAGAGTTAAAGTATGAAACAAAGCTAACAACACGGTCACCTTCACGAATATATATATATATATATCAATCGAACGATTAAATCCTTTTACAAAACCCCGCCTACAACTGAGACTACAGACTCTAAGAATGTAACCATAATAACGACGGGGCCCGCCATACCACGAATGTACAAGTAACTACACCGACGGACTATACCAAAGATAAGCCTCCAAGAAACGGAGCTTCCCAAAGCTGAACTGTGATCCTAGCGCGGATCCACAACCGATGTACCTCTGCGGCATGAACGCGGCCCGAAGGAGAGTCGATAACAGGTACCAAGTATGTGAAGCGTAAAATCAGTAAATGAAATCATAATAGTCTATATAAAGCGTGAGACATGTATGATAACGGACTACGATCCACAATATATAAACGATCATGTCAAGTCAGAACTCACGCCTCAAAGTCATTACTCAAGTATAACAACGGGTCTCATGCCCACAACATCAATCATGCGTGGAATACCTTCCTCCACTGGCGATGCATGATATAATCACACCAAGAAGTACACATGAACACTAGGTCCCACTGTGTCATAACAACCGTACTAACAATACTATACAACCAAACCACGAAGGCGACCGCGGCAAGTACGAAGCCAACTACGGATACCAAGCTGCGCCCGCGCGGTGGCGGGCAAATCAAAGCTAACTACGGATACGAGGCGTATTACGAGACCGCCACTACACCTGAGCAGGGCAAGTCACGAAGGCTAACTACCAGTACGAGGCGAATCGGCCCGCGAGGCGGGGCAAGTACGAAAGCCAACCACGGATACCAAGGCGAATCGGTAAACCTCGTGGAGAGCTAGTCCATGGAACAACAATCCTAATGGAACCATACCGTGGGCCACCCATCGTGTCGGTATGTCCAAAAGGAAACAACAAGACAAAGAATCAAAATGGAAGCATACTCGTGGGCCACCCATCGTGTCGATATGTCCAAAGTGATTAACAAAATAACACTCCTAATGGAAACATACCCGTGGGCCACCCATCGTGTCAGTATGTCCATCAATCAAGAATAACATGACCGGCCCTCCATCGAGAGACGCGGTAATATAAGAATACAACATTTGCACAACAAGGATATCACACGCAACCATAGGCACGCTACACACAACTCAAGGTACTTTCATTTTATGACAAGTCCAGGTTTTTAATCCCCAAGTACTACGTACGTTAAATTCTTTTTAGAAGATCCATTTCTTTTACAAAAGTCACCCGATACCCGTAGTATCAAAATAAAGTGACTAACATTTTAAGTAAACCAAAACAACTTCCATACTTCTTTTTTTTAAACCAAATTAAGACAATATCATGCCTTCTTTTTAGACCAAAACACTTCTCCTTTAAAGTCAAGTTAACATTTTAAAACCAATGATAAAACCATTCCTTTGTTTTCATAAAGTCGTTATAACTAACTTCCCATAAAGCTGTTATAACACTTTATGTTCTAAACCAAACTCTTGATTCCACAAGTCTCTTTTCTTTTAAAACAACAACAAGTATTCTTTTAAAACCCAAATAACTTACTCTTTTCAAAACAAGTAACCTATACTTAAAATCAAGTTACTTCTCTTTTTTCGAAAACAAGTCGTTATAAGTCAAGTCTCTTATCTTTCAAGATCAAGTCTCTTAACTTCTACAATCAATAAACCATTCTTTTACCTACATAAAGTCGTTATAACTAACTTTCCATAAAGCTATTATAACACCCTATGTTTTAAACCAACCAAATCACTTAGCACATGTACGTCTACCGTACTACATAGTTCACAACAATCATGCTAGAAAAGATAGGAAGAGGTTCACATACCTCGCGACGATTATCGACAATTAGCAAAACGCTCCACAGTACTGTAACCCTGCTAGCCGTTTCCACTCTTCAAGTAGAATACGCTACTCGTAGTACTGCAACCTATAAAGGCCACAAAACGCCTATCAACTCCTTAGATCTCCTCGTAGAATATTCTAACTGCAAGATTCCTTATTCTACAGAAAATTCGTGACACCTCCCCGCAACCACATAAATCTCCTCTACTCAGGCCCACCACCAGGCCAATAACTCCCAGGGGAGAGGGTTACACGTCTAACTGGACGTGTACAATTCTACTTCACAATAATACTACACAAGTCTACTGTAAATACAATCCAATGTAAATACAGTTCAATCCTTTATAATCATCCTTCCACTATATCTTATACTCAAGTATAACTACTACAACATGTAATATCCAATTACAATAGGGGGACATAGATCATTACCTCGATAAGCCCAAAATTATCCAAGATTATAAGTCGATCCTGGGCAACGTTTAGCTCCAATTCCTTACGCTCCAACCCGCTCCAAGCGACCCTTAGAAGTTTCTAAACAACTTCTCTTAACACTTCAACCAAGCTTATGAAGATTTTCTAGGGTTTCTTTTTGCGACTATTGGAATAAAGTAGCATTTCCGGGCTCCTAGTATTAAAACAACTTTGGAATACTACTAGGGATACTAGGCCAAGGTATTTGGGATTATACCACAATACACAAAGTATTTCTACACATGAGGGGGAGGGGGACAAAACAAGGCTAAAAGGGAGGGAGTATTTTGCTTGGAAAAGCTCAAGTGTGGAATGAATTTTGTCATCAACTTAAGGGGGTATTTATAGAGGATTCAAAGGTCAAGATCAAGTCAAGTGGGTGGTCAAGATTGGGCCATGTGTGTGTGGGTCCCACCACACCACATGGCCAACGATTTCACAAGACAAGTGGCTTGCCACTTGTTGGGTCATTTCGGCCAAGGGGACAAGTGGCTAGCCACTTGTCCCTCCAATTCGGCCAAGTGACACATGGGGGTGACACGTGTCGCCCGACTAAATCAAAATATTTCGTCTTCTGAAAATATCCAAAATACCGAAAATCTCAAAAACAAAGCGGGCTCCACAAAATCGTAAATTTCTCCCGTGGGCCCCACGTGACCATTTCCGAAAATAAAATCTCAAAATTCTAATATAATCCAAGAAGTCCAAATACCAAATTTGGGAATCCAATTCCCATTAACGAACCTTTTTCTTCACAAAAACCGGAAACTTTTCCGTCGAAAAAATCACATCTTTCTTTCTTTCCAAAATTTTTGTCGTATTCTCGTACGTACATCCTCACATATATACCCTGGAACTACGGGGTATAACAGTCCCGCCGGGTGGTAGGGTCACGAGGGTGCTAGGCCCAAGTTTAGGTAACCATCGTATGAGTTCGTGGATATGTTCGACCAGAATCGGATCGTGAAGGCCGGGAATGGCCTTAAAAGAGATCGAGGCTAGTAAGGTGACCAAGTTTGGAGGTAGTGACTCCAAAGTTTTGGAAACTGAAGTAATGACTGAAGTATGGTACATATACTAGAAAGAGTTCAAGTGTTCGAGAAGAGTACGACGAGTAAGGAAAGAAGTGAACATGTGCTAAGAAAATAGAAATGATCATTTTGTTGTGAAGTGAAGTTGCGATGGGAGTATCCTTTAGACCAGGGTGGAAGCTTTTTGTGATGTAGGAGTGATTCCTCGTTGACTTGGGTTAAGCATTTGCGCGTGTGTTATTTTGTGGCCAGGTGTGGCATTGGCAACTTGTTTAAGTTAAGAAGAACTTTATCGTTATCCGTCTTGAGAAGGAACATTCGGGACGAATGTTTTTAAGGAGGGGAGAATGTTATACCCCGTATTTCCAGAGTATGTACGTGAGGGCGTACGTACAAAAGTTTTTAGCCTTAAGTAGGCATTAGAGACGAAATTTGTACACAACTAGCGAAAAGAGTCGTTTCCCGACGAAACGTTTTCCGGACTTTGCGAAGGGAAAAATGCGGCTATGTCATTTATAATTTTTGCGAATTTTTCTGAGAGACGAAATATTTTGGACCAACGAGAGGGTGACAAGTGTCACCCTCAAGTGGACGATTTTGGGGCGTTTTCTTGCACCATTTTTAGTCAAGGAGTTGGTAGGATATTTTGGTGGTAGATGGATAAGGTACACTTGCCCAAATCCTCACCCTACACTTGCTCACCACTTGGCTTGATCTTGGCTATTGATTGGCCTATAAATACCCCTCTAATGCAAGACTTATTTCATCCACACTTGAGAATTTCCAAGTCTTGAAATCCCTCTCCCTCCCTCTTAAAGTTTTCGTCCAAAGCCACCCTCCTCGAGAAGGCCTTGGGCGAGTATACCCCTGCCTAGTTGTTTCGTATAATACACCCCCCCCCCTTGGTAGAAAAGTATTTTCCTAGTATTGTTACTATTCCCAAATACTTTAGCCCAAATACCTTGTAGTACTTTCCAAAGTTACCTCTATACGTAGAGCCCGGAAATACTACTATATTCCCTTAAGTCATCAAAAACGAAACCCTAAGGAAATATTCATAGCCGGTTGAAGTATTAAGAAGAAGTTGCGTAGAACTTCTAAGGGTTTTTTTTGGAGCGGGTTGGAGCACCCAGAGTAGGAGCTAAACGTCGCTCAGGATCGACATATAAACTTGGATAATTTTGGGCTTACCGAGGTAAATACTATTGTCCTTCTATTGTAATTGGAAATTACATACTGTAGTAGTATAGAAATGAATATAAGATTCATAGAAGGATATTACAGAAAAGAATTGAACTGGAATCACATCAGGAGAATATTAAAGAAGAAGATTAAGTTGTACTTACATAGGACTGTATTCTGATGAGACTTGTGTAACTACGGGTAGGGAAGTCTTTATGCCAATTTTTAGTAGAATAAAGGAATCAGTATCTAGAAGTATTTTCTGAGAATAGTCTAGACGTTGATAGACTCTTATGACCAATATAGGTTGAAATCGCGAGTAGCGTATTACTCGGAAGGGTGGAAAAGGCTAACAGGATTACAAGTACTTTGGAGCTATTTGCTAATAGTCGATAATCGTCGCGAGGTATGTGATTCTTCCTATACTCTTGAGCATGATATTTTAAAAGTATATATATATATAGTACGGTAGACGTACGTGTGTTAACTGAACGTAGTTTTACGGCAATGTCTTTTGACTTAAGCCTGAATAATAAGAATCTTGAAGTACTTCAAAAGAATTAAGAAACCTTTTTGAAAGAGGAGTAATACTTGGTTTTAATAGCTTAAGAGTTATACTAGCTTTATGGGAAGCTAGGTATAACGACTTAAGAGAAATAAAAAGAATGGTTTATTGATTTTAGAAGTTAAGAGACTTGATCTTAAAAGATAAGAGACTTGACTTAATTGGATTAATATGAATTTTGTTAAAAAGTGTGAAACCTCATTCGTGAGTAATGAGTACTTGGTTTTTAAAATGAATAATGTTTTACTGATTTCGGAAATCAGAATAAGTATCGAACAAACCACTGCAGCGCTAATAAAGGGAAATGTATCGAATAATTTAGTATTATTAAAACCAGTAGAAACCTCCATCTGCATAGAAGCTAAGATGAGACAAAATGATATTACATTTCCTAGATCATGGCTGCTTTAATAAGATTGATTATGAATAAGAATAACCTACTCACACATAAGGCATACGTTACTCAATTGTTTTAAAAGAGAGTACGTTATTTGATTAAAACTATAACTATGAAATCTTTCGAAACTAAAAGACTTGAGTATCCGAAATTAGGCAAACTTGAACTTTTGGAAAAGAATGTTGTTACTTGACGTTGTTCTAAAATGTAAGCCACTTGGTTTAAAAGTAGTGTATAGTACTTGATTTTAAAACCTGAACGTATTTGGTACTACGGATAATAGTATCGAGTTGTTTTTACATAAAAAGAGGTCTTTTTGAAAGGATAAATGTATGTAGTACTTTGGGGTTAAAACCGGTCTTGTTGTAATAAAATAAATGTACGTGAGTATGATTAAACTTGCTATGCGTGTGGTGATAGCCTTTGTTGTGCAAGTGTTGTATTTACGTACTCTGGCGTCTCGTTGGAGGGTCGGCTATCGATTGATTGATGGACATGCGACACGATGGGTGGCCGGGTATGCTTCCTAATCGATCCTTTTGGACATCTTGACACGTTGGGTGGCCGGGTATGCTTCCATTAAGTGTTATCTTGTTATTGGCTTGGACATGCGACACGATGGGTGGCCGAGTATGCTTCCATTCGATTGTTATCTTGTTATTTCCTTTTGGACATACCGACACGATGGGTGGCCGGGTATGCTTCCATTAGAGTGTTATCTTGTTATTGGCTTGGACATACCGACACGATGGGTGGCCGAGTATGCTTCCATTCGATTGTTATCTTGTTATTTCCTTTTGGACATACCGACACGATGGGTGGCCCGGGTATGCTTCCATTAAGTGTTATCTTGTTATTGGCTTGGACATACCGACACGATGGGTGGCCACGAGTATGCTTCCATTCGATTGTTATCTTGTTATTTCCTTTTGGACATCGACACGATGGGTGGCCACGGGTATGCTTCCATTAGGAGTGTTATCTTGTTATTGGCTTGGACATGCGACACGATGGGTGGCCACGAGTATGCTTCCATTCTGATTGTTATCTTATTTCCTTTTGGACATCGACACGATGGGTGGCCGGGTATGCTTCCATTAAGTGTTATCTTATTATTGGCTTGGACATGCGACACGATGGGTGGCCAGCGTATGCTTCCATTCGATTGTTATCTTGTTATTTCCTTTTGGACATCGACACGATGGGTGGCCGGGTATGCTTCCATTAGGAGTGTTATCTTGTTATTGGCTTGGACATGCGACACGATGGGTGGCCACGAGTATGCTTCCATTCGATTGTTATCTTGTTATTTCCTTTGAACATCTCGACACGATGGGTGGCCGGGTATTCTTCCATTAGGATGGTTCCATGGCCATGCTTATACGAGGTAAGATCTTGGGGCATGCGACCGTTGTGCGGGTTATATTTGAGTGATGACTTTGAGGCGTGAGTCCACGACTTGACATGGCTCATTTGTTATATTGTGAATCGTAGTTTTGTTATCATACGTATCTCTATTTTGTTTTAATTGTTATGATTTCGTTCTGATATTTTCGATTTCACATACTTGGTACTGTACTGTTATCGACCTCATTCGGGGCTGCGTTCATGCCGCAGTAAAGGTACATCGGTTGTTGATCCTCGCTCATAGGATCACGATTGGCGTATTAGGAAGCTCCGTTTCTCGGAGGCTTATCTTTTAGTATGTTTTCCACGAGTTGTAGGTTCTTGTACATTCGGGGTATGGCGAGCCCTGTCCGTCATAGTTGTTATATAAATCCTAAGTGCGTAGCATTGTTGTGGCGGGGTTGTAAAGGATGTAGCGTATTCAAACTTTGTTTATATATATCCGAAAGCGACTTTCTCTCAAATAAAATGTGTCTCATTTTACATTTTGATTCATGTCTTGTTTTTATGTTCGTGATTTACTCGATGTATGACTACTTGGGTGCGGGTAAGGCACGATCCACGAACCGAGGCAGTCGTGACAAAAGTGGTATCAAAGCAGTTAATCCTCGGAAAGTGTCTAAAGACCGTGTCTAGTAGAGTCTTGATTATCGGTGTGTTGTGCACCATCTATAATCGTGGAGGCTACGAGACATTTAGGATTAGTTTCCATTCTTCTCATTACGAGATCGTGCCTTAGAGTTGTGTTGTAAGTTGGACCCTCCGCGTATTTCATTTTACGATTATGCCTCGCGCCAAGGCAACCGGGCCGGGATGGGCAAGACATCGAGGGAGGCGCTATTAGGATCTGAGAGAATGCGGGCGCGAGCCCGGCCATTACGAGATAGTGCTTGAGGCGAGTTTGCGGCCGCCCGGCCAGCGAGTTTAGGGCGCGGCGGTGGCTGCTGAGACCCGATACTGAGCCTCGATCCCGGCACTGGGTAGAGAGATGGGTTACAAGGAGATGGCACGATTGCTAGCGAGTTGTGGCGAACATGAGATAGGTGGGCCATGGCGATTCGTAGTACCCATGGTTCACGAGATCGGATAGTTTGAGGCTACGGGACTTTACGAGTTGTAGCGCGAGTTGAGTTCTGGTCGAGGCACGAGGATGATCCGCGAGTTCATCAAGCGATTCTGACGGATCATGAGTGATCGAGGCTTGAGACCGAGTCGGTGACGCCCGGTTCGCGTCGGTGCGTGATCTGCGATCGACTGGTTTGATTCGTGGGAGCTGTCTCGGGGAGAGCATGCACTTCCCGCCGTATGGGACGAGTTCTCAGGGGCATTTCTTGCACATTTCTTGCCTCCACAGATGAGAGGCTCGGGCGACTTCGGTATAGAAGGGCGAGAGAGAGAAGTCGGCTAGACTCGAGCCGGCCAAGAGGGCCAGGACGGCAGGGTTACAGGGTAACTTTCGAGGAGGACAACCTCAACAGCGGACTAGGTCTACATTTCAGCCGGCACAGAGTGCTCCTTCGATCTTGGCGGAGGTTTGGTCGCCGAGGATATCGGGGCGGTCGAGGGCTCGAGCTCTGAGTTATGACGTCAGAATAGTAGCGAGGAAGCCATTTTGCCGGTGTAGTCGCGTAGTAGATTCCATTTTGGGAGTGTCGTACTCGCCCGGCTTGTTATGCTTGCGGCGAGGCCATTCGTGAGAGCTGTCCAGGCCAGTGGCTTGGTGGGATAGCGCGATCTACTAGATCGATTGCGGGTTCTTCGCCTTCCATAGCTAGGCGGGATGTTTATGCCGTGCGGTGTGCGAGGCCGTGGTGGGAGTTCGATTTTAGCGGTCCTTTGAACCGCCTATATGATTCGGTATGTCTTTGGCCCTTTAGAAACTTGTATACATGATAAAGTTGTGATATGTTTGATTTCATGAGCAGTTATATTGAGACTATGTATATGTTAGAAGGAGTTGGAAATACGAAAGATAATCTCTTTGGGGCTTATGATGGGCGGATATGCGTGTGCGAGTATTAGGGCCATGTGTGGCATTGTTGGTATGTCGGGGTTGTGAAAGGAAACTATGTCGCTAATTATAAGTTTGACTCTGAAAGAACATTCGGGACGAATGTTTCTAAGGGGAAGAATGTTACACCCGTATTTACGGGGACATGTTTTAGAACGTGCGTAAGAACTCACGATGTTAAGATTTGAGACTTGTAAAAATTTATCGAATTATGAAATTGTCGGAAAGCGTATTATTGTGTGAATGGGAGGCGACACGTGTCACCCCCTTAAAAATGCCTTGGAGGATTTGGACATATAGTTTGTATTAGTTTGATATCTATTGTGGCGGAATTTTACACGTCCGATGGCGTGTAATCCTATTGTTGATTGCATTGATTGGGCCTTAAATGTGGCGTGTTTGGTTATTGTATTCGGCCTTGAAAAGGTGGCAAAGTGAGTAGAAACAAAGGAGGTCTTTGTCAGATTTTCCGTAGAATTTAGTGACTTAGCACTTAGAATATTCTACGTTTGAAGTAAGAGATTAATGGACGTATTGTGGCCATTATAGGTTGAAGTACTAAGTATAGCGTATCCTACTTGAAGGATGGAATAGCTATCAAGGTTGAAATCTTTGGAGCATTTTGCTACTTGTCGATAATCGTCGCGAGGTATGTGAACCTCTTCCTTCCTTTGGCATGATTCTATGTATGGAATATACATGTGGTATCATTTCATGTTTCCTTCTACTCTTAGAAGTTAAGAGGTAGTTGTGTGATTTACTCTATGTAGAACTTTTCCTATCTTTTGAGCATGACTAGTTGCACGTATGTAGTACGGTAGGCGTCTGACACCTTGATATCCTTTACTAGTTTATGAATAGCCAAGTCGGGTGAGTTAGGAGATTAACTCACTTCTTTGAAAGTATTAAAGATGTCTAATGTTTTTATAAGTTAAGGGACTTGAAGAGTTTTGAAGTATGTGATACTTGTTCCGTTTTAAACGTATAAGTCCCTTGGATAGGAAATTGTATTTTGGCTAAGGTATAAAGTGAATATAACGGCTTTATGGGAAGTTGGTTATATTTGCTTTATGGAAAGATAAATGACTTGATTTTAATGGAAAGGTAACTTGAATTTTTAAGGCATCAATTGCCTAAGGTTTTATAATAAAAGGAGTCACTTGAGTTCTAAAGGTTAAGAGACTAATTGTATTTTTGAAAGTTAAGAGAATTGATTTGAAAGTATATAATACTTGGTTTCAAAAAGTAGAAGTCTCTTGGTTATAAAAGGAATGAGTTGGTCTAAAACCATAAAGGGTTATAACGGCTTTATGGGAAGTTGGTTATAACGGCTTTATGGAAGGTTAAGAGAATGGTTTTCTCTAATAATGTCAAAGAAATGGTTTGAAATAAAGAAGAAATTTGTCTTAATGGTATAAATCGTTTAATGTTTTAAGGAAGAAGTCACTTGATTTAGAAGCCGGTAACTGTATTTCTAAGAAGTTATTGTGACTTGTCTTGAAGGTAGTATGACTTGATACTACGGTTGTTAGTATCTTGGAAGTTTTATTTGAAAAAGGGACTTTCTAAAAGAGTAGAAGTACGTAGTACTTGGGGTTAATTCCCGGATTTTGATGTGTAAAACGAAAGTGTCATGAGTTTATAAAAATGAAAGTCTAAAGGTTTAATGAACTTGCTTGTATTTGCTTGTGATAGCTTTAAGTGCAAGTATTATATGTTACATTGTCGTGACTCTCGGTTGGAGGGCCGGCTGTCTTATTATAAGTTTACTTGGACGTACCGACAGTGATGTGGGATTCCACGGGTATGCTTCCATCATGATTGATCCTTGGACATGCTTATACGATGTAGGATTCCGGGGCATGTGACCAGGATGCGGGTTAGATGCCCGGACATTTTATTGGATGTACCGGCAGTGATGGGGGATTCCACGGGTATGCTTCCATTGTGATTGATCTTGGCCATGCTTATACGATGAGGGATGTCGGGGCATGCGGCGAGGATGCGGAGTTAGATGCCCGCGTTTTATTACTCCATGGCCACGCTTATACGATGTGGGATTAGGCATGCGACCATGTTATATTGTTACTCCGTGGGCTAGCTCACGAAGACTGCTCACGATGAGGATGCGAGGCGCGTTATGGCCATGCTTATACGATGTGGGATTCCGGGGCATGCGGTCGCGTTATATAGATATATATATATGTGTTGTATATGTGTACGCCGACAGTGAGGTGGGATGCCACGGGCGCGTCACAGGGTTATATTTTTACACTTATAGTTGTCGGCAGTGATGTGGGATTCCATTGGCATGAGATATATATATGTGTTGTATATGTGTACGCCGACAGTGAGGTGGAATGCCACGGGCGCGTCACATGGTTATATTTTACGCTTATAGTTGTCGGTAGTGATGGGGGATTCCACGGACACGCTTTGATATTGTGTGACTTGATCGCGTCAGTTGGTAGGGTAGTATATCGTCCTCCGTAAAGGGCGGATTGTGTTATGAAAGGTAAGTAAGTTATATGAAATGAACTTAATGACTTCTCCTAAGTATGTCACGTAAGATATGGCTATAACATTTATTGAAAATGGGAAAAGATAATAAGTGCGATTAAGTTCATAAGTGGTAATGACAACTGCAGGATCAGTATGTACTCTGTATATTTGTCCTGTCATTCTTTGTCTGATTATGATCACATTTCTTGTCGTTATTTACTCCATATTAAATTTTGTTATCGACCCCGCCCGGGCTGCGTTAAATGCCCGAGTTTAGGTACCTAGGTTGGTGATCCTTGCTCTTAGGATCTCGGTTGATTTTGGAAAAAGCTCCATTTGCTCGGAGGCTTATCTCTTGATACGGTTTTCCACGAGGTTGTAGATTCCTGTATATTCGGGGTATGGCGGGGCCTGTCCATACGATTGTTATGTTAAAACTCTTAGAGGTCTGTAGTCACATATTGTGGGTCGATTTGTAAAGAAATGAGGCAAGCTGTTTGGTTTGTATATATTTATGTCCGGAGGTAGCCACTGTCGGCTAACCTGTTGTTTTACTGTTGTTCTATTTTATAGTTTCATGTATGTTCATGCTATTCTACGATGTATACTGTAAAGGTGCCCAGTAGGACACGATGCGGGCGAGGGTCAGTCGTGACAAAAGTGGTATCGAGCGATTAGTCCTCGGAAAGTGTCTGAGCCGTGTCTAGTAGAGTCTTGATTATCGGTGTGTTGTGCACCACATCTATAATCGGAGGCTACGAGACATTTAGGATTGGTTTCCATTCTTCTCTTTGAGATCGTGCGATAGAAGTGTCACGATGGGTTGAATCTCTCTCGACCTTTCTTATGTAACGATTATGCCTCCCGGAGGCGGCCGGGGCGAAGGGCAAAGCGCGGCAGAGGCGCTAGTGTGCAGAGGGTTACGGGACTGAGCACGGACTATGCACGAGGTAGTAGGCGGATCGGCGAACTCATCCACGCGGCGATATTAGAGGAGCAGGCGGCGATAGCTCGAAGGTTCCGTGCCGAGCCTCGATCCCGCGACGGCGAGTTTAGAGATTATGGAGAGCGGATCGGGCTTTTGACTAGCATAGTGGTAGGCGCGGCAGGAGCGAGTAGCTAACCACAAAAGCGGTTGAGGATCGGGATTTTTGGGTTGTAGTCCACCCGAGTTTTATGGTTCGAGATCCGAGGATGATCCTCAAGAGTTTGTTCGGCGACTACGGACTATGCAGTGCTTAGGGCCTCGGAGGCAGTCGGTTGTGTTAGCTTCTACCGGTTCTGCGATATTGCGTTGGCTGGTTTGAGTCTTGGGAGCCGTCGAGAGGTGTGGGTGCTCGTCCGTGGTTTGGGATGAATTCACGGAGGCCTTTCTTGATCACTTTTTGCCTCCTGAAATGAGAGAGCCCGTGTTGATAGGTTCTTGTCATTGAGGCAGAATGGGAGGACCATCAGGGAATACAACCTGGAGTTTGACTCGTTGGCCAGGTATCGCGCACACTATGTAGGCGATATGGCGGAGTTCAGATATGTGATGGGGCTGAACCATTATATGATTCTGCGTACGGGTGGCCCTTCACGCCGGTATGGATATTGCGGGATGCTGGTATTATACCCGTAGTAGTTCCGAGGTATGTATGCGAGGGCGTGCGTGCGAGAATACGGCGAAAGATTGGAAAGGAAGAAAGAGGCGATTTTTCCACGGAAAAGTTTAGGTTTTGTGAAGGAAAAAGGTTCGTTAATGGGAATTGGATTCCCAGTTTGGTATTCGGACTTCTGGAATATTAGAGAATATTGGAATTTTATTTTGGAAATGGTCACGTGGGGCCACGGGTGAAATTCTGGTTTTGTGGAACCACTTTGTTTTCGAGATTTTGGCCATTGTGGATATTTTCGCAAGATGGTTTATTTTGGGCCAATAGGAGGGTGACACGTGTCACCCCCGCCTAGGTGGCTTGGCCGAATGGCATTTGTGCACAACACCCGATTTGAGTCGTTTTTCGACGAAACGTTTCCACAGCTTTCGTAGGGGAATTTCCGGCTATGTCATTTTTAATTTTTGCGGATTTTTAGAGGCGGAACATTTTGGACCAACGAGAGGCGGCGCACAGCACCTCTCGTTGGTGGGCAAGGTGGGCGTGACTTGGACGATTTGGGGTGTCAGTGGTAGATATTTTTGGTAGATATTTGTGAGGGTTTTAAGGAGTAGGGACTAGGGGCACTTGGGCATATCTTGGCCTACACTTGTGTAGCACTTGGCTAGATCTTGGCCATTGGTTGACCTTGGCTTGTAGTATAAATACCCTCCCTTTGATGAACTTCTTCATCCATAAATTTGCCTAAGTCTTGAAAGCTCTCCTTCTCCCACTCACTTGTGTTGAGTTCGGCCAGGGCCTCCCTTGTGGCGAGAGCACCCCACCCTCTAGGGTGCTAGCCAGAGTGTACCCACTAGCCTAGTTGCTTTCGTTTAATACCCCCCCTTTGTGGTGTAGAAATACTCTCAAAAGTATTGTTATAATGCCCAAATTACCTTAGCCGTATACCTTGTTGTATTCTAAGGTTATACCTATACGAAAAGCCCAGAAATACTATTATACTTTCCGTCAGTCACAAAACCGAAACCCTAAGGAAAATCTCCATAGTTAGTTGGAGTGTTGTAGAAGTTGGTTAGAACTTCTAAGGGTGGTTTGGAGCGGGTTGGAGCGCCCGGAGTTGGAGCTAAACCTTGCTCAGGAGCGACATTAAACTCGGATAATTATGGGCTTATCGAGGTAAATATCTTGTCCCTCTATTGTAATTGGAAATTACATGTTGTTAGAATATATAGTTGAAGTATACTATATATAGAACTGAACGTGGTTAGTTGGCAATGTCTTTTGACTTAAGCCTGAAGAACTGAACTGAACTGTAATTACATAGGACTGTATTACAGTAGACTTGTGTAGTAGTACTGTGGAGTAGAATTGTACCCGTTCGGGTTAGATGTATAACCCCCCCCCCCTGGTTGGCTTGGTAGCCGGCCCCGTTAGAGGAGGAGATTTACGCTGTTGCGGGGGGGGGAGGTGCTGCCGAATTTTCTGTAGAATGTTCTACGATAAGATCTTGATGTTAATAAGCGCCTTGTGGCCTTATAGGTTGAAGTACTACGTGTGGCGCGTTCTACTTGGCTTAAGGAGTAGCCGACAGTTGGAAGTACTTGGAGCGTTTTGCTATTAGTCGATACTGTCGCGAGGTATGTGAACCTCTTCCTATCTCTTCTAGCATGATATGTGTGAACTATGTAGTGCGGTAGGCGTCACGTGTACTAAATGTATTTGATTGGTGTAAAACATAAAGTGTTATAACGGCTTTATGGGAAGTTGGTTATAACGGCTTTATGTTGGTAAGAAAAATACATGTGGTTTTAAAAGGTAGCGATTTGAACTATAAGCGGCTTGTTATGTGTTAATAAAGAACTTGAAGTATTTCAAAAGAGTTTTGAATCATTTTGAAAGAAGAAGTAATACTTGGTTTTGAAAACTTAAGAGTTATACTAGCTTTATGGGAAGTTAGGTATAACGGCTTAGAATGTTTCTTGATTTGAAATCGAGAATGTGTATCGACAAACCACGGTGTTAATAAAGGAAATGTTTTGATTAATTAAGTATTAATAAAACAGTAGCAACTTCCATCTGCATAGAAGCTAAGATGAGACAAAATGATATTTCCTAGATCATGGTTCTTTGTAATAAGATTGTTATAAACAAGAATATCCTACTCATATAAGGCTTATGTTTCTCAGTTGTTTAAAAGAAAATTATATTCTTAAATGAATAAGGCTATGAACCATGAAACCTTTCTAAAATAAGAAAGCGTGAACATTTGAAATTAGGCAAACTTGGGCGTTTGGGAAATAATGTTGTTACTTGATTTTACAAAGGTAAGAGTTTTAGTTTTCTTAAAAGGGATCACTCTATTTTATACTACGGGTATTGTGTGACTTATGTGAAAGAAAGCAGATCTTTTAAAGATTTAATGTGTGAAGTACTTTGGGGTTAGATACGAACTTGTTAGTAGAAAGCACCTTGTGTGAATAACTTGATTGTATCGGTTTGTGATAGCCTTATAATACTTTCTTGTTGATTTGGGAAGTAAACATGTTAGGATGCTACGTGTGTTAGTATCTTGTGATGTTAGTGTAAAGGGTTTTCCTCCATTGCGCTTAAAGTTGTTTGACTATCAGTTATGTTGGTATTATACCACTCACCTTGACTTGTGTCAGGAGGTTGGCGCCTCCGTCGCGGGGTAGACTCGGTGATGCAGGACCGTGATTCGAGGATACCTCATGCGGGTCGAGGATCCATGCGGAACTACGAGTTCGAGTTAGTGTGCGGCCTTTATGGTCACGCGGTCTTTGTGGCCATGCGGTGCGAGTCGGGGCGATCCGGGAGTAGCTACCCTCGATGCGGGGTTATACCTCATGCGGGCCTATGAGGTTGTCCTACGCGAGTGCGGAGAGTTCGGGGCTAGACGCGCACATTTGATCTGCGGCGAGTGACGGCTTTTATCATGTGATGCAGAGCAGATATCATGACACGATTTATGACCTTGTTGATGCGTAGGTGTTAATAGTCGGCTATGCCTTCGTACCACCTGTCTTGTTTTATTAGGACACGGTGGGACACGGTGTTCATGTGTATTCCTTGGTGCTTGTATCTGCCGGCGGTGAGGAAGGTATTCCACGGCACGATTGATGTTGTGGGCGTGAGACCCGTTGTTAAAATTGAGTGATGACTTGAGGCGTGAGTCACGACTTGACATATTTGTTTATTTATGGTGAGCGTAGTTTGGTTATCATACATGTCTCTCGCTTTGTATAGACTACTATGATTTCATTTCTGATTTATTTTGATTTCACATACTTGGTACTGTCTTGACCTCCTCCGGGGCTGCGTTCATCTGTGAGTAAAGGTACACGATCATTGATCCTCGCTCTTAGGGTCACGATTCGGCATTTGGGAAAGCTCCGTTTCTCGGAGGCTTATCGATGGTATAGTCCTGTTGTTGTAGGTGTTTACATTCGTGGTATGGCGGGGCCTGTCCCGCCATTGTTGTCGTATCATTTCTTAAGTGCATGAAATCTTGTTGTAGGCGGGGTTTGTAAAAAGGATTAAAACTATTCATGTTGGAAAAAGTTGTTATTTATATATATCAGAAAGGCAAGTTTTCTCAGTTATTGTTTCATATTTCATAATATGTCTTGTATTGTTTTATGTTCCGTGATTACTCGATGTTGTATCACTAGGGTGCGGGGTAAGGCACAAAGAACGGGCCGGAATCGGTCGTGACAAAAGTGGTATCGAGCGATTAATCCTCGGAAAGTGTCTCTGACCGTATCGATGAAGTCTTGATTATCGGTGTGTTGTGCACCAATAATCAGGAGGCTATAGGATATTTAGGATTGGTTTCTATTCTTCTCACTCTGAGATCGTGCCTTAGAGCTGTGTTGTAAGTTGGACCCTCTGACGAAATTCATTCCCTTATCGTTATGCCTCCGCGTAGGGCAACCCGGGCCCAGGAGGGCAAGGCAGCCGAGGGAGCTGCGAGTTGAGTTCAGAGGGTTGCGAGGGCACAGGCCCAATCATTACCTAGGGTAGTGCTTCATTCGGGGATTTCTGCGATGTCACTAGCCCCAGCAGAGTTAAGCACGGCGACGGCAGTTCCTACTGCGGCCATGATATTTGAACCTTCAGTCCCACGACCGGGAACGGTGAATATAGATTGCAAAGAGGCAACCCTGTTACTAGCTATGGATTTGGCTACCAGAGAGTATACCGATGTATTGCGAGTCTTGATGACTACCTAAGAGAAGGTTGTGCAAGAGTAATTCTTCAGTTGGGCTTGAGCATGGCCTGTGTACGGGCTTATGTACAGCAGGCCGAAAAACGTAGAGATCGACGGGTTAACCAAGGGCGAGAGAGGGCGGGCGAGCAAGTCCTTCGGTAACTTTCAAGGTGAGTATACCTTAAGTGCTATGTTCTGATAGCAGTGTGTTAGTTGTGATTAGAAATCATGGTGGGTTAACCGAGTAAGATTTTGGGGGATAGAGAAGGTGTGAGCCTTAGAGTGTTATACGTGGAGACCTTAGAGGTAAGGCCATCTCGAGTAAAGGTGTAGTGTTATGTTTGATCCTTATCGGAGTGCTTAGTGCATGTGAGATATATTGTGTGATAAGTCCCTGAGTAGTGTGGAATGAAAGGGGGTAGTTGAGCTAAGAAGAGCGCTAGGTTTTCGTAGCATGTTTAGAAAAGTTGTTCGGGCCAGGGAGCAAGTGTTTCTGCGAGTGGAGTCGAGTTGAGGCGTCTGCGGGTCAACCCGCGACCTGTTTGTTGGTGGGGTCAGTTCGTGGTGGTCCCGCCGGGTGGTGGGGTCACGAGGGTGTTAGGCCCAAGTTTAGTTAACCAGCGTACGAGTTCGTGGTTGCGTTCGACCAGTAGCCGGGCCGATGGGGGCAGCCCATCGTGTTCTTCGGTCGGGACCGTTCACTCGGCAGTGTTGATTCATCAGAAAGGTTGTAAGGCTGCGGGGTGCCTACCTTCACCTTATGGCGAGCAGTGGAGCCAGTGTTACGGTGTTTTGTTTACGGAAGTTTTACCAGCAGGTTAAGGACTGGTGAGTCTCGAATCGCGTTCGCCACCGGGCGGTGTGTGGATTTCGGGGTAGTTGTGGGATTGTTGTCCCTGTTGAGGAGCGTTTAAGCTACCATTTGATGTTCGGATGTCACCTTTTGAAGCCTTGTAGGGCGGAAGTGTAAAGTTGCGATCGATTGGTTCGATGTTGGCAAGGTTCGCACGATTGGTTCAGCTTGTTCCGGTGTGGATAGTGTGAAGCTTGTCTAGAAGAAGTT
This sequence comes from Przewalskia tangutica, assembly GCA_029844215.1. Classification (NCBI taxonomy): domain Eukaryota; kingdom Viridiplantae; phylum Streptophyta; class Magnoliopsida; order Solanales; family Solanaceae; genus Przewalskia; species Przewalskia tangutica. The sequence continues at coordinate 88,487,916 of CM056721.1, read as the reverse complement.
CTGGCGGCTCGGAGAATCGTGCGGATAATCGGCGCCGCTTAGAGTTGAGTTGATGGTCTTCTTGAAAGTACCACCGGACGGTGTGACGAGCTTTGGAAAACAGAGGAAACTTAGCCCGAGTTACTTTGGGCCTTTAAGAGTTCATGTGAAGAATAGGCCAGGTTGCCTATATGTTAGCTTTTGTCGTCCGACTTAGGAGGCAGGACGTCCGGTCTTCGTATTGTTATGTTCGGAAAGTATCGAAGATCCATCCAGAATGTTCCCGATTAATGATGCCCACGTAAAGAGATAGTAACCCGAGTTTTGGAAACTAAAGCGATGATCGTAAATGTGGTAAGGGTTCGAGTGTCGGCGAACGGTGATCGCATGCGGCCGGTACCATTTGTTGGGTCGTCGGAGCAAGGCTCGCGACAAAGTGACAAAAATGGTATTATTTGTGGTGATGTTAGAGGTGTTTCCTCGTAGACTGGGATATAAGTATGTTGCGCAGGTATTTCTGTGGCCAGGTATGGCAGGATTGTTTCGTAAGTATAGTAGTGAAGACTATCTTGGCGACGCGTTTGTTTGAGACTTAGAAGGAACATTGGGACGAATGTTTCTAAGGAAGAATGTTATACCCGTAGTTCGAGGTATGTATGCGAGGGCGTGCGTGCGAGAATACGACGAAAGATTGGAAAGGAAGAAAGAAGCGATTTTTCCACGGAAAAGTTTCGGTTTTGTGAAGGAAAAAGGTTCGTTAATGGGAATTGGATTCCCATTTGGTATTCGGACTTCTGGAATATTAGAGAATATTGGAATTTTATTTTGGAAATGGTCACGTGGGGCCCACGGGTGAAATTCTGGTTTTGTAGCCCACTTTGTTTTGAGATTTTGGCCATTGTGGATATTTTGGAAGATGTTTTATTTTGAGCCAATAGGAGGGTGACACGTGTCACCCCGCCTAGGTGGCTAGTCGAATGGCATTTGTGCACAACACCGATTTGAGTCGTTTTTGACGAAACGTTTCCTGACTTTCGTAGGGAATTTCCGGCTATGTCATTTTTAATTTTTGCGGATTTTTAGAGGCGGAACATTTTGGACCAACGAGAGGCGGAACTTGGCACCTCGTTGGTGGGCAAGTGGGCGGCACTTGACGATTTGGGGTGTCAGTGGTAGATATTTTTGGTAGATATTTGTGAGGGTTTTAAGGAGTAGGGACTAGGGGCACTTGGGCATATCTTGGCCTACACTTGTGTAGCACTTGGCTAGATCTTGGCCATTGGTTGGCCTTGGCTTGTAGTATAAATACCCCTCCCTTTGATGAACTTCTTCATCCATAAATTTGCCTAAGTCTTGAAAGCTCTCCTTCTCCCTCCCCTTGTGTTGAGTTCGGCCAAGGGCCTCCCCCTTGTGGCCGAGAGCACCCCCCACCCCTCTAGGGGTGCTAGCCGAGAGTGTACCCACTGCCTAGTTGCTTTCGTTTAATACCCACTTTGTGGTGTAGAAATACTCTCAAAAGTATTGTTTTAATGCCCAATTACCTTAGCCGTATACCTTGTTGTATTCTAAGGTTATACCTATCTGAAAAGCCCGAAATACTATTATACTTTCGTCGATCCACAAAACCGAAACCCTAAGGAAAATCTCCATAGTTAGTTGGAGTGTTGTAGAAGTTGGTTAGAACTTCTAAGGGTGGTTTGGAGCGGGTTGGAGCGCCCGGAGTTGGAGCTAAACCTTGCTCAGGAGCGACATTAAACTCGGATAATTATGGGCTTATCGAGGTAAATATCTTGTCCCTCTATTGTAATTGGAAATTACATGTTGTTAGAATATATAGTTGAAGTATACTATATATAGAACTGAACGTGGTTAGTTGGCAATGTCTTTTGACTTAAGCTCAGAAGAATCGAATCTGTAATTACATGGGGTGTATTCAGATGACTTGTGTAGTAATCTTGTGGAGTAGAATTGTACCGTTCGGGTTTGATGTATAACCCCCACGGTTGGCTTGGTAGCGGCCAGTTAGAGGAGGAGATTTACGTTGTTGCGGGGAGGTCTGCGAATTTTACGTAGAATGTTCTACGATAAGATCTTGATGTTAATAAGCGCGTGGCCTTATAGGTTGAAGTACTACGTGTGGCGCGTTCTACTTGGCAGGAGTAGCCGACAGTTGGAAGTACTTGGAGCGTTTTGCTATTAGTCGATACTCGTCGCGAGGTATGTGAACCTCTTCCTATCTCTTCTAGCATGATATGTGTGAACTAGGTAGTGCGGTAGACGTACATGTACTAAATGTATTTGATTGGTGTAAAACATAAAGTGTTATAACGGCTTTATGGGAAGTTGGTTATAACGGCTTTATGTTGGTAAGAAAATACATGTGGTTTTAAAAGGTAATCGATTTGAACTATAAGCGGCTTGTTATGTGTTAATAAAGAACTTGAAGTATTTCAAAAGAGTTTTGAATCATTTTGAAAGAAGAAGTAATACTTGGTTTTTGAAAACTTAAGAGTTATACTAGCTTTATGAGAAGTTAGGTATAACGGCTTAAGAATGTTTCTTGATTTGAAATCGAATGTGTATCGACAAACCACGGCGTTAATAAAGGAAATGTTTTGATTAATTAAGTATTAATAAAACCGGTAACTTCCATCTGCATAGAAGCTAAGATGAGACAAAATGATATTTCCTAGATCATGGTTCTTTGTAATAAGATTGTTATAAACAAGAATATCCTACTCATATAAGGCTTATGTTTCTCAGTTGTTTAAAAGAAAATTATATTCTTAAATGAATAAGGCTATGAACCACGAAACCTTTCTAAAATAAGAAACGTGAACATTTGAAATTAGGCAAACTTGGGCGTTTGGGAAATAATGTTGTTACTTGATTTTACAAAGGTAAGACTTTAGTTTTCTTAAAAGGGATCACTCTATTTTATACTACGGGTATTGTGTGACTTATGTGAAAAAGCAGATCTTTTAAAGATTTAATGTGTGAAGTACTTTGGGGTTAGATACGAACTTGTTAGTAGAAAGCACCTTGTGTGAATAACTTGATTGTATCGGTTTGTGATAGCCTTATAATACTTTCTTGTTGATTTGAGAAGTAAACATGTTAGGATGCTACGTGTGTTAGTATCTTGTGATGTTAGTGTAAAGGGGTTTTCCTCCATTGCGCTTAAAGTTGTTTGACTATCACCGATTATGTTGGTATTATACCACTCACCTTGACTTGTGTCAGGAGGTTAAGGCGCCTCCGTCGCGGGGTAGACTCGGTGATGCAGGACCATTATTCGAGGATACCTCATGCGGGTCCAGGATCCATGCGGAACTACGGAGTTCGGGTTAGTGTCGCGGCCTTTATGGTCATGCGGTCTTTGTGGCTACGCGGTGCGAGTCGGGGCGATGCGGGAGTAGCTACCCTCGATGCGGGGTTATACCTCATGCGGGCCTATGAGGTTGTCCTATGCGGAGCTGCGGAGAGTTCCAGGGCTAGACGCGCATTTGATCTGCGAGCGAGTGACCGGCTTTTATCATGTAATGATGCAGACAGATATCATGACACGCTTTATGACCTTGTTGGTGCTGTAGGTGTTAGTAGTCGGCTATGCCTTCGTGCTTACCTGTCTTGTTTTATTAGGACACAGGTGGGACACGGTGTTCATGTATTCCTTGGTGCTTGTATCTGCTGGCGGTGAGGAAGGTATTCCAGAGCACGATTGATGTTGTGGGCGTGAGACCCATTGTTAAAATTGAGTGATGACTTGAGGCGTGAGTCACGACTTGACATATTTGTTTATTTATGGTGGCAGTAGTTTGGTTATCATACATGTCTCTGCTTTGTATAGACTACTATGATTTCATTTACGATATTTATTTTCGATTTCACATACTTGGTACTGTTGTCTTGACCTCCTCCAGGCTGCGTTCATCTGCGCGAGTAAGGTACACGATCATTGATCCTCGCTCTTAGGGTCACGATTCGGCATTTGGGAAAGCTCCGTTTCTCGGAGGCTTATCGATGGTATAGTCCCTGTTGTTGTAGGTGTTTACATTCGGGGTATGGCGGGCCTGTCCCGCCATTGTTGTCGTATCATTTCTTAGAAGTGCAGAAATCTTTGTTGTAGGCGGGGTTTGTAAAAAGGATTAAACCGCTCATGTTGGAAAAAGTTGTTATTTATATATATCGAAAGGCAAGTTTTCTCAGTTATTGTTTCATATTTCATAATATGTCTTGTATTGTTTTATGTTCGATTACTCGATGTTGTATCACTAGGGTGCCGAGGTAAGGCACGATCACGGGCAGAATCGGGTCGTGACACAAGCTTATCTTGTGAGGATAGAGGGCGAGAGAGAGAAGTCGGCTAGACTTCGAGCCCGGCCAAGAGGCGGGGCGAGGTTCGAGGTAACCTTCGAGGCGGACAACCTCAACGGCAGACTAGGTCTACATCTCGGCACGCAGTGCTCCTTCCGATCTTGGCCGAAGGTTTGGTCGCCGAGGATATCGGGAAGCGGTCGGGCTCGGGCTACAAGTTCACGACGTCCGAGAATAGTAGCGAGGAAGCCACTTTTGCCGGTGTAGTCGCGTAGTAGATTCCATTTTGGGAGTGTCGTACTACTTGCGACTTGTTATGCTTGCGGCCAGGCCATTCGTGAGATCGTCCAGGCAGAGGTGGCGGTGGGATAGCGCGATCTCGGATCGATTGCGGGTTCTTCGCCTTCCATAGCTAGGCGGGATGTTTATGCCGTGCACAGAGGCCGTGGTGGGAGTTCGATTTTAGCGGTCCTTTGACCGCCTATATGATTCAGTATGTCTTTGGCCCTTTAGAAACTTGTATACATGATAAAGTTGTGGTATGTTTCGATTTCATGAGCAGTTGTATTGAGACTATGTATATGTTAGAAGGAGTTGGAAATGCGAAAGATAATCTCTTTGGGGCTTATGATGGACAGATATGCGTGTGCGAGGTATTAGGGCCATGTGTGGCATTGTTGGTATGTCGGGGTTGTGAAAGGAAACTATGTCGCTAATTATAAGTTTGACTCTGAAAGAACATTCGGGGACGAATGTTTCTAAGGGGGGAAGAATGTTACACCCCGTATTTACAGGACATGTTTTAAGAACGTACGTAAGAACTCACAGTGTTAAGATTTGAGACTTGTAAAAATTTATCGGAATTATGAAATTGTCGGAAAACGTATTATTGTGACGAATGGGAGGGCGACACGTGTCACCCCCCCTTAAAAATGCCTTGGAGGATTTGGACATATAGTTTGTATTAGTTTGATATCTATTGTGGGGCGGAATTTTACACGTCCAGTAGGCGTGTAATCCCCTATTGTTGATTGCATTGATTGGGCCTTAAATGTGGCGTGTTTGGTTATTGTATTCGGCCTTGAAAAAGGTGGCAAAGTGAGTAGAAACAAAGGAGGTGCTGTCCGATTTTCCGTAGAATTTAGTGACTTAGCACTTAGAATATTCTACGTTTGAAGTAAGAGATTAATGGACGTATTGTGGCCATTATAGGTTGAAGTACTAAGTATAGCGTATCCTACTTGAAGGATGGAATAGCTATCAAGGTTGAAGTACTTTGGAGCATTTTGCTACTTGTCGATAATCGTCGCGAGGTATGTGAACCTCTTCCTTCCTTTGGCATGATTCTATGTATGGAATATACCTGTGGTATCATTTCATGTTTCCTTCTACTCTTAGAAGTTAAGAGGTAGTTGTGTGATTTACTCTATGTAGAACTTTTCCTATCTTTTGAGCATGACTAGTTGCACGTATGTAGTACGGTAGACGTACAACACCTTGATATCCTTTACTAGTTTATGAATAGCCAAGTCGGGTGAGTTAGGAGATTAACTCACTTCTTTGAAAGTATTAAGGATGTCTAATGTTTTTATAAGTTAAGGGACTTGAAGAGTTTTGAAGTATGTGATACTTGTTCCGTTTTAAACGTATAAGTCCCTTGGATAGGAAATTGTATTTTGGCTAAGGTATAAAGTGAATATAACGGTTTTATGGGAAGTTGGTTATATTTGCTTTATGGAAAGATAAATGACTTGATTTTAATGGAAAGGCAACTTGAATTTTTAAGGCATCAATTTCCTAAGGTTTTATAATAAAAGGAGTCACTTGAGTTCTAAAGGTTAAGAGACTAATTGTATTTTTGAAAGTTAAGAGAATTGATTTGAAAGTATATAATACTTGGTTTCAAAAAGTAGAAGTCTCTTGGTTATAAAAGGAATGAGTTGGTCTAAAACCATAAAGGGTTATAACGGCTTTATGGGAAGTTGGTTATAACGGCTTTATGGAAGGTTAAGAGAATGGTTTTCTCTAATAATGTCAGCAAAGAAATGGTTTGAAATAAAGAAGGGCAACTGTCTTAATGGTATAAATCGTTTAATGTTTTAAGGAAGAAGTCACTTGATTTAGAAGCCGGTAACTGTATTTCTAAGAAGTTATTGTGACTTGTCTTGAAGGTAGTATGACTTGATACTACGGTTGTTAGTATCTTGGAAGTTTTATTTGAAAAAGGGACTTTCTAAAAGAGTAGAAGTACGTAGTACTTGGGGTTAATTCCCGGATTTTGATGTGTAAAACGAAAGTGTCATGAGTTTATAAAAATGAAAGTCTAAAGGTTTAATGAACTTTCTTGTATTTGCTTGTGATAGCTTTAAGTGCAAGTATTATATGTTACATTGTCGTGACTCTCGGTTGGAGGGCCGGCTGTCTTATTATAAGTTTACTTGGACGTACCGACAGTGATGTGGGATTCCACGGGTATGCTTCCATCATGATTGATCCTTGGACATGCTTATACGATGTAGGATTCCGGGGCATGTGACCAGGATGCGGGTTAGATGCCCGGACATTTTATTGGACGTACCGGCAGTGACGGGGGATTCCACGGGTATGCTTCCATTGTGATTGATCTTGGCCATACTTATACGATGAGGGATGTCGGGGCATGCAGCCAGGATGCGGGTTAGATGCCCGCGCGTTTTATTACTCCATGGCCATGCTTATACGATGTGGGATTCCGGGGCATGCGGCCGCGTTATATTGTTACTCCATGGGCTAGCTCGGCGAAGACTGCACCTACGATGAGGATGCCGAGGCACGCGTTATGGCCATGCTTATACGATGTGGGATTAGGGGCATGCGGCGCGTTAAATAGATATATATATATGTTGTATATGTATGCGCCCGGCGGTGAAGTGGGATGCCACGGGCGCGTCACATGGTTATATTTTTACACTTATAGTTGTCGGCAGTGATGTGGGATTCCACGGGCAGGAGATATATATATGTGTTGTATATGTGTACGCCGACAGTGAGGTGGGATGCCACGGGCGCGTCACATGGTTATATTTTACGCTTATAGCTGTCGGTAGTGATGGGGGATTCCACGGACACGCTTTGATATTGTGTGACTTGATCGCGTCCCAGATTGGGCCGGGTAGTATATGCGTCCCTCCATAAAGGGCCGGATTGTGTTATGAAAGGTAAGTAAGTTAGATGGAAATGAACTTAATGACTTCTCCTAAGTATGTACGTAAGATATGGCTATAACATTTATTGAAAATGGGAAAAGATAATAAGGTACGATTAAGTTCATAAGTGGTAATGACACGGCAGGATCTGGTATGTACTCTGTATATTTGTCCCTGTCATTCTTTTGTACAGTTATGATCTGTTTACTGTACGTTATTTCTGTTCCATATTCGAATTTTTGTTATCGACCCCCCGGTGCGTTCATGCCGCGGGTTTTAGGTACCCAGGTTGGTGATCCTTGCTCTTAGGATCTCGGTTCAGTTTTTGGGAAAAAGCTCCATTTGCTCCGGAGGCTTATCTCTTGGTACGGTTTTCCCTGAGGTTGTAGATTCCTGTATATTCAGGGGTATGGCGGGGCCCTGTCCCGCCACAATTGTTATGTTAAAACTCTTAGAGGTCTGTAGTCACATATTGTGGGTCAGTTTGTAAAGGAAATGAGGCAACTGTTTCGGTTGTATATATTTATGTCCAGGGAGGTAGCCCTATCGGCTAACCTGTTATTTTACTTCTGTTGTTCTATTTTATAGTTTCATATATGTTCATTGCTATTCTCGATGTATACTGTAAGTGCGGAGTAGGGCACGATCGCGAGCAGTCGGGTCGTGACATATCAGGCTTAAACACATTATACATATCCGAAGAAACAGACGATACAGGTAGATAGCAAGCTCGTGCGAATTTAACATATTTATGATTCAGCTTTAATAGTAGCATGACGGGAAGCAAATCAGGACACTTATATTTCTAAGCACGTTTTTATTCGAGTTACTTGCTAGATTTCTCCATTTTCTATTAGCCAATCTCCATACTAAAGTATGTCCTGTACATGTCTTATTATATGCAACTATTTATTATTATCTGAAAGTTGGACGCAACAAGAAAACTAATAACTCAACACGGCATAGATCAATCAAGGGGTTAACAGGCTAATGCATAGGCCAATTCAACATTTAATAGACCATACCATTATGAGGGCTAGTTCTAACAGTAACAAGCAAGTAGATACTTAAATGAGCATTCGAATGTGCAGGGTCACTTTCATCTAAACTAAACCACACACATAAAAATCATCTCCTATCATTTATCAGACAGAGTGAAGATTAACACCTCCAACAAAGTACGACATACTCAGGGTGAGCTCTACATCAATAGATTATACATTGAGTTCATGATAAGTTGGCTAGTTTGACGTGTCACATCTAACAGGTAACTAATATCTTATTATGGGTGACAGTGCGTAACTTATCAAAATAAGGCATGATCCAACATTGTCTAAGCTTTAATATGAGCAACAAACATCCAAAACCCCTTACACAAACACAATATCTCCTCTTATCTCTCACATTTCACTGTTCCACCATCCCTATACATATAGATTTACAAGTCTGTCGATGGATTATCATTGTTGAACCTATATTATGCTATTCATTTTGTCATAAAGATACACAAACACAGATTAAGGATCGATCTAGGTAGAACAAATGATTTCCACAATGATTTGACTACCAAATTGACTATTCTTATCGCAACATATACCCGAACCAGTGCATACGCCCGAGTTACCAACCAAATAAATAGGCTAATATAATTCTGTGCAACTAAATTTGCAATCAATACTCATAACACATAACTAATAAAATACGAGAAGAATTTGAGTTTACCTTCTCCGGACAGCGAACCGAGGCAGCGTATCAAGTCGTCGATCCACTCGGAAGATTTATTGCGATACGATTGAAAAGGCAGAGGGGGTTTGCTGATTTCTTGATTGAAATGGAAAGAGAAGGGTTCGAATTTGTGTTCTTGCCTTAGCCTTCTAATTTTCGGATTGTAAAGAAAGGTATCCTTGAAGGTGAAAAGGGTATTCGACCTTTGTTTCTGCCTGTGCGAGAGAAGGGTTTTCAGACTGTTCCTGTTATACCCCGTAGTTTCAGGGTATGTATGCGAGGACGTACGTACGAGAATACGACATTGAAATTGGAATGGAAGAAAGAGGTGATTTTTCCACGGAAAAGTTTCCGGTTTTTGTGTAAGGACACTTGCCTAAATCCTCACCCTACACTTGCCTTGCACTTGGCATCATCTTGGCCATTGGTTGGCCAATGCTTGACCTATAAATACCCCTCTAGGTTGATGAACTTCTTCATCCAAATATTTTCTAAGTCTTGAAAAATCCCTCCCCTTTCTTGTTGAGTTTTCGTCCAAACACCCCCCCTCCCCCTCTTGCCTTAGTGAAGTTGGCCGAGGCCCCCCCCTTTAAAGCTAGCCTAGCCGAAACACTACCCCCCTCCCTTGGTAGAAATGTTGCCTTCTAGTATTGTTATAATGCCCAAATTACCCTAGCCCAAATCCCTTAGTCCTTAAGTATAAGTTGTGAAGAACTTCTAAGGATTTCTTGGAGCTACCGGAGCGTACAACATAGGAGCTAAAACCTTGCTCAGGCGCGACTTTTATCTAGGATATTATTGGGCTTACCGAGGTAAATAACCTTACCCTCCTTTTGTAATTAGAGTATATATATACTGTAGAAGTACAGGAATAAGTATTAAATACTTAGAAGGATATTGCAGAATAGAATTGAACTGTTATCACAGTAGAAGGGCTTAAAAGAAGAATAATAGAACTGTACTTACATAGAATTTGTTTTCACTGATGAACTTGAGTAGCTCACGGGTAGGAAGTGCTGCCCAAATGTCCATAGAATAGCGAACCCTCTGTTTAGAGCTTTATACTGATCTGATCTAGACGTTGATAGGCGTATTTGGTGATATAGGTCGATACTCTGCGCGCGACATATTCACTTGGCGGTGGTTTTCGCGAGAAGGTATGTGATTCTTCCTATCCTCTTGAGCATGATATTTTAAAGAATATGTATATAGTACGGTAGACGTCGTGTGTTAACTGAATAATAATTACGGCAATGTCTTCGGACTTAAGCCTGAATAATAATTACGGCAATGTCTTCGGACTTAAGCCTGAATAATAATTACGGCAATGTCTTCTGACTTAAGCCTGAATAAAAAGAATCTGAAGTGGTTCAAAAGAATTAAGAAACCCTTTTTGGAAAGAAGAGTAACACTTGGTTTTAAAAAGCTTAAGAGTCATACTAGCTTTATGGGAAGTTAGGTATAACGGCTTAAGAGTGATAAAAAGGAATAATGTTTTACTGATTTCGGAAACCAGAATGAATGTCGAACAAACCACAGCAGCGCTAATAAAGGGAAATGTTTTGACTAATATTGTATTATTAAAACCAGTAGAAACTTCCATCTGCATAGGAGCTAAGATGAGACAAAATGATATTACATTTCCTAGATCATGACTACTGTAATAAGATTGTTATGAACAATAATAACCTACTCACACATAAGGTATATGTTTCTCAAATTGTTTTAAAGGATTAAAACTATGAACTACGAAACCTTTCGAAAATGAGAGACTTGAGTAATTGAAATTAGGCAAAACTTGAACGTTAGGAAAAGAATGTTGTTACTTGATTTTACAAGAGAAGTATTTTAATTTACTTCAAAAGATAATTACTCTATTTTTATACTACGGGTATTGTGTGACTTTTGTAAAAGAAACGGATCTTTTAAAAGAGTAATACATGAAGTGCTTTGGGGCTAACAACCCGAACTTGTTAACATAATGTAGAAAGTACCTTGTGTGAATAACTTGATTGTATTGATTTGTGATAGTCTTGTAATACTTTCCTGTTGACTTGATAAGTAAACATGTTAGGATATTACGTGAGTTAGTATCTTGTGATGTTGTGTAAAGGGGTTTTCCCTTATTGTGCTTAGGTTGTTTAACGATAAAACTGTCATGTTGATATTATATCACTCATGATTCCGGGGGTTAAGCTGCCCTCCGACGAGGTAGACTTCAAAGTGTCGATGTACCTATGAATCGAGAATACCTTATGCGGTGCAGATGGCCTATGCGGGCTGCGGGAGTTCCAGTTAGTATGCGGCCCTTGTGGTCATACGGTCCTTGTGGCCATGCGGACGACGAGTCTAGGACGCTGCCGGGGAGTAGCTACCCTCGATGCGGGGTTATACCTCATGCGGGCCTATCTGATTGGCCTATGCGGAGCTGCGGGAAGTTCCAGGACTAGATGCGCACATTAGATACTGCGGGCGAGTGGCCAGCTTTGATCATGTGACGGTCTAGACAGATCTCATGATACAGTTTATGACCTTGTTGGTACTGTGGGTTTTAGTAGTCGGCTATGCCTTCGTACTTACCCCGTACGGTTCTATTGTGATGACTTTGAGGGCATGAGTCCCTGACTTGACATGACTGCTTATTTATTGTGAACTGTAGTTTGGTTATCATACATGTCTCCTGCTTTATATAGACTACTATGATTTCATTTACAGTATTTATTTTCAGTTTCACATACTTGGTACCTGTTGTACTGACCTCCTTCGGGGGGCTGCGTTCATGCGCAGTAAAGGTACTCTACCGTTGATCCGTTCTTAGGATCACCGTTTGGCGTTGGAAAGCTCGTTTCTCGGAAGCTTAGCATTTTGGTATGGTCCTGTCGTTGTAGATATTTGTATTGGGGTATGGCGGGGCCACTGTCGCCATTGTTGTTTAAACTCTTAGAAGTGCATAGACCGGTTGCAAGGTTGGGATGTAATCGTTCATTTTGGGGTATTTATATACATATATGCCGAAGGCAACTTTTTCCAAACTGTGTCTTATTTATCTTGTTTCATATCTTGGTTGTTTTATATTCCGCTGGTTTTCTCTGATGTATGACTACTTGGGTGCCCGGGTAAGGCACGATCCACGGGCCGGGCAGGTCGTGTGATTCCCCAATGAGCTCGTCGTATTGTGCTCCTCCTGCGTGCTCGCCTGCCGCTCTTCCCCGCTCGCCGCCGAATGCCTATTGCATGCCTAAACGTTCTGTATTTATAGCTAGGATTTTGGGTTCCAAGTTGGTAAGTAATAAAGGCTGATTTTGGATGAGATTTGAGCTTGATTCGTAAGTGATTCTGTGCGATTTGTTACTGATTTTGAAGCAAGATTTGGGCGCTGGTTATGGTAAGAAATCGGCTAGGTGTGCGTGGGTAAAGGGAAACCCCGGATTCTCCGGCGAGAAATCCGGGCATGGCGGCGACGGTGGGTGTGCGTGTGAATGGCTGCTAGGGTTCTGGACGATGGGGTAAGGGAAGTGATAAAGGGCTGAGGGGATTTGGGCGATATAAGGCTGTGAAGAACTGGGCCTGCGGGTGTTGGGCTTGCGGGCGATTGGGCTGGGTAGTGGGCTAGGCGAAAATGGTTTGGGTAGTGTTATAATTATTGGTTTTAGGTGCTTAATTAGTTAATTAGTAGTAAATTAAATTAATAAATTGTGATTAAATTATTTTAGGTGCTTTGTTAGTCTACGTTTGAGATTAGAAAATAAAGACGGGCGTGTTATTTAATTAGTGCATAATTTTTAAGATGCGATGCCGTTATTAAAATTTATGTATTTTGCGATGTTAAATTAAAATTGAATGAAGTTTAGATTAAATTATTTAAATGCTAAATGCAGGTGTGATATTTAAGGGCTGCTTAATGCTTTTACTTAAAATGCGGTGCTATTAATTAAAACGCATTTAAATTACGAATTATGAAATTGTCTTGCTATTAATAAAATGCGAATATTTTATTTAACACGACGTCATTGTCAAATTATTTATTTTATGTATTTATTTATTTTATTATCATTTAAGAACTATGACAGGACTTAAAATTAATAAATGCGGGCGTGAGACTCTAAGTGTTTAATTTATACGTAAGACGCGGTGTCGTTATTAAATTGCTTATTTATGCATGTGTTAATGTTTTATCGCTGCATTTTTTATTATTTAAAATTATTTGAAAATTGGTGTAATTTTATAGCTAATGACTGGGCGGGAGGGTCAAAATTGGGTGTCAACATAAACCAAGTATTAATTTCCTTCCGAATAATGATTCATAACTCTTTTTGAAATATTTCAAGATTCTTAATATTTAAAACTCAAGTCAAAAGACACCAAAGTGAAACCAAATTCAGTTAACACACGTACGTCTACCGTACTATATATATTTCACAATATCATGCTCAAGAGGATAGGAAGAATCACATACCTCCTCGGCTAAAATCCACCTGCTAAGTCGAATATGTCGCGCGCAGAGTATCAACCTATAATAGTCAAATACGTCTATCAACGTCTAGACTACTTCGTAGAATATTCTAAGCATAAGGTTCCTTATTCTACGGAAAATTGGGCAGCACCTCCCTCCCCGAAATACTACACAAGTCTACTGTAAATACAGTCCAATGTAAATACAGTTCAATTCTTTTTAATCATCCTTCTATATATATTATACTCAATTCTAAACTACTACAATATGTAATCTCCAATTACAATAGAAGGACAAAGATTATTACCTACATAGGCCCAAAATTATCCAAGATTTATAAGTCGATCCTGAGCAACGTTTAGCTCCTATTCTGTACGCTCCAATCCGCTCCAAGAAATCCTTAGAAGTTTCTAAACAACTTCTCCTAACACTTCATCCAACTATGAAGATTTTCCTAGGGTTTCGTTTTGCGACTAAAGAAATAAAGTAGTATTTCCGGGCTCTTATGTTGGGATTACTTTGGAATACAACTAGGGATACTAGGCTAAGGTATTTGGGATTATAACAATACTTGAAGAAATCTTTCACAAGAGGGGGGGGGGGGGTTTGGACGAGACACTACAAGGGAGGGAGTATTTTTGTGACTTGGAAATTGTTTAAGTGATGAAGAAGTCTTGCAACTTAAGGGGGTATTTATAGGACATTCAATGGCCAAGATTCAAGCATGTGTATGGTGTAGATTGGGGACATGTGTGTGTGGATTCTACCAACCATATGTCCACCACAAATTTGAGACATGTGGCTAGCCACATGTCTCCACAAAAACGTCCAAGGGACACATGACATGCCTAAATCGGCCACATGGCCACATGGGGGGTGCCATGTGTCGTCCTCCTACTCGTCCAAAATATTTCATCTCCCGAAAATATCTGTAATGCCAAAAATCTCGAAAATAAAGTGGGCCCCACAAACCGTAAATTCCTCCCGTGGGCCCCACGTGACCAATTCCGGAAAATAAAATTCATAATTCTTATAAATTCTTATAGTCTTAAATATCGAAGTTGAGAATCAAATTCTCAATAATAAACTTTTTCCCTTCACGAAGTTCGGAATATTTTTCGTTGGAAATTCCAAATTTTCATCCTTAACCTAATTAAGGTTGTACATTCGTACGTACGTCCTTACATACGTATTCTGGAACTACGGGGTGTAACAAAATATATTCCTTTAGTTATCTTCTTTAAGAATGAAACATAAACGTGTCTTAACCACATTAAATTATAATAGCTTATAATCTCTTTTAAGATATTGCTACTTTAGGAGCAAATCACGGCATGTATATAATATATAAAAAATTCTCAAACGTATATTCTCAATTGTAAACATAACAAGCCTATACAAATATTATCACTTATGGTGTTAACGAAGACATGAAATACATCGCCACTTCTTATGTTTGTATATTTACTATGAACTCTGTTAGAGTTCACGAAGAGTTATTAACTGTTGCCCGCTAATTCTTACACAGAGAGCTTAACACGATGATAAAAATATCAAACCAAGAGCAACCAAAAAGGCTTGGATATTACCTGAAATATTGCTTTCATCGTATAGTTTTAAATCAAATACTCGGATGGTTGTGTCTTCTGACCTCTCAAGACCATATCAATCCTTTTTAAAGTAAGCAAAATTTGCTTTTTCTAAAGATTAAAAGTGAGCCAGCAAACATATAAAGTAAGTGGCACGTTATTATAACACACTGATTAGCTTGGTAACAAAGCTCCTTAGAAAATTTTCTATAATCATCAGTTTAGTTTTTTTTTTCCGTCATTAAAGTCAACAACAATCGATCCATCGAAACAGAGAAAAGAACAATACTTGGAACATGTTACCTGGACGGGATCGGACAGGAAATTGGCTCTAGTAAGACCCGTTTGAAGCAGATATCTCAAATGATTAGAAACTCGTTCTGATAACATGTTATGAAACAGTAAAACTAGCACAAGAAAATTACAGAAAAAGAGGGAAGAGTTCTTTATTTTTCTTGAATATATACAATGGAGAGAACATCTATATTTATAATAGAAAACTGACTTAGTCCCAAAATTATTAACCATAACTTTCGTTGTAGAGATAGACATTCACAATAATAAATAATATTTATAACAAGATAAAATTTCTTTTATATTACAACATGGACATATAATGTATTTCTAGAATTGTTGCACCAGAAAATCTACAACATTAATTTGCACTAAAAAGATCATAACTTTCCCATACGATCTGAAAATTCCACGATTTCAGTTCCTCTGAGCCTGAAATAATGATACGGACCTAGGCGTTCAGTCGAAATTGAATTCAGAACTTGTTTGCCCAATCTAATATAGTTTTTTAAAGTATATTTATGTCCTAGAGACAATCTATATTAGGACAAATGTACTTTATACACATTCGTATTTATATTAATGGAGATTAATGTTATGGCACTTGCAATTATTGAATTATTAGTTGATTGTTTTATAATATTCTATAATGCAACCCTAGAGGTTACATGGTTATTGATATTGTGAGATATTAATATTATAGCGTAACTCTTAAAACAATCTCGACTAATGATCATCGAAAATGAGATATTGATGATATGTGATAAGTCGACATGTGGTCTGCATTATATCCTTAGAGGATGTAGTCACCTGCTACGAGTTATGTAACTCATGATTGACACATGGATACTTTGGAAGTATTTGGTATACCCTGCTGATATATTGTCTGTTATATATGTCTAAAGTATGATCAGCGTGTGAGAGATATAAGTCCTTAGACTTGAGGTCGATACGCGCTTTGTCTACATAGTAAAGTACTTTGATCATGTCCTAAGCTCAAATGTCTTATAGGTTGAGACGCGGCTTGTATTGGGTACATTGCGACGTAGATTAAATGTGGTAGTTGAGCCAAGATTACGATTCATTCCTCGAATGTATCTTCGAGAGAACACTCAGATTCTCATATGGTATTAGGTTGACTAAGTCGTTGGCCAACGCAATAGACATATTTATGATATGGTCTTGTTGTCAGCTAATATAGATGAGATATAATGATCAAGCCATTTGGATAGACACTTGGTAGATCCTAAGCTTAATCGAGTGTGTCGTGAATGAAAGGATTCTGTCTTCCCACATAGAGGTGTTTACAGGATTCGTGTAACTATACTTCACATATTGAGTTCATCTTCTGGCGCCGTCTAGAAATTCCGTGTAGACCCTAATGTAATTAGTGTCGATATGTGAAGGCAGGGTAACACTAATTCAATTATTCCGTCGATTCAAGGATGTAATAAGAGAGAAAATAAATATTCGATTTATGATCGAGACATTAGAATAAATAATGATTACTTAATTAAATCGAGATAGAATTTCAGATTTAATTAAAATAGAAACGGGGCAAAATTGGTCTAGGGCCGCGGCGCTTGGGATCCAGGGTCGCGGTGCCATATGCCATGACGCCTCGTGTCGATGGCGATCGTGTCACGACCGGCAGACCGCACCCAGTAGTCAAACAACATCGAGAAAATCGTGAAATTAAAACTCATACATGATAACCAATGAAAAGAGAAAACAAAGCGGTTACCTTTTACGAAAAAATAACTAACACAATCTAAGAATTTTTATAACAACTATGTACAAAAGTTCTACAACTGTGACAAAGTCTCCGAAGGAATGGAGCTATCCAAAGTGCGGATCAACAAGCGATGTATCTAAAAATCGTAAATGAAATCATAATAGTCTATAAGGAAAGCATGTATGATAACCAAACTCAAATCAAATCATCAAGTCCGGACTCGCGCAGAAAGATCATTACTCCAATAACAAGATAGTACTCATGTCCCAACCAATAACAAGATAATACTATGTCCAAACAAATACCGATAATAAACAAATACCGGATAATACTCATCGTGTCGCTGGCTACCCAACGTGTCGGTATGTCCAAACCAGTTTACAAGATAACACTGCGTGTCGATATGTCCCAAAGGATCAATATAGTGGAACTGGCTACCCAACGTGTCGATATGTCCATCATACCACCCGATATCCACAAAGTCAAACACTTGCATAACAACAAAACTATCACCAAGTTACGTAACTCAAAGTACCTTCGTTTAAGTCGACAAACCGGGTTCCAACCCCAAAATACTACATTCTTTCCTGCTCAAAGACCGTAGAAACCATACGATACTATCACACGTAGTATCACACACATTCATGTTTAAAACACGACTTCAAACACAATTAACATAACGTCAAGTATACCTTTTAAAAGTCCAAGTAATTAACTCTTTAAGTCAAGTATCCCTACCTTTTAAAACCAAGTCATTTACTTTTCCCTTAAGAAAAGTTCGATATTTGAAAACAAGTGATTTATACTTTCAAACTCAAGTTACTTCTCTTTTCCAAAATCCCATTATCCTTTGCAATCCATTAAGTTCATTCTTTGGAATTTTAAGAAAAGTCGAACTTGTTATCAATGATTCTCATTTTGATCTAGGAAATGTAATATCATTTTGTCTTATCTTAGTTTCTATGCGGATGGAGGTTTGGTTTTAATATAATCAATTAGTGAAACCATTTCCTTTATTATGTGTTCGATACTTGTTCCCACTTTCGAAATCCATTTCACATTCTTATGCCGTTATACCTAACTTCCCATAAAGCTAGTATAACTCTTAAGTTTTCAAAAACCAAGTATTACTCATTACTCATGAATGAGGTTTTACAACTTTTGAATACATTACAAAACTTTCACAATTCTAAGTTAAGTCTCTTATCTTACAAGATCAAGTCTCTTAACCAATCAAAACCGTTCTTTTACTCACATAAAGTTGTTATAATCGACTTCCCATAAAGCGTTATAACCCTTTATGTTTTAAACCAACCAATTACCACATAAACATTTATGAGACCAAGAGGGCTCATTCTTTAAGACCGAGTGCCCATTACTAACGGATAAGACTTACTACTCTTACACCTAATGAAGCCCTTTACACTTCATAACAAGTCAAGACACAATTTGGAAAATCAATTTCCTTTAACACACGTGTGTCAACCGCACTATATATTTCACAAATAGTCAAAGAGGATAGGAAGAATCACATACCTCGCGACGATTGTCGACACTAAGCAAAATGCTCCACAAGACTATCTCAAGAAGAATATGCTACGTACTTCAATCTATAAGGGCCATAAGCGTCTATCAAACTCTAGTTTGAACGTAGAGTAAACTAAGTACAAGGCCCTACATTCTACGAAATCGGAACTTCCTTTGTTTCTATTAACTTGCCACCTTGTCGAAATCAACAAGGCTACAAGATCCAAATCTAAGCCAACTTAACTATAGCTCACAAATCTATTCAAACTCTAAATATAGATCTATACTACTATCACAAGTACTAACTCAAACCGGAAACTCTTACCTTTTAGAAAAGCCCACAAAAGCCCTTTCCTACCACCAACTCAACCACAAGTTCACCAACACTTTTTCCTTTTTCTCAAAAACCTAGAGAGAAGGAGAGGGGTTTTCTCTTGGGAGGGTTTGAAATGAAATGGCCAAGTCTTCCAAGACTTGGCCCTAAAATAGGCTTCTATTGGTCAAAGGATGGGAGGACACTTGTCACCCCCATAGGCTCCTATAAAAATATCACGATTTTCTAACTTGAAACTTCAAACCCTCGACTCAGATGTCGATCGCGAGCGGTTGGTTGCGTTGGGACACTAGGCCTTTTAAACACCTTACAATCCTTAACAACTGGGGTCCAATACTCAAAGGTAAACTCAAAATCCTTCCAACACATGTTTGCCAACTTATCTATCCTCTAGAATTTACGGGGTGTAACAGACTGGCCCACTTTGCCTCGGTTTCTGGTCCTGGCCCACGTGGGAACCTAACTGCTTTTTGCAGCTATAAATAAAGGGTTCCATCATTATTTTAAAACACTCAATTCATAAGAATTATTCTCTGCTGAAACTCTGACGGATTTCCTAGCTTTCCGAAAGAGTAATTACATAGGAGTCTTGTGCTTGCAATCGAGGAACAGTTGTATGTTCACCCTTGGTACACACTTGAAGATTCCAGATTATACAAACTGTAAGTTTTCGTTCGAAGTATTATGATTAACATGTTTGTATTGCTTTATCATCCTGCAGTTCGCCGCATGTTGGGTTTGAAACATAAAATTTTCATTTTCCGTTGCGTACACGAACCCAACAAAACTCTACAGTTTTTACTCGTTAAAGATTTAATTCATGTTTCAGATAAAAGCTCGATGGCAACCTATCGAAATTAGACCAAACATTTCAAATTAGTCTTATAAATAATTCCAGAAAAAACCAATCAAACATTGTATAACTTATGCTAGATTCTTTGTGGAAATTATTTATTCCCGTTTTTGTATTCAAGCAATGCATAAAGTTATGTTAGTTTTAATACATGGATAACTATTCTTTAACCAACAACCACACAACCCCTAAGGGGTCGTTTGGTTGCTTGTTAGAGTTATGTAGGTATTAGTAATGCAAAGATTAGTCATGCAGAGATTAATTATGTAACGTTTAGTCATTCCAACTTCTATCCTGCATAAAACAGTACATGATTCCCTCATAACTTATACATGTATTACTTATGCGGGGTTTCAAATTGAAAATAAAAACTCGTACAATGGTGTGCTTCATTTTATAAATAGCAACTAAATTACTACAAAACATGATACTAGTTATGCTAATTTTAATACATGTATAATTCACTCGCTAACCCAAATTTTTGTACGAATTTCCCTTCAAACATACTGGTCTTTAATTTCTGTCCATCTTATCATTGGTCTTTAATTTTTGCTCCTATTGCTTATTTAATGAAAATATCTAGATATGCTTCGCAAAGCATTAGTTCTGTAATATTTTTATCTTCGTAAACTGAACTTTTACCTCGATCGGCACAAGTTCTGTAGGAATTAAGTTATGCGACATATGATGTGTAGTATTTTTCAAATTATGTGGAGTGTTCAATTTTTTTCCTTTTTTGACATTATCTGTGTAGATGTGATGATACATATACCGAACCTAAACGTTAACTATGCGGAACGAAATCTAAACTTATGCCTTTATTCAGATTATGTTGAATGTGAAAATTTTACCTTGACAGGACAACTCGCAAAAGCTAAACGTACACTACGCCTTACTAAGTTTAAATTATGATGCATCAAAAATGCTGAAGAGCATAAATTAAAGACCACAAATGTGAGGGGCAAAAGTTACCAATAGGGACATTTGTGCGAATGACCAGCAACTAAATGATTCCTAAATTATCGGCGGTCCAACCCATACTAACAGGTTTAGAATTAAATAAATCCTTCTAAGTTTTAACCCCTATAAACCAACCTTACCATTATTTTTTTTTATTTATCAAAACTAGGACTCAATCCCAAATTAGTTGTGAAAACGATTATATGAATCATTCATATCTATTCAGATGGTCCGTCAAAATGAGACAATTTCTATTAAATCAGAAGAATACGAGAAAGCATGTTATGCACCGTCAACAATGCAAATGAAGTTGGATATAGGCTATCTGAAAGCAATTTCCAGGGTGAATGCATGACTTGTGAAGCACAGGAAGAAAGTCAAACAGTGCAATGAGGGATCTAGCTGGTTACGCGGATCTCTGAGTAGGGATGGCAAATGGGGCAGAGCGGGGTAGGACATGTCAAACGTTAAACGGGACGGGGCAGGGCAGAGCAATACTTAAACGGGACAGGGCAGGGTGGGACAAGTCAAAACACATTTTTAGAAAATTCTAAATAGGGCAGTTAATAGGTTATAATTTTTAGAAAATTCTAACTAGTTTGTATTGTGAAATTGTAATCTGTTACGATGGGTTGTACTCGTTAGAATTGGATAAAATTTTATAGAGTTGTACATCTTTCTATTACGGTCATATTGAGACTTTACGGGATTAATCTGACTTACGATTTAAAAGTTATCACTGTTTAAAGTTTCTGTCTCGATTCAATCGAAATCTGGAAGGGCAAAATGTATAACGTAAAAACTGTACAAATCGGTAAAGAATCTGAAAATTTGTTCTGAATAAAAGTTCTAGATTACTCCGTTATCGACAGTTTGAGACTTTACGGGGATAAATCGGACTTACGGTTTGAAAGTAATCACAGTTTAAAGTTAATGTCTCGGATCAACCGAAATCTGGAAGGACAGAATGTATAACGTAAAAACTGTGCAAATCGGTAGAGAATCTGAAAGTTTGTGCTGAATAAAAGTTCTAGTTTTCTTTGTTATCGACCGTTTGATACTTTATGGGGATTAATCCGACTTACGGATAAGAAGTTAGGACTGTTTTAAGTTTGTGTCTTGTTTCATAAACATAAACCGGGCAGAGCTTAACGGGGCAGGGCAGGACAAATTTTAAGAAAATGCTAAACGGGGCAGGGCGGGTTAACATCTTAGCAGGTCAAGACTTGCCCTGCCCTAACCTGCCCCATTGCCACCCCTATCTCTGAGCAACTATTCCTAGATTCAATTTTCCAAGTATCAAACGCTTTTGTCAAGGGATTAGTTACCATCTTTACCAAATTAGCAATAATGTTTATCATAAAAATTCAGTAAATATTGTCTACCGTCAGCACACACAGAAGTTAAACTCAAACACATAATAAATTTCCTTATCAGCATCAACATCATTGTGGCACTAAATTAAGTCATTAACCGGCAACACTGAGTAACAAATTCCAAATGACAAGAAGAAAAGACGTAATTAGGCCACCAGTATTAGCCACTCTGCATAATGTCAAGGCTTTAGTAGCGCTTAAACGGTCTTTTTCCTCCTCCTCTTCTCTCCATTCAAGAGAAGAAAACTTGCAAAACTATCACTCTTCAGTGAACTATATATCCTATGTATAGACTAAAAACCAGTCGTTATTTTGTTACAAACGTAATTCCCCAAGAAAACTAACGCACTTAATATGAGGCAATCTTCTTAATTAGCAATTCCACAGACATCCTAGCATGCTGAAGAAGCATTTACTTCTCTCACCAAACAGCATATATCACTGTACAAGGTATACAAATGTTGAAGGTCTTACATCTCGTCAAGGTCTCACAGTCCCCTCAGAGCTTGCGCAAAATCGTAGACGTGCTGGCAGTTCCTACTCATATTTGCATATTCTAAAGTTCACCTCAATCACACTATACCTCAAGTCGTGAATCTTTTAGGGCCGTCCCTAGGGTCCGAACCAGAAACGTGCTCAACTAAACTGCAAAATACAAATCAAATGAAAACTTAGCACAGTACAATCATCATCAACGACTTGAAAATGTAGCACAATATTTTCAGCCTATTTTAGACAAAGAAATAGCACATACTTGGGTGACCCAACGCTTTTAGCAGCAGTTCTGGCGGATAGATCAGAGTAGTATTGTTGAATAATGAAGCTATTCGACCTTGATCCACTTGGTTGAGGGGAGTCATGAGAACTCACAGCTGAACTTCCAGAGGACATCCCTGCAAACAATTTGGTAATGTCCCAAATCATCAGATGATTGGTTCCTTGAATATAAAATCTGCTAGCAACAAAGCGTTGCAACAGAAAGAAACAACGAGGGTTAACCAATTGCAAATTTGTGCTATCCAGTAACACTGTCACTAGCAGAAAATGAAAAATCCATGTACATACACATATTATGTCTCGCCGAAAAATTATACCATGTTGACATATCAATTTATTACGTATTACAAATATATATTACCTATTGAACACCTTAATATATATTATATATATATACTCGAACACCCTTGACAAAATTTCTAGCTCCGCCACTGTTATGTCCCCCATGTGTTTGCATCTTCGTCTTGGCATGATGATGCTCAGATAATGTGCACAAGTATTCATGTCAAGACAAGAAAACGGAAGTTCCAAAACAAGAATGATGTTGATGTATAGTCAATGTTGGATAAACAATGGATGTACGAGAATAGTAACTAACTATTACAAGTGCTTCGAAAGGGTAAATACTAAAGATTACAAAACAACAAATTTGTAGTCAACAAGAATTGTGGCAACAACAAGTTTTAAATTCTTGAATACGTTCTGGAATCAGTCTTGAATCTTCTGTCAACTGCAGCAAGCTCCTTGATCTGGATAACCTGAAACCAAGAGACACTAAATCCCTACTTGTTACAACTATGCTGAGTCGAGTGTTAGCACTCCGTCATTAAGACAAGATTGCCCCGTATATATCATTTTACGTTTAACGGGCAATTGTCTCCCAAGATAAAACAGCATCAAACAAATGAGCAAAGGAAACTCAAATGTTTACTAAAAGAAGAACCTTTGAGTGTATGAAAGAATACTAGAGTGGAAGAATATTTTCAGAACTTTGCAAGTGTAATGTGTTATCTAGTACATCCTCAATTGAGTCAAATGACTCAATTTATAGTGCTAGGAAGATGACCTCTTAACTAGCCAACTAATGGCTTTCAATAGTCATGTAATGACACTTAATTGAGAGGTTACAATCAGCCAATAATGCAACCAAATAATGGCTGAGTTATTGAGGAAAAACTAACATTTGAATGCCCCAAAACGTCCCCATAATCAGCAAAACTTATGGACTTCCGTCGCATAGACACTGCCTCGAAAACGTCGCGGCTCCAGTGAGCTACTGCCACCCAAGCGCCGCGGCTCAAGCTTTAGGCGTCGCGGCCCTGGTGGTTGTGGTGCCCCGGCTCCGCGGTGATGTCGCGACCCTTTTCCGACCCGTTTCAATCTTACACTTTGTACACTTCTTCCTTCATTTACCAACGTGGAACACTCGTCATTTAACCAACGACTGTCCATCATTTTACGTCTCAAACATTTACTTACGTACCAATATCTCTTTCACTAATGAAATTTATGAAATTTGGCACTACGAGTGCACGTGTGCGAAAACTACGTTTTCGACGTGCGAGATCCCAATTGTTCGAGTCATAAATAATGGGTTAAACTTCATTCTACATTAGTAAATTTCCAACAATCCCCTCTTGAAAGAGATTTTGGCGCACTCACAAGGTGTCTTTCTAGCAATCTTTCGGCGGACCGATGTTGCATCTGGATAGGTAGCCTTGGCTTTGAACCTTCCATAGTTGAATACCATCGGACATACTTACTGCGCGGTGAACGTAATGTCTTGAACCGTTAGTATTTAATGTAAGTCAAGACAACGGTACCAACACAACAACTTTCCTTACTCTGTTCTTCTTAATGTTTTGTCTGTTGTGGTCGTGGACACTTCTTAGATTCTTAAGTGCGTTCATTTGAGGCGGTCTGTCCTCACACTTAAATAAGTGGTCTCCTACAAGGTATCCTGCTATACCCACTTTACAAGAGTTAGGCACCATTAAAAGTTTCCCCAAACTTAACCTCAATCGGTGAGGATCATTAAAGATTTTGAAAACTTAACCTCTACCCACCATGCAGGTAGCACTTTAAGGTCTATCGCGGGAACGACTTTGGATTCATGTTTATTTACATAAATCATCATCCGAAGTGCTCTTGCTTCCACCAAAGCGCTCAACTGAACCTTTACGATTTAGTCTTCCCATTGAACCTAATTCGTGGGATCTCCGGTCAGTAAGGTTGGGTTTCCACCGTATCAGTTCTTATTGTTTGGGTTTTACGCTATTCCCCTAGACATGCAGAACTTTTGATCTTCGGGTAGTCCCTTAGTTAAAAGGTCTGCTATATCCTTTAATTAGTAATCAAGGAAGTGACACTCATGATGATCAACTGTCATACTGTCTCATGTCTCCGACAAATATGTCTAGATGCCGTCATCCGTGCCCTCACAGTGTATAACTGATGAAGGCACGGGTTTCTCCCGATAATGGACATCCTCTAAGAGGTCGTGAAGTTACTCAACTTCTCATCATGTTTTGTCTAAAGCGATAAACTCCGATTCCATCACGAATCGGCGGATGCATTACTTAGAGGATTTGCAAAGACACACCATACACATCCACGTGTGACTTTGGTGTTCTTCAAGTCTGATGTCCTGTTTGCATCACTGTGTTCATCCAGAACCGCTGGACATCCAGAATACCATAATCCGTAGATAAGCGAATATTTCAGATATCGTCATATCTGATTTAACGCCTTCTATCGATTATTTCGAGTGAACCTTAGCTCAATTGATCTATTTTGTGAGTCGATACCAGGTCGTTTGTAGTGTGTAAAATACATTGAACTACATGTGACCTGAGCATATCGCTCCTGGTATATGGGTGCACCATGATTCCAATCACTTCTATGATTCATATCCATTTGTGACTTCAACGAGAATGTCAAACATCTCACGAATGAATTTGAAAGTAGACCAGTCCGTTAGATATCTTAGAAATGTCAATTCCTAAGATGTCATCAACAATTCTCATAGTCTCTAGGATCAAACTAGGACTACCACGTGTGATCAACATGTCGTCTACGTAAGACGTATCATGAACTAGTCAGAATTACCTTTCATGCAGACACATTTGTCACACTTATTAAACGGAGAAACCCTTCGATAGTAGAGTATTATCAAAGTTTTTGAGTCATTGCTTCGGGGCCTGTTTCAGCCCATACAGAAATTTGACAAGTCGAATGACTTCTCTAGCCATGGAACCACATACCTCTCGGGTCGTTCCTTATAAATTTCTTCTTCCACTTTCGGACTGTTGGTTTTCCAACTGTTGTTGGCTTTCTCACTTCAGAGTCAATGTTTCTGTTGTCAGATTCATTGTTTCTGTTGTCAGATGAAACTTCCAGGACCAAAATGAAAGTTCAGGACGAAGCCCAACAGTCCATCAAACCAACTCTCCGATTAGGAAGGTTGTCTCAACATCCATGTCACGCAAGACTGCAGTGGCCCTGGATGTTAAGCTATTCATAGAGGAACACATGTCCAAGTAGTCGAGGCCTTATACTCGTCAGTATATTCATCTACTTCATACGCAATTTGAATATCCACTTTTACAACCCAAAGGTTCTTTTCCCGGAGGAAGATCAACCATCACACAAGTATGATTTTATCTAATGGAATATATTTCTCTCTTTGTAGCTTCTTTCCAAAGCAGTGCTTTTGGAGATGACAATTTTTTGCTAATTGTCCATAGTTCATTCTCAACCAAACAACCTAGCAGGCCTGAAATAAGTCTTTTCCCCTTTTTGCCCCGTCGCGGTTCAACATCTTGAATCCCTGAGTTCTGTAGATCTACAATATTAAATTCCGGACAGTCAGGCACTCCCAGTTTCTTGTTAACCTCGAGTAATTACTTCTTTTCCCTTTTTAAGGAAAGTTATCTTCAAAGAACTCAGCATTTTTTGACACCAAGAGGCGATAAGAACTACTGTTATTTGCAGATCCAGTGGATATGCAATCTACAGTCTTATGTCCAACTTGACCTGTTTTGGTATTTCAACATCTACCATGCCACCCCATATATTTTGGGCATACAGCTTTGTGCTTAGCTAACAATGTTTGACTGAGGTAAGTAAGGAGCAGTCGTTTGATTAACGATGCTTCACATTCTCCCCCTCTATCACTACGAATTTCTCAACCCATAGGCTTTTCAATTTCTGCTTTGTAGCATTTATCCACTTCAACAACTTTATCTTTGCTTTTCAACTAACAAAGGATGTAATACATTGTACCATCGTCAATGAGGATCACAACGTACTTGTCTCCCCCCTCTATTTGGTACAAGCTTCAAATCACCCATGTAGGTGTGACTAAGTTCTAGAGGAGCGGTTCTTCTTTCGCTATTCCTTTGACAAAATAGAAAGGTTATTTTGCCTCTTCGCCTACCTCACATTCATTTTGAGGGTTTATGTCGACAGACGACAACAATCTCAACTTAGTTAACTTTTGAATGAATTCCTATTTAACGTGTCTTAATCTATGATGGCATAGATGCACGGATTACAAATAAATCATTCATTTAGCCACAAACATATTGTACCATTCTTAATTATTATAGACCCGTTGGACTAGACTCAAACAAGTTTGACCAACAGAAACCCTGAAACCAAGTTTGGGACAGGTATCACCTCTTTTTAGAGTGATCTCATTCCCTTATGTCCTTTTGAGGACAACCTCTCCAACCCCTCTACTTTAGAGGTGGCGTTGCTTCACATGAACAACTTCTTGCCCGTGCTTAGGGAGTAACTGGATCATATGTGATCTAGATACTCTGGCTCACTCCAGTTGCCTTGGAAGACTGAGTGTCCAATTTCTTTTGTCTTTATTTTGGCCTTCAGATCATTTAAGACCTAGAAATTCTGGCCCACTCCAGTCGCTCGTAGGCTTTATATGACTGAGTGTCCAATATCATAATGAAGGATCTTCTGTCAGAAACGGTGATAGGTTTTGTCTTTAGTCCTCTTCCCTTGAGGAAAATTCCTGGCGCTTACTTAGAATTGTCCATAATTCCAATTTATTACAACTTAAGATCATATCTTTTAAGCCGTTGTTTACAATAGTCCAATCTTAAACGAAAATGAATGTGAGATTAAACTTCTAGTTTTAAAGCATAAGGAATATAATTTTTTAGGAAAACCTCTTCATATTTCTAACTTTACTTCAAGCCTTTTAATCTCATTATTGACAAGGAATAAATTTAACTTAGACCTTTTGGATTCTAGCCCACGTCAGTCACGTGTCAAAATCCTCCTTACCATGGTTCGGATCCTTTGTCCCAGACAGATGTAGGCCGTCTGCTACAAGGTAGAACAACATCTTCAGCCTTCTCCTCTTGTTCCAGTTGACATCCTCAACCTCTCGTGGCCGCTTGCTTCCACAACTCTCGGGAGCGGTGACTCCAACTCTTCTGTGATCCTTAGATGTACTAGCATAACTATCAGCAGTGTCTTGAAGCTCATCATCAGATCCAGAGATCCCACCTCTGACGGAAACAGATTTGTAACTATCGTCAAAGAGAGACCCAAAACTAGGACCAGATCTGAAAGCACGTTTGTTGACAGAGACGGTGTTTGAACAGTTAACAGAACTGGTTCCAACAAGAAAACCACAGCCCGAGCACTAGTACAAATCTTGTCTTAAGATTGTTGGATAAACAATGGATGTAAGAGAATAGTAACTAACTATTACAAGTGATTCGAAAGGGTAAACACTAAATATTACAAAACAAAAAACTTGTAGCCAACAAGAATTGTGGCAACAATAAGTTTTGAGTTCATGAATACGTTCTGGAATTAGTCTTGGATCTTCTATCAACTGCAGCAAGCTCCTTGATCTTGATAACCTGAAACCAAGAGACATTAAACCCATACTTGTTACAACTGTGCTGAGTCGAGTGTTAGCATTATGTCCTTAAGACAAGATTGCCCCGTATATATCCTTTTACGTTTAACGGACAATTGTCTCCCAAGATAAAACAACATCAAACAAATGAGCAAAGGAAACTCAAGTGTTTACTAAAAGAAGAACCTTTGAGTGTGTGAAAGAATACTAGAGAGGAAGAATATTTTCAGAACTTTGCAAGTGTAATGTGTTGTCTAGTACATCTCCAATTGAGGCAAAGGCCTCAATTTATAGTGCTAGGAAGATGACCTCTCAATTAGACAACTAATGACTTTCAATAGCCATGTAATGGCACTTAATTGAGAGGTTACAATCAGCCAATAATGTAGCCAAATAATGGCTGAGTTATGGAGGAAAAACTAACATTTGAATGCCCCAAAACGTCCCCATAATCAGCCAAACTTGTGGACTTCTGTCGCACAGACACTGCCTCGGAAGCGCCGCGGCGCTGCGGAATTAGCGTCGCGGCGCCGTGGCTCTAGTGAGCTACTGCCACCTAAGCATCGCGGCTCAGCCTTTAGGCGCCCCGGCGACGTCACGACCCTTTTCCGACCCGTTTCAGTCTTACACTTTGTACACTTCTTCCTCCATTTACCAACGTAGAACACTCGTCATTTAACCAACGACCATCCATCATTTTACGTCTCAAACATTTACTTACGTACCAATATCTCTTTCACTAATAAAATTTACGATACTTTGCACTACGAGTGCACGTGTGCGGAAACTACGTTTCCGACGTGCGGGATTCCAATTGTTCGAGTCATAAATAATGGGTTAAACTTAATTCCACATTAGTAAATTTTCAACAGTCAATGCGTAAATACATGCAATAGCTTAAGGAGATGTCGGAAACTGCCTCTATGATGTTGCTTACATGATGCCAGATAAATCACAAGTTAAAGATGTGGCCATACAATTTAACTGTTACACCCCGTAATTCCAAGGGAATGATATGAGAACGTACTTAAGGAAATGAGATGTGAATTTTTGAAGGAAAGAAAGAATTACTTTTCTTAAGGAAAAAGTTCAGAAATTTTGTGAAGGAAAAGGTTAATAACTTGGAATTTGATTCTCAAATTTGGTATATGGAATTAGTATAGTATGTTGAAGTTTTGGATTTTTAAGTCTAAGATTTGGTCATGTGGGGCCCACAGAAAATTTTACGGTTTTGTGGGGCCCACGAGATTTTGAGATATTTTGACAAGTATGGAATGTTTTTGTGAAGAAATAATTTTAGACGAATAGGAGGGTGACACGTGTCACCCCCCCCCCCCCCACACACTTGTCATTGACTTGGACTTAGATATTTGTTGAAGAGGACAAGTGGACATGGGTCCCACATACACTTGTCCATATCTCATCCATTGAGATAATTATATATACACATAGAGGGCTTGCAAGACTCAACACTTAGCCATTATTTCAAAGAGCAAATATTTCTCTCTTCTCTTAAGGGCTCTCGGCCAAGGCTAAGTTTGAAGAGAAAAATTCTCAAATCTTCCAAGTTTAGTTTATTATACAAGATTAAGGTCCCTAACGAAGTTTTAAGCCAAGATGACACTCCATTAACCTTTTTAATCCCTTTGGCCGAGAATGAGGTTTGAGACCCTAGGGGTTCCGTCGACTTTTTGGTGTTGAAACGTGAAGTGAAGTCGGTTATAAGCTTATAGGGGTTGCATATATGTGATTGGAACTTGAATAAGTGGAGCGACACGAAAACTGCGGGCCAATCTTCTACGGACTGTTTTAGCGTTTTTGGAGCTAAAAATAATGTAATAATTCTTCTTCTTTTAAAGTAATTGGACATTACTTATTGTTGATATGTATGGATGAGCATGTACTAAAAAGAATGAAGATTAAAAAGTGTTTGGACCAAAAATGGATGTTGGGGCCGAGAGTAAGGTGTTTTCGGGTCTTGGGGTCGTTGATCATTTTTGTTGTCATTTACACTTGTTGCATGTTATATAATGAAGGAAATATTGTTTTTGATAGTTTATATGACTTATATAACATATTGAAATGAGAATTGGATTAAAGGAATTGTGGAAAAGGGCTTTGGAATTGTAGTTGTTGTTGTGGCCGAGAAAACTGCCTAAAACTGTTAGACGCCGTTGTGTCCTTTATGGACTGTTTTGGGGTGTTATTATGCTGGGAAAATCAGCCCCTAATATGCATGATTAAGGTGGTAAATTGGCTAATGAAAATCCTAAGGAATAAGGGTGTTAAAGGCTTCATATTGTACCCTTAATGTTGGTTAATTATGGACTGTTTAGTGGACTGTTTTTATATCGTTGTGGGGCAGAATATTACACGTCTAGTAGGCGTGTAATCCCCTTTGGTTACATGTTGGTTGTGCCTTAAATATGGCTTGTTGGTTGCTGAAATCGGGCCTTGGAAAAGGTGGAAAAGTACGTAGAAACAGGGGAAGTGCTGCCCAATTTTCCGTAGAATAAGAGGACCATTACTTGGTATAAGTCTTATACTAGTAAGCTTGAAGTTGATAGAAGTGTTATTGTCATTTTAGGTTGAAGTACTACGAGAGGCATATTCTACTTGGCATGTGGAATAGCCGATACGGGTGAAGTACATTGGGGCGTATTCTACTTGTCGTATGGGTTAGTCGTGAATGAGGTATGTGAACTATCCCTTCTTCTTTGGCATGATTTTATTTCATAAAGTGAGTGAATTTTTAACCCTTATTGATACTTGATTTGGTTTCCTAAAGTGAGTGAATTTTAATCCTTAAACGATACTTGACTTGATCTCTATAGAGTTCTATTGGAACCTAATCCTTAGTGATATACTCTATTAAATGTACTTTGGGTTCTTAAAGTGAAAGTTGTTCTATCTATAGTACTTGGGGTTTCTAAAAATGAAAGATTGTTACATTTACTCTCTTGATAGTATTTGAGGTTTCTAAAATGAAAGATTGTTATATCTATTCTCTTGATAGCACTTTGGGTTGTCTAAATGAAAGCTATTTTATTTTAGTTCATTGAGAGTCAAAGGAGTGATTATTAAAATAAATGTACGGTGAACGTACATAGTACTTTTGGGATCAAGTCCCTAATATTACAAGATGTGTTTTGTCCGTGAACTTGTATTCACGATGCGGGTATAGATTCCCATGAGATGTATATTGTCCGTGAACTTATATTCACGATGCGGGTATAGATTCCCATGAGATGTGTTTTGTCCGTGAACTTGTATTCACGATGCGGGTATAGATTCCCATGAGATGTGTTTTGTCTATGAACTTGTATTCACGATGCGGGTATAGATTCCCATGAGATGTATATTGTCCGTGAACTTGTATTCACGGTGCGGGTATAGATTCCCATGAGATGTGTTTTGTCCGTGAACTTGTATTCACGATGCGGGTATAGATTCCCATGAGATGTGTTTTGTCTGTGAACTTGTATTCACGATGCGGGTATAGATTCCCATGAGATGTATATTGTCCGTGAACTTGTATTCACGATGCGGGTATAGATTTCCATGAGATGTATATTGTCCGTGAACTTGTATTCACGATGCGGGTATAGATTTCCATGAGATGTATATTGTCCGTGAACTTGTATTCACGATGCGGGTATAGATTTCCATGAGATGTGTTTTTTCCGTGAACTTGTATTCACGATGCGGGTATAGATTCCCATGAGATGTGTTTTTTCCGTGAACTTGTATTCACGATGCGGGTATAGATTCCCATGAGATGTGTTTTGTCCGTGAACTTGTATTCACGATGCGGGTATAGATTCCCAAGAGAGGTGTATTGTCTGTGGACTTATATCCACGATGCGGGTTCAACTCCCATGACAGAATTTGTTTATATAGACAGACGTCCATGATTGTGACATGGCTTTCATACTTTAAAAAAAAAGGGTACAGTTGATTTCATATTTAAAGTGATCTGATGAAGAGTCTGATTGATACAAGTACATCTGATGGTACAAAGGTACGGTAATCTGAGAATACGATTGGCTCTTATTGTATATGACACGGTTGGATCTGGTATTTGATTATTTTACTTGTCCCTGTCATTTCTTGGCCAGCTATGATTTAATATTGTACTTTAGTTCCGTTCCATACTTAGTACCTGTTATGCGACCCGCTTGAAGTGCGTTCATGCCGCGCAGTTTAGGTTCGTGATTGGGTGATCGCGTGTGTGGGATCTTGTTCAATATTAAGGTAGCTTAAGCGTTAGGAGCTTACCGTTGGTACGGTTGGTTTAGACTATTGTGTATTTCATGGTACGACGGGGCCTTGTCCCGTCATAGTTGTTGTCAAACTCTTAGAGGTCTGTATTCATATTTGAGTTGGACTTGCGTGAGTTGTATTTATATTGTTGTACAGTCGTAGTCCTATTCGGGTATTATATATTATGGCAGCTTTGCCGGCTTTGCCTTTGTTTGTTAAAAGAAAAAAAAATGAGTGTTATTCAGCTTCTGCAGGTTACTTGTGTTGTATGGATAGAAGGGTGTCAGGGCACCAGTCGCGGGCCCGGGGTTCGGGTCGTGACAGAGTGGTATCAGAGCAGTTAGTCCTCAGAATGTCTACAGACCGTGTATAGTAGAGTCTTGTTTATCGGTGTGTTGTGCACCACATCTATAAACAGGAGGCTACAGTACATTTAGGATTGGTTTCTATTCTTCTTATTCCAAGATCGTGCGATAGAGCTATGATGTTAGGCGATCCTCGCGACGTATTATTGTGGTTGCGGTATGAAAGCGGCGGCGAGAAAGAAATATTTGGACTTAGTATCCAGGTTGTAAAATTGTTGTAGAGTTGGTATAATGATGATGTACATCTATGCGGACATATTTATTTGGGCCATATGTGTGTTGCCTAGAATGGTTACGGGTTATTTTGAGTTGGTTAAGCTTTGATAATGGCTTAGAAGGTATGAAACAGTTTAATGAATCCACATCAGGGTTATATATGTGTTAATTTGGAATAATTAGGAGGTGATGAGCTATTAGGAAGGGTGATGAACCCTTTGAAGATCATGTTTAATTGACTTAAGGACATACCATGTTGTTAGATTAAGTTGTGTTGTATACTTAAGTGATGTGTACAAATAATATTTGTATGGAGTAAATAGGGTTGTTGTGATTAGGACAACATGATTTTGAGATATTGAGAAGTCATCTTTCCCGTATACGAGGAGAAATAATGTAAGCTTGGGACATGAAATATTTGAGGATCTTAGAGTATTGAATAATTGTTGAGACCTTAGATAGACAAGGCCTTCAAGAGTAAAGTAATTTATGTGTAATGGTGGTTAAAGTACATGGTATATGTGAAGTATATTAGAGGTGATGATTCCTTGGTTTGAGTATAAACCACTTGTGATTGAGGTTGATGATTGTTGAGCCGATTAGAAATGGTATTATTAATTTTAAGGAATTGTAATAGGACCTTAGGAATGTGACTTTGATTACAAAGGAAGTATAATGTGCTAAGGACTATCCGAAGTAGAAGAGACTATGTGATATATTGTGGCTGTGTGTGGCATCGTTGGTTTTGTGGAGTATGGGTTGATAGGTATAGTAAGGAGACTATGCCGAAATCTGTATAGTTTGAGACCCACTATGAACATTCGGGACGAATGTTTCTAAGGGGGGAAGGATGTTACACCCCGTAATTCCAAGGGAATAATATAAGAACGTACTTAAGGAAATGAGATGTGAATTTTTGAAGGAAAGAAAGAATTACTTTTCTTAAGGAAAAAGTTCAAAAATTTTGTGAAGGAAAAGGTTATTAACTTGAAATTTGATTCTCAAAATTTGGTATATGGAATTCGTATAGTATGTTGAAGTTTTGGATTTTTAAGTCTCGGATTGGGTCATGTGGGGCCGACATGAAATTTTACAGTTTTGTGGGGCCCACACGATTTTGAGATATTTTGGCCAAGTATGGAATGTTTTTGTGAAGAAATAATTTTAGACGAATAGGAGGGTGACACGTGTCACACACACCCCCCGTCATTGACTTGGACTTAGATATTTGTTGAAGAGGACAAGTGAACATGGGTCCCACATACACTTATTCATACACTTGTCCATATCTCATCCATTGAGATAATTATATATACACATAGAGGGCTTGCAAGACTCAACACTTAGCCATTATTTTCAAAGAGCAAATATTTCTCTCTTCTCTTAAGGGCTCTCGGCCAAGGCTAAGTTTGAAGAGAAAAATTCTCAAATCTTCCAAGTTTAGTTTATTATACAAGATTAAGGTCCCTAACCAAGTGTTAAGCCAAGATAACACTCCATTAACTTTTTTAATCTCTTTGACCGAGAATGAGGTTTGAGACCCTAGGGGTTCCGTCGACTTTTTGGTGTTGAAACGTGAAGTGAAGTCGGTTATAAGCTTATAGGGGTTGCATATATGTGATTGTAACTTGAATAAGTGGAGCGAAACGAAAACTGCGGGCCAATCTTCTACGGACTGTTTTAGCGTTTTTGGAGCTAAAAATGAGGTAATAATTCTTCTTCTTTTAAAGTAATTGGACATTACTTATTGTTGATATGTATGGATGAGCATGTACTAAAAATAATGAAGATTAAAAAGTGTTTGGACCAAAAATGGATGTTGGGACCGAGAGTGAGGTGTTTTCAGGTCTTGGGGTCGTTGATCATTTTTGTTGTCATTTACACTTGTTGCATGTTATATAATGAAGAAAATATTGTTGTTGATAGTTTATATGACTTATATAACATGTTGAAATGAGAATTGAATTAAAGGAATTGTGGAAAAGGGCTTTGGAATTATAGTTGTTGTTGTGGCCGAGAAAACTGCCTAAAACTGTTAGACGTCGTTGTTCGTTGAAATCGGGCCTTGGAAAAGGTGGAAAAGTACGTAGAAACAGGGGAAGTGCTGCCCAATTTTCCGTAGAATAAGAGGACCATTACGTGGTATAAGTCTTATACTAGTAAGCTTGAAGTTGATAGAAGTGTTATTGTCATTAGGTTGAAGTACTACGTGGGACATATTTTACTTGGCATGTGGAATAGCCGATAAGGTTGAAGTACATTGGGGCGTATTCCACTTGTCGTATGGGTTAGTCGTCAATGAGGTATGTGAACTATCCCTTCTTCTTTGGCATGATTTGATTTCATAAAGTGAGTGGATTTTTAACCCTTATTGATACTTGATTTGATTTCTTAAGTGAGTGAATTTTAATCCTTAAACGATACTTGACTTGATCTCTATAGAGTTCTATTGGAACCTAATCCTTAGTGATATACTCTATTCACGATGCGGGTATAGATTCCATGAGATGTGTTCGTGAACTTGTATTCACGATGCGGGTATAGATTCCCATGAGATGTGTTTTGTCCGTGAACTTGTATTCATGATGCGGATATAGATTCCCATGAGATGTATATTGTCTGTGAACTTGTATTCACGATGCGGATATAGATTCTCATGAGATGTGTTTTGTCTGTGAACTTGTATTCACGATGCGGGTATAGATTCCCATGAGATGTGTTTTGTCCGTGAACTTGTATTCACGATGCGGATATAGATTCTCATGAGATGTGTTTTGTCCGTGAACTTGTATTCACGATGCGGGTATAGATTCTCATGAGATGTATATTGTCTGTGAACTTATATTCACGATGCGGGTATAGATTCTCATGAGATGTGTTTTGTCCGTGAAGTTGTATTCACGATGCGGGTATAGATTCTCATGAGATGTATATTGTCCGTGAACTTGTATTCACGATGCGGGTATAGATTCCTTTGAGATGTGTTTTGTCTGTGAACTTGTATTCACGATGCGGGTATAGATTCCTTTGAGATGTGTTTTGTCTGTGAACTTGTATTCACGATGCGAATATAGATTCCCATGAGATGTGTTTTGTCCGTGAACTTGTATTCACGATGTGGGTATAGTCGTAGTCCTATTCGGGTATTATATATTATAGCAGCCTTACCGGCTTTGCCTTTGTTTGTTAAAAGAAAAAAAAAAGTGTTATTTAGCTTCCGCGGGTTACTTGTGTTGTATGAGTAGAAGGGTGCCCAAATAGGGCACCAATCGCGGGCCCGGGGTTCGGGTCGTGACATTAACTCTTTCATGAAATACCCTAGTTATTCCTGATGCAATTATTCAAAGAGGACAAGTTCGGAAGAAAGCGCATAGAATCATGAAACCTAAAAGAAAAATAAATACTCTAGGTATTAAATGCAAATAACACTGCCATCATTATTCATAAAATAATTAGAGTCAGAAATTGACATATGAAAGATACAAGCAATGCCAAATCATTACCTTGAAAACATAGCACAAGAAAGAAGATGACAGTGAACAGAAAGGCTAGGACACTGCCCGTCGATGATGATGATGAATTTGAAGATGCTTTCATTTTCTTCAAAGCTTTGATTCGCTCAATCCGTGCACGTTTGATCATTGTGAGTTCAGCGATCTCTTTGATAAGTTTCTGGTCAGCAGCATCCAAGGATAATCCCCTTGGAGGTCTGGGAGGCTTTTTAGCACTTGTGGATTTACGCTTATCTTTCACTTTTTTCTTCTCTACGTGATTTTCAGCCACTAATCCCTTCACCTTATAGTCTATGAACACCGTTACATTCTCCGGATGGTCATTCTTTACATTGCTGATCATACAGAGCTCGTTTTCAGTTTGTTCATCGTCACGGATATTGTTGAAAATTTTCTTGCCTACTTTATCAGCGGAAATAGGATCAGGATTTGCTGTTTCCTCAAGATTAATCACAAAATCACACGGTGTTGATGAGATATGATCCATGAAATCTCGCCCTCTCTATCCTTGTTATAAATTCGAGAATATAAGCCAGCAGCAAGATTGATCTTTCAACAGGTTATCATCTGAAGCAGACAATTTATCAAATACCATTTAGTTGCTTAATTGCCAAATCGAAGAGCAATTTCATAGACTCACACAAAGCCCTTAAAATTAACAAATCATCCCACCAGTAGATTCAGTAAGCAGCCCAATGAATTGCTAAAGATAGAGGTGAAGACTCAATTAGAAACAAAATCAATCAAATAATGGTAGCTACGCGTCTTTGACCCTAGAGCTTCACAATTTCAACAACTCATACATTCAGTACAGCTGGCAATGAAATGAGATGAATTGGTTGGGGAAAAAGAGACAAAATCAGCTACAATCTCAATCTAAAGTACATACATTATTAGACAATATCAAAGCAAACTTTATTAAACCATATCAATTTACTACCCATTAAAGATAATAGAAAAACAACTCATTCAGAAAAAGATTGTACCTTTAGGAGGAGAAGCTAGTTCAATATCAAAGCAAACTTGAAATTCAGATGAAACAATGACCCATTAAAGATAAAGAAATAAGTGGTTCAAGTTTGAAGTGAAGAGTGGGATGAGATCTGAACTTCAATTAAGAGGAGTGCACGTATATTTACATATTAATAAATGACGAGTGTCATGTCATTGCCAGAGCTTGGCATTTAAATTGAATTATATCAGAGAGAGAAGACAGTAAGTGCTAAACGCACGAGGGTGTTTCTATGGGAATTAACTACTGGTGCACAACCCCCCACTACATTAACTTGTCTAAATCCAATCCGCTGAGGCCATCTGGTAAAAGGTTCTTGCCTGTACTCTTGGGTCGCAGGTTCGAGTCCCCTCGGCAAATATTATCCTCTGGGTTATATTTTAGTGGTAAAATCTGAGCGCTATAAGGCGCGCGGACATGTGCAATATGGGTTCAATCCCCACCAAGTCTATGAGGGGGTCAACCTTGTATCATTGATATATTGTATCTTTCGCACAATGGCCATTGAAATCATTCCGCGATTCTGCGATAATGGAGTCTTGAGGATCGGTCTCATTATCAGAGTCTAAGTCTGCAGTCTTGTCAGTCTTATGATATGGAGGCATAAATCGTCTCGAGATCTGGGTTATAAAAAAAAAAAAAACTTGTCTAAATCCATCATTAGATATGTTGTTATTGTATTTGACAGCACACTGCGGCAGGTGAGAAAGTGAGATTCTGCCTACTAAAACATATGCCAGTTTTTCATTCAGCTCCACCGACACTTTTCTCTGGTCCAGTTCTAACCCCACCCCAACCCGGACAATCTTCCCTTCTAATCCACCATCACTGCCTAGCAACAATTACATGAAATTCATCATGGTTAAATTTAAACTGAGTGACAATATCAATTAATTATAGTTAAATGGAATAAATATGTAGAAGGCGGACGCATGAGGCGGACGTTTTACTTAATACGGGCTAACGTGTAAGTCCGAGATATGAGGCGTAAGTCTCATGAATCTTTAAATTTTTAATTTTTAATGTAGTATAATAACATAAAATTTAAGAAATTCAAACACAATTAAGGAAATTCAGAGAAAACAAAGCTTGACAAAAAGTGTAACTACCGAAGTGATATAAAAGCTATTATAAGATGGAAATCACTCTAACATTTTAACTTTTAAACAATAAGATAATCACAATTTCTTAAAATATATTACTAGCATATTATGCATTTCACCTCCCTAGCTAAAAGAAAATAATCAATAAAATTTATCAATATTAAAATTAAAATATCACCCTTCATGAGTAAAAATAAAATCACTTTTAATAGCAAAATAAAAAATTATAATAATTTTGAGATATAAGAAAAAACCATGAAATCAATGACAAGTGAAGATGTAAAATTCGGCTATATAGTTTTAAAGGAAATATTAGGTGATATTCACCTCACGGTGTTCTCAAATAGTAAATATGTAATACTACAGTTTGTTATTTGAGTTATTGTCAATCTTCTTATTTCTATAAATGAAAAAAATGAATAGACATCGTTCATTTATTAAAGAATTATGAGGATCAATAGTGTTAACTAAGGAATTTATCACATAATTTGTGTAAAAATATTTAGGCAAGTTCCGAGCATCGTACATTAGGCATATTTAATGCGTTCAGTCGGATGCTTAGGACGTAAGCTTCATGAAACTAAGCCCCACATGTGAGCATTGATGTGTTTTGTCAGTGCTCCGAGCCTGGAATGAGTCTGCAAAGTGCCTTTTAAAATAGTGATACTAAGTACACAACACACATTTTAAAAATTTCACTCAACCCCTTTAACTTTTTGAATTTGAAAACAATACCTCCTTTACCTTTTAAAAGGAACAATAAACTTTAAAAAAAAAATAGTTTGACGAGTCACGATCTTATTGCCGCGGTAATAGTTACAATCAGGGTCGTTCCTGTACTTTTAAGGACCCTGTGCGAGGAAAAAAGATACCTTTTTTTATTCACATGAAAAATTAAAATTAACTAATTAATTAATATTAAAAAAATTATTGATCAAAACATCAAATTGAGACATGAAATTTGGGACCAAATTTATTTTGGGCGGGGGCTGAACTTTGGCCCTTTTTTATTCACATAAAAAATTAAAATTAATTAATTAATTAATATTAAAAATTATTGATTAAAACATCAAATTGAGACATGAAATTTGGGCCCAAATTTATTTTGGGCGGGGGCTGAATTTTGGCCCAATTTAATTCTTGTGTTTTAAAAAAAAAACCTTTTGCTGCTCTCATTGGATTCGAACACGCAATATCTCACTTGTTAATGACTTTTGGATGACATTCAACCGCTAGGCTACAACTCCCACTTATAAGATTGGAGACATGTTTAATACATATATTAATATTTGAAACCAATAAAAAAATAAAAATTCTGGGGCCAAATCGCGGAGGCCCCGCCGGCCAGGAGGCCTGGGCGGTGGGGCCGCCTTGACCGCTCCAGGGACGACCCTGGTTACAATTGAAGAAGGACGACATAAACCAAGCCTTCTTAAGAGAAAAGGAACAATAAATTTCCTAGATCTTAAACCACTTTTAAAAGTAAGTGAAAGAAATAATTTCATGATTATTCTTATTAATGAATGGGGTATATATACAAGTTACATATATGAAAATTCTTTTCCTACTATACATCTAAATCTCTATTCTATTTGGATACTAACTATACAATTATGGAAAGACTACAAGACTAAATCTACTATAATACATAATTGTACATATTCTTGAATTTGGCATATGTATGTATATTTAACACCCCCACAGTCATAGCATACGATCTTCGTACACTGAGACTGTCTCTGAAATCTTCAAAAAGGACCGAGGGAAGACCCTTTGTAAAGATGTCTGCAATTTGATATCCGTATGAGACATGACAGACACGTACTTGTCCACGAGCTACATTCTCTCGAACAAAATGAATGTTCATCTCAATATGTTTAGTGCGTTGGTGATGAACCGGATTCCTAGAAAGGTAGATGACACTAATACTATCACAATAAACCAAAGTAGCTTTCTCAATAGGACAATGAAGTTTTAATAGAAGATTACGTAACTAACATGACTTAGAGACCACATTGGTTACCCCTCGATACTCGACCTTTGCACTAGAACGGGATAACGTTGGTCGCGTTTCTGGATCATGAGACCAAGTTATTCCCGAAAGCATATGATAGCGGGCATTATCTGAAATGCGGTGTCGAACGATCGCCCCAATCAACATTTGTATATGAGACAAGTGTAGACGTCGACAAATTATATAAATGCAGGCCATAATCAAGTGTCCCCTGGATGTACCTAATATTGCGTTTGAGCGCATTCATGTGCTCAATCCTGAGATCATGCATAAATAAACACACATATTGTATGACATATGTAATATCCATTCGCGTGAACGTAAGATACTGAAGGGCTCCTGTAAGACTGTAATAGCGGGTCAGATCCTCATATGAGGAGCCAGCTGTAGCACACAACTTGGGTTTAGTATCAACTGGAGTGGAAGTGGACTTACATGATGACATCACAACCCTCTCAATGATCTCAGCAACATACTTTCTCTGTGATAAGAACAATCCACCTGCATGATGAGTGATAGCAATCCCCAAAAAATAACTCAAGGCTCCCAAGTGCTTCATAGCAAACTTAGAACTGAGCATAGTCATGATAGACTGACGTAAGGGATCAGATGAAGCAGTCAAGATAATATCATACACATATAAGAGTATATAAGCCAATGACGAACCACGCTGATATATGAACAATGAATTATCAGACCTGATGTGAGAGAAACCAATAGTCGACACAAAATCTGTAAACCTTTTATATCAAGCCCTCGGGGACTTCTTAAGCCCATATAAGTGTTATACCCCATATTTCCAGAGTATGTACGTGAGGGCGTACGTAGAAAAGTTTGAGCCTTAAAGTAGGCAAAGGGGCGAAATTTGTTCACAACTAGCGAAAAGAATCGTTTTTCGACGAAACGTTTTACAAAACTTGCGAAGGGAAAATTACGGCTATGTCATTTATAATTTTTGCGGATTTTTCCGAGAGATGAAATATTTTGGACCAACGATAGGGCGACACTTGTCACCCTCAAGTGGACGGTTGTGGTGGCCGAAAGTGGGGCGTTTTCTTGGCATTTTTTTGGGGCCTAAAACAAGGGTCAATGTTTGTGAGGGATTTGTGGAGTAGGGTTAGGGTGCACTTAGGTAAATCTTGACCCTCCACTTGCCCCCCACTTGGCTTGATCATGGCCATTGAATTCCCTATAAATACCCCCCTTTGTTGAAGATTTTCTTCATCCCTCAAACACTTTCTAAGTCTTGAAAACCCTTCCCCCCTTTGGAGGTTTTAGTCCAAGCCTCCACTCCCTTTGAGAGGCCTTGGCCGAGCACACACTTTTCTAGTGGTGCTAGCCGAGAGTACCCCCCCCCCCCCCTCTTGAGAGTTGTTCTCGTAAAAATACCCCCCCTAGTAGAAAAGTATTCTCCAAGTATTGTTACTATTCCAAAATACCTTAGCCTTATACCTTGTAGTATTCCAAAGTTACCTCTATCGTAGAGCAGAATACTACCTTATATTCCCTTGATCAAAACGAAACCCTAAGGAAAACCTTCATAGTCGGTTGAAGTGTTAAGTAAGTTGCGTAGAACTTCTGGGGTTGTTGGAGGCGGGTTGGAGCGCCAGTAGGAGCTAAGCGTTGCTCGGGATCGACATTTAAACTTGGATAATTTTGGGCTTATCGAGGTAAATACTCTTGACCTTATTGTAATTGGA
This sequence comes from Przewalskia tangutica, assembly GCA_029844215.1. Lineage (NCBI taxonomy): Eukaryota > Viridiplantae > Streptophyta > Magnoliopsida > Solanales > Solanaceae > Przewalskia > Przewalskia tangutica. Next base: position 88,444,734 of record CM056721.1, on the reverse strand, counting down.
AATTACATCGTAGTAGTATAGAAATGAATATAAGACTCGTAGAAGGATATTATAGAAGAGAATTGAGCGTAATAGAAGGATATTAAAGAAGAAAGATTGAGTGTACTTACATAGGATTTGTATTTCTGATGAGACTTGTGAAGTTTAACGGGTAGGAAGTCTGCCCAATTTTAGTAGAATAGAGAAGCCTACTGCTTAGAATGTTCTACAGAGTAGTCTAGACATTGATAGACTTATTTAACTGTTATAGGTTGAAGTACTGCGAGTAGCGTGATCTACTTGGAAGGTGGACAAGGCTAGCCGGGTAATAGCGGTGGAGCGTTTTGCTAATAGTCTATAATCGTCGCGAGGTATGTGATTCTTCCTATCCTCTTGAGCATGATATTTTAAAAGAATATGTATATAGTGCGGTGAGCGTCGTGTGTTAACTGAACGTGGTTTTACTCCGATGTCTTTTGACTTGAGTCTAAAGAATCTTGAAGTATTTCAAAAGAATTAAGAAACCTTTTTGAAAGAAGAGTAATACTTGGTTTTAAAAGCTTAAGAGTTATACTAGCTTTATGGAAAGTTAGGTATAATGACTTAAGAGAAATAAATAGAATGGTTTACTGATTTTAGAAGTTAAGAGACTTGACTTAATTGAATTAATATGAATTTTGTTAAAAAGTGTGAAACCTCATTCGTGAGTAATGAGTACTGGGTTTTTAAAAGGAATAATGTTTCTTGATTTGAAATCGAATAAGTATCGAGCAGAACCACTGCGGCTTTAATAACAGAAATGTATTGACTAATTAAGTATTATTAAAACCAGTAGAAACCTCCATCTGCATAGAAGCTAAGATGAGACAAAATGATATTACATTTCCTAGATTATGGCTGCTTTAATAAGATTGATTATGAACAAGAATAACCTACTCACATATAAGACATATGTTTCTCAGATTGTTTTAAAAGAGAATTATATTTATTAAGTGATTAAGACTATGAACTACGAAACCTTTCGAAAATGAGAAACTTGAGCATTTGAAATTAGGCAAACTTGAGCGTTTGGAAAAATAATGATTGTTACTTGATCTTTACAAAAGGGAAGTGTTTTGGTTTACTTAAAAAGATAGTCACTCTATTTTTATACTGCGGGTATCGTGTGACTTTTGTGAAAAGCGGATCTTTTAAAGAATTAACGTCGTAGTACTTGGGGTTTGAAAGCCGAACTTATTGACATAGAATAGAAAGTACCTTGTGTGAATAACTTGACTATGTTGGTTTGTGATAGCACAGTAATACTTTCTTGTTGGTTTGATAAATAAACATGTTAGGATCTTCGTGTGTTAGTGTCTTGTAATGTTGTGTAAGGGGTTTCTTGATTGTGCTTATGTTGTTTAACGATAATTTGTTATGTTAGTATTATATCACTCACCTTGACTTGATCCGGGGTTAAGATGCCTCCGTCTGGGGTAGACTCGGTGATGCAGGACCATGATTCGAGAATACCTCATGCGGGTCGAGGACTATGCGAGCTACGAGTTCGAGTTAGTGTGCGGCCTTTGTGGTCATGCGATTACATGTGGTCATGCGGTGCGAGTCCAGGACAATCTTGGGAGTAGCTACCTCGACGCGGGGAATACCTCATGCGGGCTATGTGAGTGGCATCGCGAGTGCGGGAAGTTCGGGGCTAGGCAGCGCATTTGATCTGCGGGCGAGTGGCGGCTTCGATCATGTGGCGGTCAGGCGGACCTCGTGATACAATTTATGACATTGTTGATGCGTGGGTTTTAGTAGTCGGCTATGCCTTCGTACTTACCGTGCGGTTTTATTATGACACGGTGGGACACGGTGTTCATGTGTATTCCTTGGTGCTTTTATATCATAGGCGCCGGCGGTGAGGAAGGTATTCCACGGCATGATTGATGTCGTGGGCGTGAGACCCATAGTTATATTTGAGTGATGACTTTGAGGCGTGAGTCACGACTTGACATATTCGCTTATTTATTGTGAGCGTAGTTTGGTTATCATACATGTCTCTGCTTTATATAGACTACTATGATTTCATTCTGATATTTTGATTTCACATACTTGGTACTGTTATCGACCTTCTTGAAGTGCGTTAAATGCAGTAGGTAAGTACGCGATCGTTGATCCGCTCTTAGGATCACGATTCGTTTTGGGAAGCTCCGTTTCTTGGAGGCTTATCTTTGGTATAGTCACATCGTTGTAGGTACTTACATTCAGGGTATGGCGGGCCGTCCGCCATTGTTGTATATCATTCTTAAGTGCATGTAATCTTGTTGTGGCGAGTTTGTAAAAAAGATGTAACTGTTCGGTTTTAATTTTTTATATATATGCCGAAAGGCAACTGTTCTTGAGATAAAGCGTATGTCTCTTTTACATTGTTTCATGTTGTGTTTTATATTCGATTACTACGATGTATGTCTACTTGGGTGCGGGGTAAGGCACGATCCAGGCGAGGTTGGTCGTGACAAAAGTGGTATCGAGCGATTAATCCTCGGAAAGTGTCTCAGACCAGTATCTAGTAGAGTCTTGATTATCGGTGTGTTGTGCACCAATAATCGAGAGGCTATAGGATATTTAGGATTGGTTTCCATTCTTCTCACTCTGAGATCGTGCCTTAGAGTTGTGTTATAAGTTGGACCTCTAACGTATTTCTTTCCTTACCGCTATGCCTTCGCGTAAAGCGGCCCGAAGGCGAAGAAGCGGCGAGGAGGCTGCGAGTAAATCTGAGAAGGTTATGAGGGCAGGCCCAATCATCACGATGTGGTGCTTCATTCGAGCGATTCTGCGGCGTCGCGGCCGTGAGTTTCGCCGCGCGGCAGCGATTCTCTGCGGCCATGATATATGAACGCCGGTTCGCGATCGATGCGGAAAGTATAGATTGCAAAGAGGCGACCTGTACTAACTATGGATTTAGCAACGAAAGTATTTTATGTACCGATTTATCACGGGTCTTGATGAGTATCTAAGAGGTTGTGCAAGTAGCTCTTGATCGAGCTTGAGCATGGCTGCGTCTGAACTTATGCGCGGCAGCGAAAGCGTAGGGATCGGCGGGTTAACGAAGATCAGCGAGAAGAGGCGAACAGCGAGGTCCTGGTAACTATCGGCGGACGCCACCGGCCAGCGAGCGGGTTATGCACCTCGCCCGGTCAGAGTGGTCCTCGCGAGGTTGGGACATTCGAGGTATCGGAGTTGGTCGAGCTCGAGGGCTTAGGTTCACGGCTATACGTAGGTTCTAGCCCGGTAGGGTTGATTTTCCTCGATTTTCACGGATATGGCGGCGTCGTCGGGAATGTCATCTTTTGTTGGTGCTTGTTTTACTGCGGCCGTCGGGCCGTGTGTCGAAAAGGTGTCCTAGTAGGAGGATGCAGTAGGAGGACTCGGCTACCAGATCGATTCTGCGGTCGATAGTTCGGAGAGGAAGGGTGTTAGCGGAGGAGGCCACCAGCGCTCGGTGTGGCGTTGTGGTAAGTGTCATTGTGGGAGTGTCGTACTTCCCGGCTTGTTTTGCTTGCGGCGGCGGGCCATTTGCGAGAAATTGTCCAGGCAGGTGGCGCAAATGTAGAGACTCGACCAGGATCGTGGCTAGTTCATCACCTTTCCTAGCTATCGCCCGAGCATGATTGATTGGGACGAGAGGGTAGTGAAGCGGTAGATCTGGTATATCCTTAACCTCAGAGATTTGTTTGTGTAATAAGATGAGTATATCTTAAATGTTATGTTCAGATAGCATTGTGTTAATTGTGATTAGAAATTATGGTTAGTTAAAAGGGTAAGGTTTGGGGATAAGGGAAGGTGTGAGCCTTATAATGTTATACGTATAGACCTTAGAGGCGAGGCCATCTTGGGTAAAAGATTATTTTTATGTTTGACCCTTATCGGAGTGCATAGTATACGTGAGATATGTTGTGTGATAAGTCCCTGAGTGGTATGATATGAAAGAGGGTAGTTGAGCTAAGAAGACCACTAGATTTTCGTGACTCGATGGTGAGATTGTTCCGGATCGGGGAACAAGAGTTTTGCGTGATAGCGGGTCGGGTTGCGGACCAATTGTGGGTCAACCCGCGGCCTGTATTGTGGTGGGGTCAGTTCGGGGTGGTCTCGCCAGGTGGTAGGGTCACGAGGGTGTTAGGCCCAAGTTTAGTTAACCATCGTACGAGTTCGTAGATGCGTTCGACCAGTAGTCGGGCCGATGAGGCCAGCCCCTCTTGTCTTTCAGTCAGGACCGTGTACTCGGCAGAAGGTTATGCGTGATGTTATGTCAGGAAGGTTGTAAGGCTGCACGAGGTGCCCACTTTCACCTTATGTCGAGCGGATGGAGCCAGATTCTGACTATTTCTTTTTCTGGAAGTTTTACCAGGCAGGGTTAGGAACTCAGGTGAGTCTCAGTATCGCATTCGCCCTCGGGCCAGTGTTTGGAATTTTAGGGGTAGCTGTGAGGATGGTTGCCTCCTTTTGAGGGAGTATTTTAATAGCTACCATTTCAGTATTCGAATGTCGCTTTATGACGCCTTGTAGGGGCGGGAGTGTAAGTTGCCGGTCGATTGGTTCGATGTTGGCAAGGTTCAGATAGTTGGTTCATACTTGTTCAGCAGGATGTGGATAGGGTGAAGCTTATCCAGAAGAGGTTATTGGCAGCTCAGAGTCAACAGAAGTTGTGCGGATAATCGGCGGCGGCAGAGTTGAGTTGAAGGTGGGTCTTGAAGGTACCATCGGAAAGGGGTGACGAGTTTTGGAAAGCGAGAAACTTAGCCCGAGGTACTTGAGCGTTTTGGATCCTTTGGAGGATAGGCGGGTTGCTATAAGTTAGCTTTGCGTCCGACGCGTGGGAGAAGCGTCGTCGGTCTTTCATGTTGCTATGTTCGGAAGAGTATCGGAGATCTATCCAGAGTGTTCCCAGTTAATGATGACCAATGTTGGTGATAATAACCCCAAGATTTGGAAACTGAAGCAGTAACAAAAATGTGGTAAGTTATGAGAAAGAGTTCGAGTGTACGAGCAGGGTACGACGAATAAGGGAAGAAGCGAGCATGTATCAAGAACATAGATGTGATCATTTCTTCTATAAAGTGAAGGTGCGAATGGAGTATATTTTAGACCTCGGGTGGGAGCTTGTGTAATAATGGAGGTGATTCCTCGTGGACTTGGATTAAGTATTTACGCATGTGTTATTATATGGCCAGGTGTGGCGTGATTGTTTTCGTAAGTATAGCAGTGAAGACTATACTGGCGCATGTATGTTTTGAGGCTTAGAAGGAACATTCGGTACGAATGTTTCTAAGGAGGGGAGAATGTTATACCCCGTATTTCCAGAGTATGTACGTGAGGGCGTACGTAGAAAAGTTTGAGCCTTAAAGTAGGCAAAGGGGCGAAATTTGTTCACAACTAGCGAAAAGAATCATTTTTCGACGAAACGTTTTACAAAACTTGCGAAGGGAAAATTACGGCTATGTCATTTATAATTTTTGCGGATTTTTCCGAGAGATGAAATATTTTGGACCAACGAGAGGGCGACACTTGTCACCCTCAAGTGGACGGTTGTGGTGGCCGAAAGTGGGGCGTTTTCTTGGCATTTTTTTGGGGCCTAAAACAAGGGTCAATGTTTGTGAGGGATTTGTGGAGTAGGGTTAGGGTGCACTTGGGCAAATCTTGACCCTCCACTTGCCCCCCACTTGGCTTGATCATGGCCATTGAATTCCCTATAAATACCCCCCTTTGATGAAGACTTTCTTCATCCCTCAAACACTTTCTAAGTCTTGAAAACCCTTCCCCCCTTTGGAGAGGTTTTCGTCCAAAGCCTCCTCCCTTTGAGAGGCCTTGGCGAGCACCCCCTTTTCTAGTGGTGCTAGCAGAGTACCCCTCTTGAGAGTTGTTCTCGTAAAAATACCCCTTGGTAGAAAAGTATTCTCCAAGTATTGTTACTATTCCAAAATACCTTAGCCTTATACCTTGTAGTATTTCAAAGTTACCTCTATCGTAGAGCAGGAAATACTACCTTATATTCCCTTCACTACAAAACGAAACCACAAGGAAAACCTTCATGTCGGTTGAAGTGTTAAGTAGAAGTGCGTAGAACTTCTAAGGGTTGTTGGAGCGGGTTGGGCGCCAGTAGGAGAGCTAAACGTTGCTCGGGATCGACATTTAAACTTGGATAATTTTGGGCTTATCGAGGTAAATACTCTTGACCTTATTGTAATTGGAAATTACATCGTAGTAGTATAGAAATGAATATAAGACTCGTAGAAGGATATTCTGAAGAGAATTGAGCGTAATAGAAGGATATTAAAGAAGAAGATTGAACGTACTTACATAGAATTTGTATTCTGATGAGACTTTTGAAGTTTAAAGGGTAGGGAAGTCTTGCCCAATTTTAGTAGAATAGAGAAGCCTCTGCTTAGAATGTTCTACAGAGTAGTCTAGACATTGATAGACTTATATAACCGTTATAGGTTGAAGTACTGCGAGTAGCGTGATCTACTTGGAAGGTGGACAAGGCTAGCCGGGTAATAGCGGTGGAGCGTTTTGCTAATAGTCTATAATCGTCGCGAGGTATGTGATTCTTCCTATCCTCTTGAGCATGATATTTTAAAAGAATATGTATATAGTACGGTAGACGTACGTGTGTTAACTGAACGTGGTTTTACTCCGATGTCTTTTGACTTGAGTCTAAAGAATCTTGAAGTATTTCAAAAGAATTAAGAAACCTTTTTGAAAGAAGAGTAATACTTGGTTTTAAAAGCTTAAGAGTTATACTAGCTTTATGGAAAGTTAGGTATAATGACTTAAGAGAAATAAATAGAATGGTTTACTGATTTTAGAAGTTAAGAGACTTGACTTAATTGAATTAATATGAATTTTGTTAAAAAGTGTGAAACCTCATTCGTGAGTAATGAGTACTGGGTTTTTAAAAGGAATAATGTTTCTTGATTTGAATCGAATAAGTATCGAGCGAACCAACTGCGGCGTTAATAACGGAAATGTATTGACTAATTAAGTATTATTAAAACCGGTAGAAACCTCCATGCATAGAAGCTAAGATGAGACAAAATGATATTACATTTCTAGATTATGGTCGCTTTAATAAGATTGATTATGAACAAGAATAACCTACTCACATATAAGACATATGTTTCTCAGTTGTTTTAAAAGAGAATTATATTTATTAAGTGATTAAGACTATGAACTACTGAAACCTTTGAAAATGAGAAACTTGAGCATTTGAAATTAGGCAAACTTGAGCGTTTGGAAAAATAATGATTGTTACTTGATCTTTACAAAGGAAGTGTTTTGGTTTACTTAAAAGATAGTCACTCTATTTTTATCTGCGGGTATTGTGTGACTTTTGTGAAAGAAAGCGGATCTTTTAAAGAATTAACGTCGTAGTACTTGGGGTTTGAAAGCGAACTTATTGACATAGAATAGAAAGTACCTTGTGTGAATAACTTGACTATGTTGGTTTGTGATAGCACAGTAATACTTTCTTGTTGGTTTGATAAATAAACATGTTAGGATCTACGTGTGTTAGTTTCTTGTAATGTTGTGTAAGGTGTTTTCCCTTGATTTTGCTTATGTTGTTTTTCGATAATCTGTTATGTTAGTATTATATAAGTCACCTTGACTTGATCCCTGGGGTTAAGATGTCCTCCGATGGGGTGTAGACTCGGTGATGCAGGACCATGCTTGAGAATACCTCATGCGGGTCCAGGGACCTATCGCGAGCTACGAGAGTTCGAGTTAGTGTGCGGCCTTTGTGGTCACGCGATGCATGTGGCCATGCGGACTGCGAGTCGGGGCGATCTTGGGAGTAGCTACCTCGATGCGGGAATACCATGCGGGCACATGTGAGTGGCCTATGCGGGTGCGGGAAGTTCGAGGATAGGCGCGCATTTGATATTGCGGCGAGTGGCGGCTTGATCATGTGGCGATGCAGAGCGGACCTCGTGTCTGATTTATGACCTTGTTGATGCGTAGGTTTTAGTAGTCGGCTATGCCTTCGTACTTACCCCGTACGGTTTTATTATGACACAGGTGGGACCTGTTGTTCATGTGTATTCCTTGGTGCTTTTATATCATAGACTGCCGGCAGTGAGGAAGGTATTCCACGGGCATGATTGATGTCGTGGGCGTGAGACCCATAGTTATATTTGAGTGATGACTTTGAGGGCGTGAGTCCCTGACTTGACATATGGCCTTATTTATTGTGAGCGTAGTTTGGTTATCATACATGTCTCCGCTTTATATAGACTACTATGATTTCATTCTGATATTTTCGATTTCATACTTGGTACTGTTATCGACCTCGCCGAGCTGCGTTAAATCTGCAGTAGAAGTACGCGATCGTTGATCCATCTTAGGATCACGATTGGCGTTTTGGGAAGCTCCGTTTCTTGAGGCTTATCTTTAGTATAGTCCCTGTCGTTGTAGGTACTTACATTCGAGGTATGGCGGGCCTGTCCATACGTTGTTATTATATCATTCTTAAGTGCATGAAATGCTGTTGTGGCGAGTTTGTAAAAAAGATGTAGCCGTTCGGATTTAAGTTTTTATATATACGAAAAGACAACTTTTCCTCAGATAAACTGTGTCTCTTTTACATTGTTTCATATTGTGTTTTATATTCCGCTGATTACTCTGATGTATGTCTACTTGGGTGCCCGGGGTAAGGCACCAGTCACGGGCCCGGGTTCGGGTCGTGACAATAAGGACTTCTTCAATAAATAGATATGATGAGGATATTTGAGATCCCTAAACCCCAAAGGCTGATGCATATAGACTCTCTCCTTAACATCACCATGTAAGAAAGCATTTTTCACATCTAGGGCCATGATTTCGAAAGAGCCAAGCTGCTCACAGTGTGAGTGGTAGCCGGTTTGATCACTGGGATAAATGTCTTACCACAATCTACACCAACCTACTGAGTCTTACCATCACCTACAAGACGAGTCTTATGCCTCGCAAATAAACCGTCAGAATTGTCTTTGTGAGAAAAAATTCACATAGACCGAATAATATTAACACCAGATGGACGGGGCACTAACTCTCACGTCTTATTATCAATGAGAGCATTATATTCATCGGTCATGGCAATTTTACAATTCGGGTCATTCAAAGCAGACACATGATTACGGGGTAGTGGCGATTTAAGAACATTAAAATTAAAATTAAAATTTCTTTTTGGTTTAAAAATACCCCCATTGACTTCGGGTGACTAGACCATGGCTCGGGGCAGAATTAGGTGAATTTTGGGAATTTCCGAGACACGGGACGTGCAGGCCAGCAGACAGTGGACCTGCTGGCTCAGAACTGGACACGGTACCTGCTGTAGTCCAGAAAGGCCACTGGAAATCGAGGAATTAACTGGGCCAAAACTAGGCTGGGAAGATGACCCAGTTGTTGGACCCAATAACAACGGTAAGGTAGGACCAGCGGACAAATAATCCCTTAATTATTCATATTAATGAATGAGGTATATATACAAGTTACCTATAGGAAAATCTTTTTCCTACTATACATCTAAATCCCTATTCTATTTGAATACTAACTATACAATTATAAAAAGACTACAAGACTAAATCTACTATAATACACAATTGTACATATTCTTGAATTTGGCATATGTATGTATATTTAACAGTTAGTTGAATCATTGCATTATTATAAATGTCAAAATTAACCCTCAAATAGTATGGATTATATCATGTACATCTTAAAAAGTTAAAAAAAAGTAATTAGGATAATATATATAATTTAAAATTTTCATACCTCTATTTTTTTACTTTAGTTTTGTTTTTATTTTGAAAACCTCTTTTAGCTTCATGGAATATTCTTTTTTTAGAACTTCCAATTTTTAAAAGTGCGTTATCCATCTTATTACTTGTATTATAGCTACTATTAAATTTTACTTCAATTAGTCAATTTTGTGTAACACGTTTATTCTATTTTTATTTCATTTTTAAATCGTTAAAGATCTAATTATTTTTAAAAGTATTTCATTGGTAATTATTTTGAAAATAAATGTATCAATTTTGAATGACAATACAGTTTATAGGTGATACGATATTACAAAATTATAAGAATCACCTGATAATGTTAATTTGAATGGTTTTTCTTATTTATGTGTTTTTTCTTTACCTCAAATTATTTCAAGTAAATCAAATAAAAATACTTGTTTCTATACAATATTATTGGTACTTTTAAACTATTTTTTGGTCGTTGATTTATGATCAACAGGATTTATTATCTCATTCAAAAGTTGAAGTTGAAGGGGATAGTTTTTCAAACTCAAAAGGTTAAAGGGATATCGTGGAATTTTTTTTATGACAATGGATGCTTACTATAAGAAAAATCAAATTATTTATATTAATTGTTGCAACTTCAAATTGAAGAGTTATGTTGTCAATACCATACTTCGGTGGCAAAGTCGGGATCAAGATAATTAGCACACTAACAATTCCATATATAGTTAATAAGTAAATCATAAATTCACTAGGAGAACTTCAAATATAACAACTATTAATAATACCAACAAGTAGTATTGATACATGAAGGTAGTCAGTTAATTATGCTTGATGAAGCGCGGGGCCATAGTCGCGAGTTCGATCCTGCGTAAACCTTTGGTTGGCTGTCACACATGGCTTGCCAAATGTGGTTAATCGGTGGCGTGATTTGCGGTATTGCGTCGGCCCGAGGTTTCTGCTGCGTATTCGAAAGAGTGGCGGTGCGATTCGCCGTCAAAAAAAAAGTAGTATTGCCGTTGAATTTACATGAAAACAGTTATCATTTGCTGTTTTACTAGGAAAGTATTACTTGTAAGATCTCAACTTTTCCAAATCACAACAAAAAAGGCAATACTTATGCCTTTGAGCAACCTTTTGTTGGCAATTAATTAAGAATCACATTAAAACATCGATCACGCACTGAAGTTGGTGGTGCCGTTTGCCTACGTATGTTTTTGCCGCCGATTAACCTACTTTGTGATGTTCATGTTAATTAGTTCATAGGTTTATTTCATGTTGACCACTTTTTTGCCTTTAATTTATTTGCTTCATGTTCCAACCTTAAATTCGTAGAAATTAATTTCCATCGACGTGACAACGTAAAGTTGGACTCACTTTGTGAATCTTATCCATTTGAAGGCATAAAAATTCCAAGGTTACTATATATTATCACTAAAACTCTCATAATACGTCATTCATGTCTGAATAGGTGTGAGAATTGTTTGCTTTACTGAAAAAATATAAAGTATTTTTGGCACGTCGAATACCAATTTCCTAGACTCGTTTCTCAGATGTGCGAGTTATACCAAGCTAATAAATATAAGGAATGAGCTAAATTAACAAGGCTAATCATCTCAAAATTAAAGCTAAGATATTCAGTTCTTGACCTTGAGAAGACATATCACCATGTAGTTAGTACATTCTATTCAAAAGAAAAAACAAATTAAAGATCATAGTCGTCCCAAAAAGACAATATATATTTTGTTTGGCCCATTTAGTCGTTTGCCACGATGCTCCTTATGTTGATGTAACTTTTGGTTGGGTTGTTAGGTGTCGTTTTGAATCCGAAAGGGTCCAAGGAGATGTATCTATCCTAAATCCCCACCAAAATTAATAAATTTCCTAAATAAAAAAAAGAATTCCAAGAATATGGACTAGTATTTTTTTTATGACAGATAAATCATGTAATTTCCAGCCAATCACTACTTTCATTTTGTTTATTTTTCCTTGTTTCCGGGAGCTGTGTATTAGTTGGATAAGAATAACATTGACATGTTGGAAACCTTTCTGTCTCAACGAAAACATGCACTCCATCTCTTTTTCTGTATGCTAGTTAAAATGAAAGTAAGAGAGAGACAGAACCAACCACCCCCTACCTCTCCCCCCACCCAAAAAAAATATAAAAAGGAATTTCCACCGAGTATCGTCTAATTAGTATTTTTCTTTTAAGAAATTAGAGGTTCTTGTAACTCAATTGCTGCTGGAAATATACAAACCGATTCATAGGAAAAACGCTGTCCACACTGAAACCCTAGAACGCTTCTTCAACCTAACTTTCATGCAAACTAAAAGTATATGTATATTCTAAAGATAATCTGTATTAGGACAAATTGTACTTTATACATATTTGTATTTATATTAATGATGATTAATAATATGACACTTGCATTTGTTGAATTATTAGTTGATTGTTTATAATATTTTATAAATACATCCCTAGAATTTACGTAGTTATTAATGATGTGAGAATTAATATTATAACGTAGCTCTTAAATTGCCTCGACTAATGATCATCGAAAATGAGATATCGATGATATGAGATACATCGATCTGCATCATATCCTTAGGGGATGTAGTATGTCTCAGTTGCTACGAGTTATGACAACTCGTGATGGACGCATGGATACTTGTTGAAGTATTGGTATACCCTGCTGATGCACTTTTGTTATATATGTCTAGAGTGTCATCGGCATGTGGGAGATAGAAGTCCTTAGACTTGAGGTCGATACCAACTTGTTTACGGAGTAATGTACTTTGATCATGTCCTAAGCTCAAATGTCTTAGAGATTGAGACGCGACTTGTTTTGGGTACATTACGAAGTAGATAAGATGGTAGTTGAGCCAAAATTAGGATTTATTCCTCGAATGTATCTTCAAGAGAACACTCAGAATCTCATATGGTATTAGGTTGACTAATACGTTGGCCAACGCAATGGACATGTCTTTCATATGGTTCTGTTGTCAACTAATATAGATGGGGAATAATGATCAAGTCATTTGGATAGACACTTGACAAATCCTAAGCTTGATTGAGTGTATCGTGAATGAAAAGATTTTATCTTCCCACATAGAGGTTAAGTTCACATGTTACGTGTAACTATACTTTACATATTGAGTTCGTCTTCCGGCGCAATTTAGGAGTTTCGTGTAGACCCTAATGTTATTAGTGTCGATATGTAAAAGGCCTGAAGTCAAATATTCAACGATTCAAGGATGTAATTATAGAATATGTATATATATGTTCGGTTGATGATCGAGACATTAGAAAGAAATGAAAAAAAGACAGAAAAAGGGGCGAGCATGGCGCGGCAGCGCGTCAAGCGTATGGCGCTTATGCGATGAGTTCGAATGTTGGCTTAGTCTGCTGAGGTTTTAATGGGCTGGCCCATTTGGGGAACCCTAGCTGTCATCTTCAACTATAAATAAGAGGGTTCCCTTCCCATTTCTTCACCCCAAAACTAAGAGAGTATTCTCTTCTAAAGCTCTGCTGGAATTCCTAGCATTCCAAGAGTTAGAAATTACATCAAAATTTTAATAACTTGCAAGTCGAGGAACATTTGCGTGTACACCCTCGGCGTACACCAAAAACTTGAAGATTCCGAGATTGCTACAAAATGTAAGTCTTCGTTCGAAATATTACATTTTACTTTGTGCTTTACATTATATAATTATACTACAATTTGACCGCCATATCGGGTTTGAAACATAAATTTTCAAATTTCGCTACGTGTACGAATTCGACAAAACTCCTATAGTGATATCAGAGCATGAGTTGTTTTGTGTGATTATATGATGAATATTAATGATAATATGTGTTATGATTTGTTTAGATCTAATTTTATGTCGTTAAGAAGCTTTGAAATCCTAAAATCTTTAGAACGCATAGTCATTGTAATTGGATCTGTTAAAACAATGATGTAATCGAAGAAGTCATACCGATCTATCTCTTCTAAGTTGATATGCGTTATCTGAATCGTTTAGAGCATGATGCATTAAAATTAAGAACGAGTAGGAATTGGATGATGGTCGATGAACGTATTGTTTGATGGTGAAAAAGATACAAGTGATAGATCTAAAAATCTGACCCTAAACCAGTTTTAGGGGTTCGAATTTTCGATATTTGTGTTTCTGGAGTTGAGGCGCGGCAACTCCACGATGGAGAGCCGCGGCGCTGCCCATATGACGCCAGAGGCGTCGCGGTTCTGTTATAGAGCGTCGCGGCGCTGTCATTCAGAAAGCTTAAATTAATTTTCGGACTTACGACATCGGGCGCGGCTGCGAAATTTTACAGATCTCTGCCTTACGAGGCCGTGGCGCCACATTGGGGTTGCGACGGCGAACATTTGTAGGTTACGGGTCACCGCCTCGAGCCTTGCGGCATCGACGGTGATTTTAAAAAAATAGAAATTAGAAATTGAAGTTTATAATATTCTGATTCTAATTCTGAAGTTTTTAAAATAACAGAATCTGAAAATATAAGTTTTAATTGGACAGATTTGGTCCTTTCGGGCAAATTTGTAATTAAAGAAAGTTTTTGAAATTGGATTTTAAGTTCTGAAAATTACAAACAGGTCCCTGAAACTTGGAAATATTTTCTGAGAGTTAAAATTGTATTTTCTGAATTTAATAGAGTTTAAATTGAACTTTTAAATTCTTAAGGGACTACAATGTAAATATTAAAAGTTTGCAGATTCCTGAAAATCAGAATTTTAAAATCAGAAAATGTTTAGGGATTGTTTGGCATACACATAGATTTTAGAGTTTAGACAAATAGACTCATGATTATCATTAATGGTATATTATTGTATAATATACAAATGTGTTAAGTGTTTTGCATGTGAAACATTTAAATTATTAGCATAGCGTCCGCAATTATTGTATGGGTAGGCGGCACCCAGTAATTGTTTACTTTGAATGACAACAATAACTGTCTGGGTAGGCGGCGCCCAATATTTGATTAAAACCATCTTATATCATGCATAATGGGTTGATGGTTTCTCATCTAAATGCGTTTAGAAATTGCATGATAGGATGTCATATGATGTATGACATATTTGTTGATCTTGGTTGAAATCCCCGAAAACTGAAAATGTTCTCCTAACATTAAATACAAGTCTAAATTAAAATGCGTCGTCCATTATAATTGTTAGGGTGCAAAATCTTTTTTGGTGATATGAGTATTTATGCCAAAGCATTTGCTCTAAGTCTACGAGGACTCAGGCCCTTTCATAGACGTGTTAAAGTAAAAGTAGATGATAAACTTTTATGGGTATTTACACCAAAGTGTTTGCTCGCAAAGGCCAAATTTACTTAGGTGCTGAAACGCAGTTGCGTAATGAGGTTGGCTTGTTTAGATGAATCTTGGCGCCAAAGTGTCGGACTAATCTAAAGACACAAGATTAAAATGAAAGATATTTAATCAAACCAAGAGTTGCAAATAAGCTTTGTAATTGGTTGAGGACCTACCGAAATATGCTATTGAAGTTATCAGCCAAAGCAAACACGGATATAACATATGTTTGAATCTTGACCCATTATGACCTTAAAATGATTTAGGTCCGTATTCTACCTTGGGATCGTAGAAGTATGCAAAATAGTGGAGCTAATAAAGAAATTCCATGTTAAATTAGCATATAATGAATGTGTATAATTAGGAGAATGAATCTTGATTGCATTTTATGTCTATCTATATCTTCAGATCTTCAGAATGTCGAACTTCTCGTTGAAAATGCTAATGGAATCGAATAGATTGACTGGACCCAATTTTATCGATTGGCTCAGGAATGTTAAGATTGTCCTGAGACAAGAGAAAATTGAGTATGTATTGGACAGAGTATTCCCTACAGTATCTGCCGAAAACTCTATCAAGTATGCTACCTTTGGTAAAGTTGCTTATGAGAAGCACTATGATGACGCCACTTCAACACAATGTTTGATGCTGTCTTCAATGTCTCCTGAATTACAAAGACAACATGAGCACATGGGGCCCAATGAAATGTTAGAACATTTGAAGAGTCTCTATGACTCTCAGTCTCAGACCATGGAGTATGAGCTGCTCATAAAACTCTTTAAATGTAGACTCAATGAAAGGGGGCAGATGTCTCCACATGTGCTGAAAATGATTGAGTTGATCGAAAGGTTGTCCTCCATTGAAATAAAGTTTCACGGCAGAGTTCCCTCCACCCTTATCCTACATTCACTTCCACGGTCGTTTGAGAGTTTTCATTATAAACTATAATATGAATAGAACTAAAGCGAAATTATCGGAGTTGCACAATATGTTGAAGACCTTCGAATCTTCGATCTCCAAGAGCAAACCTGTACTCATGGTTGACTCCTCTAGTCATCCCAAACCGAAAGGTAAGGGACCATAGAAGAGGAAGGGAAAAGTTGTTGTTGTGCCAGCAACAATGAAGCCCAAAGGAGGGGCGAAGAAGAAGAAGAAACTCCCGACAACGGATGTGTGCATGAACTGCAACAGGAAGGGGCACTGGAGGAAGGATTGTACTGCTCCAGGAGGAGGGAAGGGACCATGTGCTCCATCCTCTAGTGGATAAGGTATGTTTGTAATTGAAATAAATCTGTCTATAAATGATTCTCATTCCTGGGTACTAGATACCGTTGTGGCTCACACATTTGTACAAATGTGCAGGGGATAACTGATAGCAGGAAGGTTGGGCCTCGAGAGGTAGACCTGCGCATCAGAAACGGAGTACTAGTTGATGATGAGCATGTGGGAACATATAGACTAGATTTACCTTCCGGCAAAGTTTTAATGTTAAACAATTGTTTTTATGTTCCCTCATTGACAATGAACATTATCCATTCCTGTTTTAGACACTGAGGGCTTTTCCTCAAGCATTTCTAATGGCAATATGATTTTGTCTTATGATGATGTTGTGTATGGAATTGCGCCTCTTGTGAATGGATTGTATACATTAAACTGCCGCAGGGAAATTTTCAATGTACAAAACAAAAGAGCTAAGATAAGTGAAAGAAATTCTACCTACCTGTGACATTGTAGACTTGGTCATATCAATCAAACGAGGATAGAACAGTTGAGGAAATTAAATTACCTTGAACCATTTTGTTACACCCCGTAAGTCCAGGACATGTAAAAGAGAATGTACGTAATGAATCAAGACTTGGAAATTAGTACGAAAGGAAGAATTGTTTTTTCGGCGGAAAATCTTCCGAACGCCGGAAAGAAAAAATGTTCGTTGTTGAGAATTGGATTCTCAAAATGCATTATTTGAAGAGTATGGAACTTTTTAACATTATGGAAATTTATTTTTACGGATTTGGTCATGTGGGGCCCACCCGAGAAATTTTACGTTTTGTGGGGCCCACGAGGGTTACGAAATTTTATGAACGAATGAGAGGGCGACACGTGGCACCCCCCACATGGTCTTGGTCGAAATATAGTAAGGGTAGAATGGTCATTGACCATGGTAGAAGATAAGTCTTCCAAGCTTGATATTGTTGATCAAATCAACTTGCCACTTGTGCTTAATCCTAGTGAAACTCATCTTAGCCACCCATTTGTTTAAGTCTTAGCCATCCAATATGTTTTATATACTAAGCTAGTGCAAGACAAGCTCTTCTAACACTTAGAAAAAAATCACAACACCTTGTTCTTCAAAGAGACCTCTCGGGTTTGGCATATTTCACACAAGAAAAATTTGTAGTTTTGATCCATTGTTCACAAGACTTAAACCCAATGTCCCTAAGGGTATTGTAAGGATATCTCAATAGAAAGATTTCGGAAAAACGACGTTTTCGTATTAGTCGCAAGGCGGAAACTTAAGGAGTTCTTCAACTTTGAAGTTGGAACTTGAAGATGAGTTCTTCATAGGCTTCTAAGGAGTGCTTGGAGCGGATTGGAACTTAAGGAAATGAGCTAAGAATTTCTAAGGCGCGACTTTGAATCTTGGAATTTTTAAGAGCTTATAAAGGTATAATTCTTGTCGTTTTAAGTAATTGAGATTACGTGTTGTTGTAGCTATGGTTATTAGCAAGCATGAAATATATAGTATGAAGTTTGATAATTATATTGTCTATTGGAACCCTAATCCGAAAACTAGCATGTTTAGCCTTAAGATTACAATTCAAGTCGATTATTGGTTTAAGTCGTCGCATGTTGTATAAGAAGGAAATTGTAGTTGTTGAAGTTGGTTATGACTATATAACATGTTAGACCTTAGAACTTGGAATTGGAAAAGTATTGGAAAAGACTTTGAATTGTTGGTTATGTTGTTGGCCGAGAATGGCTTGAATATGGAACTACTTCGTAGTGGGGCGGAATTTTACACGTATTGTAAGGCGTGTAATCCCCTTTGTTTGGTTGTTGTTTTGAGCCTTAAATGTGGCGTGTTGGTTATTGTATTCGGCCTTGAAAAAGGTGGCAAAGTGAGTAGAAACAAAGGAAGTGCTGCCCGATTTTCCGTAGAATTAGAGACCGTATACTTAGTATTATTCTACGTTAGAGACTAGAAGTTGATAGTCTTGTTGTGACCATTATAGGTTGACACTTCTACGTACGGCGTATTCGGCTTAGCTTGTGGATTTAGTAGAAAGGTATGTGAACTATCTCTCTTCTAGCATGATTCCTTAAGATAAAGAAAGTATGTCCTACTCCTTAAATGATCCATTCCTTGGTTGTATTTGGATTGCCTAAAATAGAATTTGTTCTATGTACTTCCTTGATTGTACTTTGATGTTTAAATTGTAAGTTGTATAATCCATTGCCTTAGTGAAGTTGGATTCTTAAAAGTGAAAGTATTTTTACTTAAAGTACATAGAGTCTTGAAAGGGAAGTGGTTTCCAAATCTTTTGGCTAGTGCCTTAGTTCCAAAACCTAAGGGTCGTTATAATGACTTTGGGGAGAGTTAAAAGAGTGATTTACTTAATTATTTTAAGAGATGGGAAATGACATGATTTAAGAGAAGTAACTTGTTTTAAAGGTGTGAGTTACTTGAGGTTTAAAAGTAGAAGAAACTTGTTTTCTAAATATTAAGAGACTTGAAGTATTTTGAAAGTTAAGAAACTTGTTTTGTAAGTATGTGATACTTGGTTTTAAGTATAAGTCTCTTGGTTATAAAAGGAATGAATATGTCTAAAACCATAAAGGGTTATAACGGCTTTATGGGAAGTTGGTTATAACGGCTTTATGGAAGGTTAAGAAAGTTGTCTATTTTGATTATTAGGCATAAGTTGCCTAGATTGTGAAAATTTGAAGTTACTTGATTTCAAGCTTTGAAATGAGTTTTCTAAAAGTGTAGTAACTTACTTTGAAAAATAGACATGCCTTGATACTACGGGTGTTAGTATCTTAGGGTTTTACATAAAAAAGAGTCTTTTGAAAAGAATGTACGTCGTAGTACTTTGGCTTGATTAGCGAGAATTATTCTATGTGTGCCTTGATAAGTACTTTGGCTTGATTAATTGAGAATTATTCTATGTGTGCCTTGATAAGTACTTTGGCTTGATTAATTGAGAATTAAGACTAATAAGAAGTTAGGGGGATTTCTTAACTTGCTTACTTATTGTGTGATAAGCCGGTAGTGCTTATGTTATGTATGATGGCCAGTTGAGGTAGGGTAAGAGTATAAATGAGGGGTGTATCCCCAAAGATCGTTATACCACCTGCTTTATCACTTTCTTCAGGGTAAGAGTATAAATGAGGGGTGTATCCACAAAGATAGTTATACCACCGCTTTATCACTTTCTTGAGTAAAAGTATAAATGAGGGGTGTATCCCCAAAGATCGTTATACCACCTGCTTTATCACTTTCTTCAGGGTAAGAGTATAAATGAGGGGTGTATCCGCAAAGATCGTTATACCACCTGCTTTATCCTCTTCTTCAGGGTAAGAGTATAAATGAGGGGTGTATCCCAGATCGTTATACCACCGCTTTATCATCTTCTTCAGGTAAGAGTATAAATGAGGGTGTATCCCCAAAGATCGTTATACCACATTTAGTGGATTTGCTACCTATACTTTTGATTACTCTCATTGTTAGTAAGGCAATCGTGTCGTTATTTGAGTAGTGACCTTGAGGCGTGCGTCCCCGACTTGATATGATCGCTTATGTATTGTGTCGTAGGTTGGCTATCATACATGTCTCTGTTTTGTTTAGATCGTTATGATTTCATTACTGATTTCATCGCTTCACATACTTGGTACATTCTTCGTCTTGACCTCCTTGAGGCTGCGTTCATGTCGCAGTTTAGGTACTGTTGTTTGGTGATCGGCAGTGTAGGACCCGCTCGAGTTTTGGATAGCTCCTTCGTTGGGAGTTTATCTTTTGGTATAAGTTCTTTCAAGATGTGAGCTTTTGTACAGTTATGGGTACGGCGGGGCCTTATCCCGTCATAGTTCAGTATAACTCTTAGAGGTCTGTATTCATATGTGGGATTGGACTCATGTACAGTGTAGTGTCTTTTATTATGTATATTATATGGCAGCCTTGTCGGCTTTGCCCTTGTACGTATGTTGGTTTAAAAAAAAAGGGTGTTATTTAAATTCCGCAGTTTGCTTAGTTGTTAAGGTAGAAGGGTGCCCAGGTAGGGCACCAGTCACGGGCCCGGGGTTCGGGGCGTGACACATTTGACTTACAATCTTATGGTAACTGTGAATCATGTTTGAAAGGTAAGATGACCATTAAACCTCTTTCTGGAAAGGGGATCCGTGCCGAGGATGTGCTTGAGTTGGTACATACTGATGTATGTGGATCATTTTTGTTATACCCCGTATTTTGAGTATATGCGTGGGGCGTCGTAGAAAAATTTGAAACTTACTAAGGCTTGGCGAATTAATTTTGTTCACAACACCCGTTTAGAGTCGTTTTTTGAAGCGTTTTCCACGACTTTCGTAGGGAATTTCCGCTATGTCATTTTTAATTTTTGCGGATTTTTCCGAGGCGAAGCGTGTTGGGCCAACAAGAGGCGCCACTTGGCACCTCGTATGGCGGGACGTAAGGGGCTCGGATTGGACGAAATGGAGGTGTAGTTGGTAGGATATTTTGTGTGTTAGTTGGTCAAGGACACGTGGGTGAATCTTGGCCTACACTTGCCGTGCACTTGGCAAGATCTTGGCCATTGGTTGGCCTTCACTTGACCTATAAATACCCCTTCCCTTTGAAGACTTCTTCATCCAAAAAAATCTCTAAGTCTTGAGAGCTCCCCCTCCCCATTTCGTGAGGCCCTTGGCAGGAAGTAGCGCCTCCTAGTAGTGTGGCCGTGGGTACCCCTGCCTAGTTGCTTTCGTATAATACCCCTTTGTGGTGTAGAAATACTCTCAAAAGTATTGTTATAATGCCCAAATTACCTTAGCCGTATACCTTGTTGTATTCTAAGGTTATACCTATCTGAAAATGCCGAAATACTATTATACTTCCGTCACAAAACCGAAACCCTAGGAAAATCTCCATAGTCCGTTGGAGTATTGTGTAGAAGTTGGTTAGAACTTCTAAGGGTGGTTTAGAGCGGGTTGAGCGCTCGGAGTTGAGCTAAACGATTGCCGGGATCGACTTTAACTAGGATAATTATGGGCTTATCGAGGTAATTATCTTGTCCTCTATTGTAATTGGAAATTACATATTGTTAGAATATATAGTTAAAGTATACTATATATAGAACTGAACGTAGTTATCGTGATGTCTTTTGACTTAAGCCCGAATAATACTTACAGCGATGTCTTGCGACTTAAGCTGAATTTAAAGAAGAATCTTGAGTAATTACATAGGGCTGTATTACAATAGACTTGTGTAGTAGTGTAGTGGAGTAGAATTGTACCGTTAGGGTTAGACGTATAACCCCCGGTTGGCTTGGTAGCGGCCTCGTTAGAGGAGGAGATTTACTGTTGTTGCGGGAGGTCTTTGAATTTTTGGTAGAATGTTCTACGATGAGATCTAAATGTTAATAAGCGCCTTGTGGCCTTATAGGTTGAAGTACTACGTGTGGCGCGATCTACTTGGCAAGGAGTAGCAAGCGGTTGGAAGTACTTGGAGCGTTTTGCTATTAGTCGATACTCGTCGCGAGGTATGTGAACCTCTTCCTATCTCTTCTAGCATGATATGTGTGAACTATGTAGTACGGTGAGCGTACGTGTGCTAACGTATTTGATTGGTTTAAAACATAAAGTGTTATAACGGCTTTATGGGAAGTTGGTTATAATGACTTTATGTTGGTAAGAAAATACTTGTGGTCTTTAAAAGGTAACGATTTGAACTATAAGCGGCTTGTTATGTGTTAATAAAGAACTTGAAGTATTTCAAAAGATTTTGAATCATTTTGAAAGAAGAAGTAATACTTGGTTTTGCAAAACTTAAGAGTTATACTAGCTTTATGGGAAGTTAGGTATAACGGCTTAAGAATGTTTCTTGATTTGGAAATCGTAATGTGTCGACAAACCACCGCAGCGTTAATAAAAGGAAATGTTTTGACTAATTAAGTATTATTAAAACCGGTAGAAACTTCCATCTGCATAGAAGCTAAGATGAGACAAAATGATATTTCCTAGATCACAATTTCTTGTAATAAGATTGTTATAAACAAGAATATCCTACTCATATAAGACTTATGTTTCAGATTGTTTTAAAAGAGAATTATATTCTTAAAAGAATAAGACTAGGAACTACGAAACCTATCTAAAATAAGAAACGTGAACATTTGAAATTAGGCAAACTTGGACGATTGGAAAATAATGTTGTTACTTGATTTTACAAAGGTAAGTGTTTTGGTTTATTTAAAAAGATCACTCTATTTTATACTACGGGTATTGTGTGACTTATGTGAAAGCAACGGATCTTTTAAAAGATTTAATGTATGAAGTACTTTAGGGGTAGATACGAACTTGTTAGCTTAAAGTACCTTGTGTGTATAACTCGATTGTGTTGGTTTGTGATAGCCTTGTAATACTTTCTTGTTGATTGATAAGTAAACATGCTAGGATGCTACGTGTGTTAGTATCTTGTGATGTTGTGTAAAGGGGTTTTCCTTTGTTGTGCTTATGTTGCTTAACGATAAGCTGTTGTGTTAGTATTTTACATCACTCATCTCTTGAGATGATTCCGGGTTGCCCTCCGATGTGGGAGTAGACTTCAGCGGTCGATGGACCTATGATTCGAGAATACCTCATGCAGGTCCCGAGGGCCTACGCGAGCTACGAGTTCGAGTTAGTGTCGTCCTTTATGGGCATGCGGTCCATGTGGCCATGCGATGCGAAGTCGGGGCGACGCGGGAGTAGCTACCCTCGACGCGGGAATACCTCATGCGGGCGATGAGATTGGCCTACGCGAGCTGCGGAAAGTTCGAGGGCTAGACGCGCGCATTAGATCTGCGGGCAAGTGGCGGCTTTGATCATGTGATGATGCAGACAGATCTTATAATCTGATTCATGACCTTGTTGGTGCTGTAGGTGTTAGTAGTCGGCTATGCCTTCGTATTTACCTCAGCGTTTCATTATGGCACAGTGGGACTGGTGTTCATGTGTGTTCCTTGGTGCTTTTATATCATAAAGCGCTTCAGCGATGAGGAAAGGTATTCCACGGGCATGATTGATATTGTGGGCGTGAGACCCATTGTTATATTTGAGTGATGACTTGAGGCGTGAGTCACGACTTGATATATCGCTTGTTTATTGTGAACGTAGTTTTGTTATCATACATGTCTCTCGCTTTATATATCGCTATGATTTCATTCTGATATTTTCGATTTCACATACGGTACTGTTGTCTTGACCTCCTTGAGGGCGTTCATCTACGCCAGTAAAGGTACACGATCGTTGATCCTCGCTCTTAGGAGTCACGATTCGGCGGGAAAGCTCCGTTTCTCGGAGGCTCGTCTTGGTATAGTCCCTGTTGTTGTAGGTGCTTACGTTCGAGGGTATGGCGGGGCCTGTCCGTCGTTGTTGTCATATCATTCGTAGAGTGCAGTAATCTTGTTGGGCGGGGTTTGTAAAAGGATTAAACTGCTCATGTTGAAAAAGTTGTTATTTACATATATGCGAAAGGCAAGTTTTCTCAATTATTGTTTCATATAACATAATATGTCTTGTATCGTTTTAAGTTCGTGATTACTCGATGTTGTATCACCAGGGTGCGGGGTAAGGCACGATCACGGGCGGAATCGGGTCGTGACAAAGTGGTATCGAGCAGGTTATCCTCGGAAAGTGTCTGAGCCGTATCCGTAGAAGTCTTGATTATCGGTGTGTTGTGCACCACACCAATAATCGTGAGGCTATAGGGTATTTAGGATTGGTTTCTATTCTTCTCACTCGAGATCGTGCCTTAGAGTGTGTTGTAAGTTGGACCCTCCAGCGTATTTATTTCCCTTACCGTTATGCCTCGCGTAGGCAACCCGGCCGGGAGGGCAAAGCGGCGGAGGCTGCGAGTAGAGTTCAGAGGGTGGCGAGGGCGAGCCCAATCATTACCTAGGGTAGTGCTTCATTCGGGAGTTTTGCGACGTCACTAGCCCCGCAGAGTTTGGCACGGCAGCGGCGGTTCCCAGCTGCGGCCATGATATTTGAACGCCCGTTCCACGGCCGGAACAGTGAATATAGAGTGCAAAGAAAGACGACCACATTACTAGTATGGATGTGGCTACGAGAGTATACCGATGTACCACGGGTCTTGATGACTATCTAAGAGAGGTTGTGCAAGAGTAATTCTTGATTAGGCTTGAGCATGGCACGTATGCGGGCTTATGCGCAGCGAGCCAAAACGTAGAGATTTACGGGTTAACAAAGGACAGCGGAGAGGCGAGCGGCGAAGGTCCTTTAGTAACTTTCGGCGAGTCGCCTCACGGCCATTAGATATGCACCTCCGCCGATGCAGTGGTCTTCCACGATTTCGGGGCGTTCGGGGTGCGAGGAGTTGGCGAACTCCGTGGCTTAGGTTGCGATGTAATGACGCCATTCCGGAATGTCGTCTTTTAGTTAATCTTGTTGTACCTACGACCGTCCGGTCCGATGTCGATGGGGTGTCCTTGTAGGAGGACTTAGCCTTGAGGATCGGTGGGTAGTTCGTCATCTTCCTTAGCTATGAGCCTACGTGGCGAGTTTGATTAGAACGACTAAGGGAGTGAAGCGATAGATATAGATATATCTTTAACCTCAGAGATCGGTATGTGTGATAAGGTGAGTATACCTTAAGTGCTATGTTCGATAGCGGTGTGTTAGTCGTGATTAGATCATGGTTGTTTAACCGAGTAAGATTTTGGGGATAGAGAAGGTGTGAGCCTTAGAGCTTTTTACGTAAAGACCTTAGAGGTGAGGCCATCTCGAGAAAGGTGTAGTGTTATGTTTGACCACTTATCGGAAGTGCATAGTGCCGTGAGTTATGTTGGGATAGGTCCCAGTAGTGTGGAATGAAAGGGGGTAGTTGAGCTAAGAAGACCGCTAGGTTTTCAAACGTGATTAGTGAGATTGTTAGGATCGGGAGCTAGTATTGTGCGGCGTTGCGGGTCGGGTTGAGGCCACGTTGCGGGTCAACCCGCGGTAGGTTAGTGGTGGGGTCAGGTTGTGGTGGTCCCTTGTGTTAGGGTTGTGAGGATGTTAGGCCCAAGTTTAGTTAACCGAACGAGTTCGTGGACGCGTTCGACGGTGGTCGGGCGATGGGGCAGCCATCGTGTTCTTGGTCGACCGTTTCTACCGTGTTGAGTTATCGAGAAGGTTGTAGGGCTGCACGAGGTGCCTACCTACACCTTAAGGCAGACAGTGGAGCCCAGGTTACGGCTGCTTCTTTTTCTGGAGGTTTTGCCAGGCAAGGTTAGGAACTCAGGTGAGTCTCAGAATCGCATTCGCCCTCGGGCCAGTGTGTGTATCTCAGAGGTAGTCGTGGGGATTATTGTCCCCTGTGGAGGAAGTGTTTAAGCTACCATTTCAGTGTTCGGATATCGCCTTATGAAGCCTTGTAAGGGCGGAAGTGTAAGTTCTTGGCCGATTGGTTCGATGTTGGCAAGGTTGACGATTAGTTCAGCTTGTTCCGGTATGTGGTTAGGGTGTGACGAGTTTTGGTATGACAGAGGAACTTAGCCCGTGTTACTTTGGGCCGCACGAGTTCATGTGAAGGATAGGCGGGTTGCCTATATGATAGCTTTTGCCGTCCGACTTAGGAGGCGACGTCGATCTTTTCGTATTGTTATGATCGGAAAGTATCGGAGAATCCATCCGCAGTGTTCCCGATTAATGATGACCACGTTAGAGATAGTAACCCGAGTCTTGGAAACTGGCCGTATCGAATGTGGTAAGAGTTCGAGTGTCACGACGGCCTCGAAGTCATGGCGGCCGGTACCATTTGTTGGGTCGTCGAGCAAGGCTCGCGACAAAGTGACAAAAGTGGTACCATTTGTTGGGTCGCCGGAGAAGGTTAATGCCTCAGGCAAAGTGACAAAGTGGTATCTACGACGAGTAAAGAGAGAAGCGAGCATGTATGGCGGGCATAGATGTGATCATTTCTTTTGTAAAGAGAAGGTGCGGAGGAAGTATATTTTAGACCGGTGAGAGTGTTTTGTGGTGATGATTAGAGTGTTTCTCGTGGACTTTGATGTAAGTATTTACGCAGTGTAGTGGCCGTGGCGATTGTTCTCGTAAGTATAGTAGTGAAGACTATCTTGGCGTTTGTTTTGAGACTTATAAGAAACATTCGGACGAATGTTTCTAAGGAAGGAGAATGTTATACCGTATTTTGAGTATATGCGTGGGGCGTGCGTAGAAAATTTGAAACTGTACTAAGGCTTGGCGAATTAATTTTGTTCACAACACCCGTTTAGAGTCGTTTTCGACTAAACGTTTTCCACGGCTTCGTAGGGAATTTCGGCTATGTCATTTTTAATTTTTGCGGATTTTTAGAGAGGCGAAGCGTGTTGGGCCAACAAGAGGCGCCACTTGGCACCCTCCCATTAGCGGGCGTAAGGGCTCGGATTGGACGAAATGGAGGTGTAGTTGGTAGGATATTTTGTGTGTTAGTTGGTCGAGGACACGTGGGTGAATCTTGGCCTACACTTGCCTTGCACATGGCAAGATCTTGGCCATTGGTTGGCCTTCACTTGACCTATAAATACCCCTTCCCTTTGAAGACTTCTTCATCCAAAAAAATCTCTAAGTCTTGAGAGCTCCCCCTCCCCATTTCGTGAGGCCCCCTTGGCCGAGAGTAGCGCCCCTCCCCTCCTAGTAGTGTGGCCGTGGGGTACCCCCCTAGCCTAGTTGCTTTCGTATAATACCCCCCCTTTGTGGTGTAGAAATACTCTCAAAAGTATTGTTATAATGCCCAAATTACCTTAGCCGTATACCTTGTAGTATTCTAAGGTTATACCTATACGAAAAGCCCAGAAATACTATTATACTTCCGTCAGTCACAAAACCGAAACCCTAGGAAAATCTCCATAGTCCGTTGGAGTATTGTGTAGAAGTTGGTTAGAACTTCTAAGGGTGGTTTAGAGCGGGTTGGAGCGCTCGGAGTTGGAGCTAAACGATTGCCCAGGATCGACTTTAACTAGGATAATTATGGGCTTATCGAGGTAATTATCTTGTCCCTCTATTGTAATTGGAAATTACATATTGTTAGAATATATAGTTAAAGTATACTATATATAGAACTGAACGTAGTTATCGGCAATGTCTTTTGACTTAAGCCTGAATAATACTTACGGCAATGTCTTGCGACTTAAGCCTGAATTTAAAGAAGAATACTGAACTGTAATTACATAGGGCTGTATTACAGTAGACTTGTGTAGTAGTACCGTGGAGTAGAATTGTACCCGTTAGGGTTAGACGTATAACCCCCCTGGTTGGCTTGGTAGCCGGCCTCGTTAGAGGAGGAGATTTACGCTGTTGCGGGGGGGGGGAGGTGCTGCCGAATTTTCGGTAGAATGTTCTACGATGAGATCTAAATGTTAATAAGCGCCTTGTGGCCTTATAGGTTGAAGTACTACGTGTGGCGCGATCTACTTGGCTTAAGGAGTAGTCGACGGTTGGAAGTACTTGGAGCGTTTTGCTATTAGTCGATACTCGTCGCGAGGTATGTGAACCTCTTCCTATCTCTTCTAGCATGATATGTGTGAACTATGTAGTACGGTAGACGTACATGTGCTAAACGTATTTGATTGGTTTAAAACATAAAGTGTTATAACGGCTTTATGGGAAGTTGGTTATAACAGCTTTATGTTGGTAAGAAAATACTTGTGGTCTTTAAAAGGTAACTGATTTGAACTATAACTGGCTTGTTATGTGTTAATAAAGAACTTGAAGTATTTCAAAAGATTTTTGAATCATTTTGAAAGAAGAAGTAATACTTGGTTTTTGCAAAACTTAAGAGTTATACTAGCTTTATGGGAAGTTAGGTATAACGGCTTAAGAATGTTTTACTGATTTCGGAAATCAGAATGTGTATCGACAAACCACTGCAGCGTTAATAAAAGGAAATGTTTTGACTAATTAAGTATTATTAAAACCAGTAGAAACTTCCATCTGCATAGAAGCTAAGATGAGACAAAATGATATTTCCTAGATCACGGCTGCTGTAATAAGATTGTTATAAACAAGAATATCCTACTCACATATAAGACTTATGTTTCTCAGATTGTTTTAAAAGAGAATTATATTCTTAAATGAATAAGACTAGGAACTACGAAACCTTTCTAAAATAAGAAACGTGAACATTTGAAATTAGGCAAACTTGGACGTTTGGAAAATAATGTTGTTACTTGATTTTACAAAGGTAAGTGTTTTGGTTTATTTAAAAAAGACAGTCACTCTATTTTATACTACGGGTATTGTGTGACTTATGTGAAAGCAACGGATCTTTTAAAAAGATTTAATGTATGAAGTACTTTAGGGGTAGATACCCGAACTTGTTAGCTTAAAGTACCTTGTGTGTATAACTTGATTGTGTTGGTTTGTGATAGCCTTGTAATACTTTCTTGTTGATTGATAAGTAAACATGCTAGGATGCTACGTGTGTTAGTATCTTGTGATGTTGTGTAAAGGGGTTTTCCTTTGTTGTGCTTATGTTGTACGATAAGTTGTTGTGTTAGTATTTTACATCACTCATCTCTTGAGATGATTAGGGGTTGCGCCTCCGACGGGGTAGACTCAGGCGGGTCGATGGACCTATGATTCGAGAATACCTCATGCAGGTCCTGGGGGCCTATGCGGAGCTACGAGAGTTCCAGGTTAGTGTCGTCCTTTATGGGCATGCGGTCCATGTGGCCATGCGGACTGCGAAGTCGGGGCGATCGGGAGTAGCTACCCTCGATGCGAGGAATACCTCATGCGGGCGATGAGATTGGCCTATGCGAGCTGCGGAAAGTTCGGGGCTAGACGCGCATTAGATCTGCGGGAAAGTGGCGGCTTTGATCATGTGGCGATGCAGACAGATCTTATAATCTGATTCATGACCTTGTTGGTGCGTAGGTGTTAGTAGTCGGCTATGCCTTCGTACTTACATGCGTTTTCATTATGGCACAGTGGGACACGGTGTTCATGTGTGTTCCTTGGTGCTTTTATATCATAAGCTGCGTGATGAGGAAGGTATTCCACGGGCATGATTGATATTGTGGGCGTGAGACCCATTGTTATATTTGAGTGATGACTTGAGGCGTGAGTCACGACTTGATATATTGCTTGTTTATTGAATCGTAGTTTTGTTATCATACATGTCTCTGCTTTATATATCGCTATGATTTCATTCTGATATTTTGATTTCACATACTCGGTACTGTTGACCGACCTCGCCCGGCTGCGTTCATCTGCAGTAAAATCGCGATCGTTGATCCTCGCTCTTAGGGTCACGATTCGGCGCTTGGGAAAGCTCCGTTTCTCGGAGGCTCGTCTTAGTATAGTCCTGTTGTTGTAGGTGCTTACATTCGGGGTATGGCGGCCCCTGTCCGTCGTTGTTGTCATATCATTCGTAGAGTGCATGTAAATCTTGTTGTGGGCAGGGTTTGTAAAAAGGATTAAACTGTTCATGTTGAAAAAGTTGTTATTTACATATATGCCGAAAGGCAAGTTTTTCTCAGATTATTGTTTCATATTTCATAATATGTCTTGTATCGTTTTAAGTTCCGCTGATTACTCTGATGTTGTATCACTAGGGTGCCCGGGGTAAGGCACCAGTCACGGGCCCGGAATCGGGTCGTGACAATTTTCGACTCAAGCTAGAGAAGGTTTTTCTTACTTTATTAATTTTACAGACGACTTGACAAGGTATGGATATTTTTTTTTGACAAGGTATGTATATGTGTATCTTATGAGACACAAATCCGAGGCCTTCGAAAAGTTTAAGGAGTATAAGTGTGAATTTGAGAAACAACTCTCAAAGAGTATCAAGACTCTTCGATCTGATCGAGGAGGTGAATACTTAAGTAAATAATTTCTAGATTATTTAAAGCTACATGGAGTTCATTCAGATGGGCACCTTCTGGAACACTCAGATGAATGGTGTTGCCGAGAGGAGAAACAGAACCTTGCTTGACATGGTTCAATCCATGATGAGTTTTTCAGCTCTACCTACATACCTTTGGGTATATGCTATACTAACCTCGATATATGTTCTGAACAGAGTTCCTTCTAGATCAGTTGAAAATATGCCATATGAGGTATGGTGTGGCAAGAAGCCATCACTTAGACACATGAGGCCCTGGGGGTGTCCTACATATGTCAAGAAGTGGATCACTGATAAGTTGGAGTCAAAGAGTGAGAAATGTTACTTCTCTTGAAGATAAATATGTCTACAAGGAAGAGAGTTGCACAGAGATAGAACTTGAAGAAATTCAAGAACAAAGTAACATAGAGGTTGAATCCTTGCCAGATGATAAAGGCAAGAATTCAGTAGGAGCTTTTGGCGAAGATTGGGTACTCAGGGTACGCCATTCGGCCAGTGGGAGTGCTACGAGGAGTAATGCAGAAATACAAGATCCTCCTACACAGACCTTGGGAGCAAGTGGACCAGTTGCACCTCCTCCCATTCAGGAAAGACATGAAAATTATATTCCTGAAAGCTCTAATGTTGGTGGATCAACCAACGCATGCTAACCTTCTCACAATCGTAATATACCAGAATCGAATCGGAAGATACTCAACTCTGTAGTTCTACTAGAACTCATCGTCCTCCGGAAAGACTAAATCTACTTGTGGAAACACAAAATGAGTTAGATATTTCCGATAATGATGAGCCTACAACCTACAACGAATAAATGCTAGACATTGATTCGAAGAGATGGCAAGAAGCCATGAAAACCGAGATGGAATCTATGTATATCAATCAACTGTGGAACTTGGTTGATTTGTCAAATGAGGTTAAACCCATAGGATGAAAATGGGTCTTCAAGTTAAGATTGACGATTTGGCGTTCGGACTTATAAGTCTAGACTAGTGGCTAAAGGTTTTAATCAGCGTCCTGGTGTGGATTATGATGAAATATGTTCACCTGTTGCTAAGATTAAGTCTATTCGGATTTTGTTTGCGATAGCTGCACATTATGATTATGACATTTGGCAGATGGACGTCAAATCTGCATTCCTCAATTGTAATCTAATTGAGGAAGTGTATATGAAACAACCCGAGGGTTTTTCATTCGAGTCTAGACCAAAAGCCGTGTGCAAGCATGAGATATATAGTATGAAGTTTGATAATTATATTGTCTATTGGAACCCTAATCCGAAAACTAGCATGTTTAGCCTTAAGATTACAATTCAAGTCGATTATTGGTTTAAGTCGTCGCATGTTGTATAAGAAGGAAATTGTAGTTGTTGAAGTTGGTTATGACTATATAACATGTTAGACCTTAGAACTTGGAATTGGAAAAGTATTGGAAAAGACTTTGAATTGTTGGTTATGTTATTGGCCGAGAATGGCTTGAATATGGAACTACTTCGTATTAATTGTGGGGCGGAATTTTACATGTATTGTAAGGCGTGTAATCCCCTTTGTTTGGTTGTTGTTTTGAGCCTTAAATGTGGCGTGTTGGTTATTGTATCCGGCCTTGAAAAAGGTGGCAAAGTGAGTAGAAACAAAGGAAGTCTTTGCTAGATTTTCCGTAGAATTAGAGACCGTATACTTAGTATTATTCTACGTTAGAGACTAGAAGTTGATAGTCTTGTTGTGACCATTATAGGTTGACACTTCTACGTACGGCGTATTCGGCTTAGCTTGTGGATTTAGCCGAAAAGGTATGTGAACTATCTCCTCTTCTAGCATGATTCCTTAAGATAAAGAAAGTATGTCCTACTCCTTAAATGATCCATTCCTTGGTTGTATTTGGATTGCCTAAAATAGAATTTGTTCTATGTACTTCCTTGATTGTACTTTGATGTTTAAATTGTAAGTTGTATAATCCATTGCCTTAGTGAAGTTGGATTCTTAAAAGTGAAAGTATTTTTACTTAAAGTACATAGAGTCTTGAAAGGGAAGTGGTTTCCAAATCTTTTGGCTAGTGCCTTAGTTCCAAAACCTAAGGGTCGTTATAATGACTTTGGGGGGAGTCAAAGGAGTGATTTACTTAATTATTTTAAGAGAGGGGAAATGACATGATTTAAGAGAAGTAACTTGTTTTAAAGGTGTGAGTTACTTGAGGTTTAAAAGTAGAAGAAACTTGTTTTCTAAATATTAAGAGACTTGAAGTATTTTGAAAGTTAAGAAACTTGTTTTGTAAGTATGTGATACTTGGTTTTAAGTATAAGTCTCTTGGTTATAAAAGGAATGAATATGTCTAAAACCATAAAGGGTTATAACGGCTTTATGGGAAGTTGGTTATAACGGCTTTATGGAAGGTTAAGAAAGTTGTCTATTTTGATTATTAGGCATAAGTTGCCTAGATTGTGAAAATTTGAAGTTACTTGATTTCAAGCTTTGAAATGAGTTTTCTAAAAGTGTAGTAACTTACTTTGAAAAATAGACATGCCTTGATACTACGGGTGTTAGTATCTTAGGGTTTTACATAAAAAGGAGTCTTTTGAAAAGAATGTACGTACGTAGTACTTTGGCTTGATTAATTGAGAATTATTCTATGTGTGCCTTGATAAGTACTTTGGCTTGATTAATTGAGAATTATTCTATGTGTGCCTTGATAAGTACTTTGGCTTGATTAATTGAGAATTAAGACTAATAAGAAGTTAGGGGGATTTCTTAACTTGCTTACTTATTGTGTGATAAGCCGGTAGTGCTTATGTTATGTATGATGGCCAGTTGAGGTAGGGTAAGAGTATAAATGAGGGGTGTATCCCCAAAGATCGTTATACCACCTGCTTTATCACTTTCTTCAGGGTAAGAGTATAAATGAGGGGTGTATCCCCAAAGATCGTTATACCACCTGCTTTATCACTTTCTTCAGGGTAAGAGTATAAATGAGGGGTGTATCCCCAAAGATCGTTATACCACCTGCTTTATCACTTTCTTCAGGGTAAGAGTATAAATGAGGGGTGTATCCGCAAAGATCGTTATACCACCTGCTTTATCCTCTTCTTCAGGGTAAGAGTATAAATGAGGGGTGTATCCCCAAAGATCGTTATACCACCTGCTTTATCATCTTCTTCAGGGTAAGAGTATAAATGAGGGGTGTATCCCCAAAGATCGTTATACCACCTGTTTCCGTGGATTTGCTACCTATACTTTTGATTACTCTCATTGTTAGTAAGGCCTTTGTGTCTTTGTTATTTGAGTAGTGACCTTGAGGCGTGCGTCCACGACTTGATATGACCGCTTATGTATTGTGTCTTTGTAGGTTGGCTATCATACATGTCTCTGTTTTGTTTAGATATTATGATTTCATTCTGATGCTTCATCGCTTCACATACTTGGTACATTCTTCGTCGACCTCCTTCGGGGGGCTGCGTTCATGTCGCAGGTTTAGGTACGCTGTTTGGTGATCGGCAGGTATAGGACCCTGCTCAGAGTTTTGGATAGCTCCTTCTGTTCGGGAGTTTATCTTTTTGGTATAAGTTCTTTCAAGATGTGCTTTTATGCGATTATGGTACGGCGGGGCCTTATCCGTCATAGTTCAAGATAACTCTTAAGTGCGTATTCATATGCGGGATTGGACTCGTATGCAGTGTAGTGTCTTTTATTATGTATATTATATGGCGCCTTGTCGGCTTTGCCTTATCGTATGTTGGTTTTAAAAAGAAAAAAAAGGGTGTTATTTAAATTCCGCAGTTTGCTTAGTTGTTAAGGTAGAAGGGTGCCCAGGTAGGGCACCAGTCACGGGCCCGGGGTTCGGGGCGTGACACATTTGACTTACAATCTTATGGTAACTGTGAATCATGTTTGAAAGGTAAGATGACCATTAAACCTCTTTCTGGAAAGGGGATCCGTGCCGAGGAGGTGCTTGAGTTGGTACATACTGATGTATGTGGATCATTTTCGACTCAAGCTAGAGAAGGTTTTTCTTACTTTATTAATTTTACAGACGACTTGACAAGGTATGGATATTTTTTTTTGACAAGGTATGTATATGTGTATCTTATGAGACACAAATCCGAGGCCTTCGAAAAGTTTAAGGAGTATAAGTGTGAATTTGAGAAACAACTCTCAAAGAGTATCAAGACTCTTCGATCTGATCGAGGAGGTGAATACTTAAGTAAATAATTTCTAGATTATTTAAAGCTACATGGAGTTCATTCAGATGGGCACCTTCTGGAACACTCAGATGAATGGTGTTGCCGAGAGGAGAAACAGAACCTTGCTTGGCATGGTTCAATCCATGATGAGTTTTTCAGCTCTACCTACATACCTTTGGGTATATGCTATACTAACCTCGATATATGTTCTGAACAGAGTTCCTTCTAGATCAGTTGAAAATATGCCATATGAGGTATGGTGTGGCAAGAAGCCATCACTTAGACACATGAGGCCCTGGGGGTGTCCTACATATGTCAAGAAGTGGATCACTGATAAGTTGGAGTCAAAGAGTGAGAAATGTTACTTCTCTTGAAGATAAATATGTCTACAAGGAAGAGAGTTGCACAGAGATAGAACTTGAAGAAATTCAAGAACAAAGTAACATAGAGGTTGAATCCTTGCCAGATGATAAAGGCAAGAATTCAGTAGGAGCTTTTGGCGAAGATTGGGTACTCAGGGTACGCCATTCGGCCAGTGGGAGTGCTACGAGGAGTAATGCAGAAATACAAGATCCTCCTACACAGACCTTGGGAGCAAGTGGACCAGTTGCACCTCCTCCCATTCAGGAAAGACATGAAAATTATATTCCTGAAAGCTCTAATGTTGGTGGATCAACCAACGCACAAGAACCTTCTCACAATCAGAATATACCTGTAACTGAACTGGAAGATACTCAACTCTGTAGTTCTACTAGAACTCATCGTCCTCCGAAAAGACTAAATCTACTTGTGGAAACACAAAATGAGTTAGATATTTCCGATAATGATGAGCCTACAACCTACAACGAATAAATGCTAGACATTGATTCGAAGAGATGGCAAGAAGCCATGAAATCCGAGATGGAATCTATGTATATCAATCAACTGTGGAACTTGGTTGATTTGTCAAATGAGGTTAAACCCATAGGATGAAAATGGGTCTTCAAGAAGAAGATTGATGCATTTGGCAAGGTTCAGACTTATAAGTCTAGACTAGTGGCTAAAGGTTTTAATCAGCGTCCTGGTGTGGATTATGATGAAATATGTTCACCTGTTGCTAAGATTAAGTCTATTCGGATTTTGTTTGCGATAGCTGCACATTATGATTATGACATTTGGCAGATGGACGTCAAATCTGCATTCCTCAATTGTAATCTAATTGAGGAAGTGTATATGAAACAACCCGAGGGTTTTTCATTCGAGTCTAGACCAAAAGCCGTGTGCAAGCATGAGATATATAGTATGAAGTTTGATAATTATATTGTCTATTGGAACCCTAATCCGAAAACTAGCATGTTTAGCCTTAAGATTACAATTCAAGTCGATTATTGGTTTAAGTCGTCGCATGTTGTATAAGAAGGAAATTGTAGTTGTTGAAGTTGGTTATGACTATATAACATGTTAGACCTTAGAACTTGGAATTGGAAAAGTATTGGAAAAGACTTTGAATTGTTGGTTATGTTATCGTCGAGAATGGCTTGAATATGGAACTACTTCGTATTAATTGTGGGGCGGAATTTTACATGTATTGTAAGGCGTGTAATCCCCTTTGTTTGGTTGTTGTTTTGAGCCTTAAATGTGGCGTGTTGGTTATTGTATCCGGCCTTGAAAAAGGTGGCAAAGTGAGTAGAAACAAAGGAAGTGCTGCTCGATTTTCCGTAGAATTAGAGACCGTATACTTAGTATTATTCTACGTTAGAGACTAGAAGTTGATAGTCTTGTTGTGACCATTATAGGTTGACACTTCTACGTACGGCGTATTCGGCTTAGCTTGTGGATTTAGCCGAAAAGGTATGTGAACTATCTCCTCTTCTAGCATGATTCCTTAAGATAAAGAAAGTATGTCCTACTCCTTAAATGATCCATTCCTTGGTTGTATTTGGATTGCCTAAAATAGAATTTGTTCTATGTACTTCCTTGATTGTATTTTGATGTTTAAATTGTAAGTTGTATAATCCATTGCCTTAGTAAAGTTGGATTCTTAAAAGTGAAAGTATTTTTACTTAAAGTACATAGAGTCTTGAAAGGGAAGTGGTTTCCAAATCTTTTGGCTAGTGCCTTAGTTCCAAAACCTAAGGGTCGTTATAATGACTTTGGGGGGAGTCAAAGGAGTGATTTACTTAATTATTTTAAGAGAGGGGAAATGACATGATTTAAGAGAAGTAACTTGTTTTAAAGGTGTGAGTTACTTGAGGTTTAAAAGTAGAAGAAACTTGTTTTCTAAATATTAAGAGACTTGAAGTATTTTGAAAGTTAAGAAACTTGTTTTGTAAGTATGTGATACTTGGTTTTAAGTATAAGTCTCTTGGTTATAAAAGGAATGAATATGTCTAAAACCATAAAGGGTTATAACGGCTTTATGGGAAGTTGGTTATAACGGCTTTATGGAAGGTTAAGAAAGTTGTCTATTTTGATTATTAGGCATAAGTTGCCTAGATTGTGAAAATTTGAAGTTACTTGATTTCAAGCTTTGAAATGAGTTTTCTAAAAGTGTAGTAACTTACTTTGAAAAATAGACATGCCTTGATACTACGGGTGTTAGTATCTTAGGGTTTTACATAAAAAGGAGTCTTTTGAAAAGAATGTACGTACGTAGTACTTTGGCTTGATTAATTGAGAATTATTCTATGTGTGCCTTGATAAGTACTTTGGCTTGATTAATTGAGAATTATTCTATGTGTGCCTTGATAAGTACTTTGGCTTGATTAATTGAGAATTAAGACTAATAAGAAGTTAGGGGGATTTCTTAACTTGCTTACTTATTGTGTGATAAGCCGGTAGTGCTTATGTTATGTATGATGGCCAGTTGAGGTAGGGTAAGAGTATAAATGAGGGGTGTATCCCCAAAGATCGTTATACCACCTGCTTTATCACTTTCTTCAGGGTAAGAGTATAAATGAGGGGTGTATCCCCAAAGATCGTTATACCACCTGCTTTATCACTTTCTTCAGGGTAAGAGTATAAATGAGGGGTGTATCCCCAAAGATCGTTATACCACCTGCTTTATCACTTTCTTCAGGGTAAGAGTATAAATGAGGGGTGTATCCCCAAAGATCGTTATACCACCTGCTTTATCCTCTTCTTCAGGGTAAGAGTATAAATGAGGGGTGTATCCCCAAAGATCGTTATACCACCAGCTTTATCATCTTCTTGGGGTAAGAGTATAAATGGCGGTGTATCCCCAAAGATCGTTATACCACTGTTCGTGGATTTGCTACCTATACTTTTGATTACTCTCATTGTTAGTAAGGCAATGTGTCGTTATTTGAGTAGTGACCTTGAGGGCGTCGTCCACGACTTGATATGACTTATGTATTGTGTCTCGTAGGTTGGCTATCATACATGTCTCTGTTTTGTTTAGATGTTATGATTTCATTACAGATTTCATCATTTCACATACTTGGTACATTCTTCGTCTTGACCTCCTTGGGGCTGCGTTCATCCGCGAGTTTAGGTCACGATGTTTGGTGATCGGCGGTGTAAGACCGCTCGAGTTTTGGATAGCTCCTACGTTCGGGAGTTTATCTTTTGGTATAAGTTCTTTCGATGAGGCTTTTGTACACTTATGGGTGCGGCGGGGCCTTGTCCGTCATAGTTGATATAACTCTTAAGTGCATGTATTCATATGTGGGATTGGACTCGTATGCGGTGTAGTGTCTTTTATTATGTATATTATATGGCGCGCTTGTCGGCTTTGCCACTTGCACGTATGTTGGTTTAAAAAAAGGGTGTTATTTAAATTCGCGATTTGCTTAGTTGTTAAGGTAGAAGGGTGCCTGGGTAGGGCTGATCCTGAGCTTGAGGTTCGGGGCGTGACACATTTGACTTACAATCTTATGGTAACTGTGAATCAT
Source organism: Przewalskia tangutica (assembly GCA_029844215.1). Lineage (NCBI taxonomy): Eukaryota > Viridiplantae > Streptophyta > Magnoliopsida > Solanales > Solanaceae > Przewalskia > Przewalskia tangutica. Next base: position 88,406,501 of record CM056721.1, on the reverse strand, counting down.
GTTTGAAAGGTAAGATGACCATTAAACCTCTTTCTGGAAAGGGGATCCGTGCCGAGGAGGTGCTTGAGTTGGTACATACTGATGTATGTGGATCATTTTCGACTCAAGCTAGAGAAGGTTTTTCTTACTTTATTAATTTTACAGACGACTTGACAAGGTATGGATATTTTTTTTGACAAGGTATGGATATGTGTATCTTATGAGACACAAATCCGAGGCCTTCGAAAAGTTTAAGGAGTATAAGTGTGAATTTGAGAAACAACTCTCAAAGAGTATCAAGACTCTTCGATCTGATCGAGGAGGTGAATACTTAAGTAAATAATTTCTAGATTATTTAAAGCTACATGGAGTTCATTCAGATGGGCACCTTCTGGAACACTCAGATGAATGGTGTTGCCGAGAGGAGAAACAGAACCTTGCTTGACATGGTTCAATCCATGATGAGTTTTTCAGCTCTACCTACATACCTTTGGGGATATGCTATACTAACCTCGATATATGTTCTGAACAGAGTTCCTTCTAGATCAGTTGAAAATATGCCATATGAGGTATGGTGTGGCAAGAAGCCATCACTTAGACACATGAGGCCCTGGGGGTGTCCTACATATGTCAAGAAGTGGATCACTGATAAGTTGGAGTCAAAGAGTGAGAAATGTTACTTCTCTTGAAGATAAATATGTCTACAAGGAAGAGAGTTGCACAGAGATAGAACTTGAAGAAATTCAAGAACAGAGTAATATAGAGGTTGAATCCTTGCCAGATGATAAAGGCAAGAATTCAGTAGGAGCTTTTGGCGAAGATTGGGTACTCGAGTGCGCCCGTTCGGCGATTAAGTGCTACGAGGAGTAATGCAGAAATACAAGATCCTCCTACACAGACCTTGGGAGCAAGTGGACCAGTTGCACCTCCTCCCATTCAGGAAAGACATGAAAATTATATTCCTGAAAGCTCTAATGTTGGTGGATCAACCAACGCACAAGAACCTTCTCACAATCAGAATATACCTGTAACTGAACTGGAAGATACTCAACTCTGTAGTTCTACTAGAACTCATCGTCCTCCGGAAAGACTAAATCTACTTGTGGAAACACAAAATGAGTTAGATATTTCCGATAATGATGAGCCTACAACCTACAACGAATAAATGCTAGACATTGATTCGAAGAGATGGCAAGAAGCCATGAAAACCGAGATGGAATCTATGTATATCAATCAACTGTGGAACTTGGTTGATTTGTCAAATGGGGTTAAACCCATAGGATGAAAATGGGTCTTCAAGAAGAAGATTGATGCATTTGGCAAGGTTCAGACTTATAAGTCTAGACTAGTGGCTAAAGGTTTTAATCAGCGTCCTGGTGTGGATTATGATGAAATATGTTCACCTGTTGCTAAGATTAAGTCTATTCGGATTTTGTTTGCGATAGCTGCACATTATGATTATGACATTTGGCAGATGGACGTCAAAACTGCATTCCTCAATTGTAATCTAATTGAGGAAGTGTATATGAAACAACCCGAGAGTTTTTCATTCGAGTCTAGACCAAATGCCGTGTGCAAGCTACAGAAGTCCATTTATGGACTTAAGCAAGCTTCTAGGAGTTGGAATATTTGTTTTGACAAGGCTATCAAATCTTTTGATTTCGTAAGAAGCAAAGAGGATCCTTATGTTTATATCAAACGCAAGGATGAGGGTATTATTTTCTATTATATATGTTGATGACATATTGATAATGGAAGATAATAAGACTCTCATGCAGTCAGTTAAGGAATGGTTGTCCAAAACCTTTATGATGAAGGATTTAGGTGAAGCCTGCTACATTCTGGAAATTATGATCTATAGAGATAGACCTAATAGATTGGTGGGGCTGTCACAGTCAATCTACATAGACAAAGTGCTTAGTAGCTTTTCAATGTAGAATTCCAAGAAAGGCGGTCTTCCAATGGGTCAAGGCATCAATTTATCTAAGAAGGGTTGCCCTTCTATTGCTATAGAACTTGAGCGTATGAAGAAGATCTCATATGATTCGTCTATAGGATCGATTATGTATGCCATGACCTGTACTAGGCCAGATGTGGCCTTTGCACTTAGTATGACTTGCAAGTTCCAGCAGAATTCTGGTGAGGAACACTGGAAGGCAGTCAAAAGTATTCTTAAGTATCTAAGAGGTACTAAAGATTACTTCTTAGTCTATGGTGGAGAAGATAAGCTGGTTGCCACTGGGTATACTGATGCTAGTTTCCAGACATATGTTGATGATTTCAAATCTTAGTTTGGATACACGTTCATTTTCAATGGAGGAGCAGTGAGCTGGAAGAGTTCCAAACAAGCTACTACTGCTGATTCGACTACTGAAGCGGAATACATTGCTGGATCAGAAGCTGCTAAAGAAGTTGTCGTGATTTCTGAGTTCTTGAAGGAGCTAGGGGTTGTTCCGAGTGCTAGTTGTCCAATAAGCATTTATTGTGACAACACTGGTGCAATTGCACAGGCAAAGGAACCAAGATCAACAACAGAAACAAACATGTACCGAAGAAGTATCACATTCTCAGAGAGATGGTGGAAGATGAAGATATTAGATTAGATTATGTTCCCACATACAATAATCTAGCAGACCCATTTACTAAACCATTAAGCTTGGTTAAGCATAATGACCATTTTGAGAACATGGGTATTAGATATGTTGGTGATTGACTCTAGGCCAATGGGAGATTGAAAGTATATGTATGTCCTAGAGATAATCTGTATTAGGACAAAATGTACTTTATACACAATCGTATTTATATTAATGATGATTAATATTATGACATTTGCATTTATTGAATTATTAGTTGATTGTTTATAATATTCAATAAATGCATCCCTAGAGTTTACATGATTATTAATGATGTGAGAATTAATATTATAACTAATGCGCGATTTATACACACGCTAAACGCAAGTGCACGTATCGTGACAAGTAATATAGTCTAGAAGACCGAGTTATCGTCCTCAGGGATTAGTGTCCAATTACCAATCTCTATTATGTAGTATCTAATTGGTGACCGATAATTTGATGATTTGTTCATAGCTATGATTATAGATGCTAACTAAATTACTGTACTTTTCTTCAGATATGGTGGAAATAGGGCTTCCAAATCTCATCGACTATCCGCTCGCTTTACTCGTTAATGCAAATAATTAAGGTTCTTCTTCTATGTTGAGATAGCAGGTTAACTAAGCCGTTTTATACTCCTGTTAAGGTAATGTAAACACTCAACCCCAATATAGAACCCTTCTATCTTTCTGTCACGACCCGACCTCGGGCCCGCAACTGGTGCCTTACCCCGGGCACCCTAGTGATCATACATCAGAGAAAAACCAGCGGAAATAACTCATAGACATGGAACAATATAAAATAAGAAACAGGCTAACCAACAAGGTCACCTTTCTGCAAATATATATATCAAAAATCCGAACAGTTACATCCTTTACAAACCCAACTCACAACAGGACTACAGACCTCTAAGAGTTTGATATAACAACTATGACGGGACAGGGCCCCGCCATACCCTTGAATGTACAAGTACCTACAATGACAGAGAACCATACCAAAAGATAAGCCTCCGGAGAAACGGAGCTTCCCAATCTGTGAGCAGTGATCCATGAGCGAGGATCAACAACGGTGTACCTCTACTGCGGCATGAGCGCGGCCAGAAGAGGTCGATCTGTGGTACCAAGTATGTGAAACTGAAAGTACTGTAATGAAATCACATTTCATATTTTTAAAAGACCATTTCACAATATATAAACAGTCATGTCAAGTTAGGGACGCATGCTGTCACGACCCGACCCCGGGACCGCGACTGGTGCCCTACCTGGGCACCCCGTGTAGGTATACATCAGAGAATAGCAGCGGAACATACACAACATAAACACATGTGTAAACAATAACATCACAGGCTAGCCGATAAGGCCGCCTTCCATAATATAAACATACTCAAAAGTACAATGCAAACCGTCGGTTCTTACTGACCACATATGTGAATACAGACCTCTAGGAATAACAACTGTGGCGGGAAAGGGCCCCGCCATACCCCTGAATGTACATAAATCTACAACATCAGGGAAAGACTGTACCAAAAGAGACAAGCCTCCGGAGAAATGGAGCTTCTGACGTCTGACAAGTGATCCTAAGTATGAGGATCCACGCCTTACCGCTTTCTGCGGCATGAGCGCGGCCAGGAAGGGGTCGATTACACAATGTGTACTAAGTATGTAAACACGGAAAATCAGTAATTACATCATAAGTCTAAATCAAAGCGGAGACATGTATGATAATCAAATTACGATACAACGTGCCTTACTATGATGAGAGTAAATAGTAGTATCCTTACGATATAAAATAGGAAGCTCACGATCAAAGCGGGACCACCGCCCGCGATATCATTTAGCAATCCTACTCGGGACTATTTCACCCGCATAGGTCGCGTGGACGCGTGAGGTATTCTCGCGTGGGACTATTTCACCCGCGTAAGCCCTTACGGACTCGCGTGAGGTATTCCTCGCATAGGTCGGACCCGCGTGGGACTATTTCACCGCGTAAGCCCATTCGGACTCGCATGAGGTACTCGCGCATCGTGGGTAGCAAATCCACGGAATATGCAAATGCCACAAACGGGAATGACCGTAAAGAATAATATACCACTAGCACAAACTTCATCATACATAACATAAGCACTACCGGCTTATCATACAATACATAAGCAAGTTAAGAAATCCCCTAACTTCTTATTATTCTTGTTTATATACCCTCTCATTTTAGTTTACTTAAGGCACTAACATGTCTTTTATAAAAATCCGGGAATTTAACCCAAAGTACTACGTACTTCTACTCTTTAAAACAAATGACTCTTTTTAGTAGAAAACCTCCAAGATACTATTAACCATAGTATCAAGTCCAAATTACATTTCAAGGCAAGTCACAATACCTTTAGAAAATAAAGTTAGGTTTCTAAATCAAGTGACTCCTTTTCTTATAAAACCTTAGGCAATCGATGCCTTAAAATCAAATTTCCTTTCATTAAATCAAGCCATTTATCTTTCCATAAAGCCAATATAACCAACTCCCCATAAAGTCGTTATATTCACTTTATACCTTAGCCAAATACAATTTCCTATCCAAGGGACTTATACGTTTAAAACGGAACAAGTATCACATACTTTAAAACTCTTCAAGTCCCTTAACTTTAATAAAGCATTAGACTTCCTTAATACATTCAAAGAAGTGAGTTAATCTCCTAACTCACCCGACTTGGCTATTCATAAAACTAGTAAAGGATATCAAGGTCTTGTACGTCTACCGTACTATATACGTACAACTAGTCATGCTCAAAAGATAGGAAGAGTTCTACATACCTCTTCGGGTCAACCACTTGCCAAGTACAATATCCCGCCCGTAGTATGTCAACCTATAATATCCACAATACGTCTATTAACGTCTTACTTCAAACGTAGAATATTACAAGTGTAAGGTCACTAAGTTCTACGGAAAATCGGGCAGCACCTCCTTTGTTTCTACTTACTTTGCCACTTTTTTCAAGGCCGAATACAATAACCAACATGCCACATTTAAGGCTCAACATATCATTAGTCAAAAAGGGGATTATACGCCTTACAAGACGTATAAAATTCCGCCCCACAATTCATTTACAACAATCCAATATTAACGGCCATTTGACTACATATAAAACCACAACAAGTCTTTTTCACCCATAATGTCGCCTTCACAAGTTATATAGCCACAACCAACTTTGACAACCTTAATCTTCCATTTATATAACATGCGACAACTATAACTATCGATTTCCTTTGTATTTCACATTTCAAATAGCTATCAAAACCTATAATACATATCAATCTAAAACATGATTCACGTGGTCAATAACAATCATAACAAGGATTATTATCAACTCCAAGAGAAGAGGAAATCTTTTACCTTTTGGGTTAGCCCACTAAAGCCCTTTTTCTTCAACTCCTTTTTCCCGTCAAACTCATCCTCGTGAGATTCCCACAAGCTTATCAACACCTTGCCTTCTTGCCGCCACTCCCACAATACCCTCTAGGCTAAGCTTTCTTCAAAACCTTGAGAGAAAAGAGAGAGAAGCTCTTAAGGTGAAATGACCAAGTCTTTCAAGACTTGGTCCTAAAATAGGGCCCTTTTCTTGGTCAACAAGATGGGAGGGACACTTGTCACCCTCCCATAAGCCTTTTTTCGAAAATATCCCCTGTTTTCAGCCCTTACCGCGGAAAAATTCCCGCCTCGGCGCCGCGGCCCTGCCGCCGGCGCCGCGGCGATGTAACCTCAGAGAATTTTCAGGATTAGTGGCGCCGCGGCCCTGCTAACGGCGCCGCGGCGCTGCGACGCCTGATTCTCTAATCTTTCCCGCTGTCGCTTTGAACTTAAACGCCCATACCTCTCCGCTCCGATGTCCTATCGACGAGCGGTTTGTTGCGTTGGAAACTAGACTCATCCAACTTTATACTAGGCTTGCTAAACACCCCTCAATTCTTAAAACTGAGGTACACCACTCCAAAGTAGACTCAAAATCCGTTCAACACATGTTTGTCAACTTATCTTATATTTGAATTTACGGGGTGTAACATTCTTCCCCCCTTAGAAACATTCGTCCTGAATGTTCTTTCGGAGTAAAACTTATAATTGGCGACATAGCTTCCTTTCACAACCCCGACCTACCAATAATGCCACACATGGCCACATAATAGCATTTAAGCAAAAGAAACAATTCAATTAAAACTTGACAAGTAAGGGAAAACGAATTACCTGAAGGTGTAGGGAATAAGTGAGGATACTTCCTCAACATGTCCTCCTCCGCTTCCCAAGTCATCTCCTCCCGGTTATCATTCCTCCACAAGACTTTGACGGAAGCCACATCCTTAGTCATGATCGCTGACACGGAGATCGAGTATCGCTATGGGAATCTCCACATCGATAACCCTCTATCACACGGACCTCACTAGCGAGAAAATTCTCATTGGATCTCCGATACACTTCAACATAGAAACATGGAAGACCGGATGTACGCCTCTAACTCGATGGCAGATCTGTTATACCCGTATTTCCAGTATATGCGTGAAAGTGCGTCTGAAAAGATTAGCCTTAAGTTAGGCATAGTGGGCGATTTTGGGCCTGACTCACAAGCGAGTGGTTTTCCGTGAAGCGTTTTACATAACTTGCGAGGGAAAATTCGGCTATGTCATTTATAATTTTTGGGGATTTTTACGAGCGACGGAACCTTTTTGGGCCAACGAGAGGGTGACACTTGTCACCCTCAAGTGGACGGCCAAGTGGCCTTTTGCCTTGGACGATTGGGAGGTTTTTGGGGCCTAAGACATGGACCTTTGTTTGTGGAGTGATTTGAGGAGTAGGTTAGGGGGCACTTGGGCAAATCTTGGCCCTCCACTTGCCCCCATGGCTTGATCATGGCCTTGGTTTCCTATAAATACCCTCCTTTGAAGACTTATTCATCACAAATCTCCAAGTCTAAATCCTCCTTCCCCCTTGTGAGCTATCGTCCTAAGCCTCACTTCTCTCCCCCTTGTGAAGGCCTTGGCGAATACCCCCATACAAAGGAAGCCCTAGCCAAACACTACCCCTCCTTGGTAGAAAAGTTGCCTTCTAGTATTGTTATAATGCCCAAATACCCTAGCCCAAATCCCTTAGTACTTAGTTGAAGTTGTGAAGAACTTCTAAGGGTTCTTGGAGCTATCGGATGATACAAATTAGGAGCTAAACCTGCTCGGGATCGACTTTTATCTAGGATATTATTGGGCTTACCGAGGTAAATAAACTTATCCTTCTTTTGTAATTAGAGAATACATCTTGTAGAAGTATATGAATAAGTATAAATACTTAGAAGGATATTCTGAGAATAGAATTGAACTGTACTCACATAGATTTGTTTCTGATGGTTGTATAACTCAGGGTAGGGAAGTCTTTGCCCAAATTTCCGTAGAATAGAGAACCTCTGCTTGAATTGTTTCTGAGAATAGTCTAGACGTTGATAGACGTATTTGACTATTATAGGTTGAATCTCAGAGAGCTACATATTCGACTTGGCAGGTGGATTTCGCCGAGAAGGTATGTGATTCTTCCTAAAGCATGATATTTTAAAATATATGTATAGTACGGTAGACGTACATGTGTTGACTGAATAATAACTACGGCAATGTCTTTTGACTTAAGCCTGAATAAAAGCTACGGCAATGTCTTTTGACTTAAGCCTGAATAATAAGAATCTTGATGCATTTCAAAAGAATACTGAATCATTTTTTTAACAGAAGAGAACTAATTGGTTTTTAAACAAAAAGCTTAAGAGTTATACTAGCTTTATGGGAAGTTAGGTATAACAACTTAAGAATGATAAAAGGAACAGTTTACTTATGTGTTTATAACAGACTTATATTAATTTATGGACAAAATAAAATGGTTTGATAAGTAGACATGATATGATGCTATGTGTGGTAGTGTCTTGTAACGTTTGTATAAGAGGGTATTCTTTTTGTACTTATGTTGTTTAACGATAAGCTGTTATGTTAGTATTATATCACTCACCTCTTGACATATTCTGGGGTTAAGCGCCCTCACGCGGGGTAGACTCGGTGATGCAGGACCATGATTCGAGAATACCTCATGCGGGTCGGGGACCTATGCGGAGCTACGAGTTCGAGTTAGTGTGCGGGGTTATACCTCATGCGGTGCATGTGGCCATGCGGACTACGAGTCGAGGATGATGCAGGAGTAGCTACCCTCGATGCGGGGTTATACACATGCGAGCTATGTGAGTGGCCTATGCGGACTCTGAGTCGAGATTAGGCTTGCATAGTGATACTACAGGCGATTGGCCTGCGATCATTCGCGGCCTAGAAAAGACCTATTACGATTACCTATTGTTGCTCTTGTTTATGATGTGGCATGTGCGATTCATTAGTTGTTTCTGCATATTTGTAAACAGTTTTAAAATGATATGATTTCATTTAAGTATTTCTGATTTCACATACTTAGTACTGTTGTCTTGACCTCTTGAGGCTGCGTTCATCCGCAGGTAAGGGCAGCAGTGCTAGATCCGCATCCTTAGGATCTTTTGCGTTGGTGTCGGGAGCTCCATCTTCTAGGAGGCTCTACTTTTGGGTATGATCTCACTGTTGTAGATAGTTTTGTCTTGTCGAGGGTATGGCGGGGCCTGTCTCGCCATAGTTGTTTACTTCCTTTGAGTGCAGTAGTCTGTTGTATGCAGTAAGGATGTAAGCGCGATTTTGGTTTATATATATATTATCCGAAAGCGACTTTTCATATAAAGCGTGTCTAAATTTTCATTGATTCATGTCTTGTTTTATATTCCGTGATTTTCTCGATGTATGACTACTTGGGTGCGGGTAAGACACGATCCACGGGCCGGAGCAGTTGTGACAAAAGTGGTATCACAATGATTAATCCTCGGAAAGTGTCTGACCGTATCTAGTAGAGTCTTGATTATCGGTGTGTTGTGCACCACCAATAATCGAGGAGGCTATAGGATATTTAGGATTGGTTTCCATTCTTCTCACTCTGAGATCGTGCCTTAGAAATTTGTATTATAAGTTGGACCCTCTAACGTATTCCTTTTACATGCTGATTATGCCTCACGTAAGGTAACCGGGCGAGAAGGGCAGCGGCCAGGAGGCGCTGGTGGGACACCTAGAGTCACGAGGCTCGGGCCCGATCTATGCAGGCGGCCCGAGTTCTACGACGCCGCCACCCTAGGAGGTTTAGGGCGCAGCGATGGGCGATGAGACCACGATACCTACCTCGATCCCACGGCTGGAGGCGGATGAGATGGGTTCTGAGAGATGGCCCGATTCTTGGCGGGATCGTGGCGAACATGAGGCGGTGAATCTGGCGATTCGATTCCGGCCCGATAGCCGTGGTTCACGAGGCGAATAGTTTGAGGCTACGAGATTTCTGAGTTGTAGCCCGCGAGTTTCTGGTCGAGGCGGAGGATGATCGCGAGGAGTTCATCCGTCGATTATAGAGATCATCGCGGGTGATCAAGGCTTGAGACCGAGTCGTGACGCCGGTTCACATCGGCTACGTGATACCGCAGTCGATTGGTTTGATTCGTGTGAGTTATCCCGGGGAGAGCACGCGTCCCCAGCAACTTGGGATGAGTTATCGGAGGCTTTCCTCGCTCACTTCATGCCTCGCGGATGAGGAGAACGCGGCGACAAATTTTTATTCTTGAGCGAGAGAAGGCGCCTGATTAGGAGTACAATGTCGAGTTTGATTCATTGGCTCGATATGTCCCTGCGTTGGTAGGAGATATGGAGGACAGGGTGCACCGCTACGTCACAGGGCTAGATGATTATATGGCCGAGTCTTGTGCGGGTGTTTCTCTTCACCGGGTATGGACATTACGCGTGCGAGCTCATCGCGCTGCGAGGCGTAAGGCGGCGGGTTGTGACGGCGGCGAAGAAGACGGGGCGGCGGGTCTTTTGGTGGCTATCGTGGTGGCGGCCTCAGCGGCGATCTGGGTGCACCACGGCGGCTCGAGCACTCCTGCCGTCTCACCGGCCCGAGTATTCGGCGGGCCAGGCGAGGCTTGAGCGTCGAGCGGCGAAGTGCGGCGATCGGGACCACCCGCCAGTGTGGCCGTCGGTAGATCCGCCGGGGTGTGAATGCGCTACGGGAGTTTATTCTGATTGTGGCGGCGAGTCATTTGCGGCTGTCAGGCCAAGCGGTGCGAGTTGTGAAGTCGACTACTGATTCTTCGCGAGTCTGCCATCCCAAGCGATTACTCGCCGGAGAACAAGGTACTCATGGACCAGTGGTGGCGAGGTCGTGGCGGGTCGATTCTAGCGGTCCTCAAAACGCATTTATGCCTTGTCGGCCCGGCGGGATCGAGGCCTCGCTGGCGTCGTCGCGGTACCTTATCGGTTCTGGTTTTGATGTGTATGCATTGATAGATCGGGTTCTACTCTGTCACATATATCTCCCTTATTGCTAGTAGGATAGGGATAGAGCACGAGTCCATAGACCACTTTCGAGTAGCTACGCGATGGGTGATTCGGTGGTAGCTCGGCGGGTATATAGGGCTTGTCCGATGACCATTCTGATCGTCGGACCTGGCGAAACTTGATAGAGTTGGATATGGTGATTTCGACATGATCATGGGTATGGATTGGCTAGCTTCTTGCTACGCCAATGTAGGCTACCGGAGAAAGTAATGCAGTTCCGGTTTCTGAGGCGGTTGTTGTTGTGTGGGAGAACCGTATCGTAGAGGTAAGTTTATTTCTTACCTCGAGGCTAGGAAGATGGTGCGAAGGGTATATCTACCATCTCGTTCGGGTGTTTGATCTGAAGGCTGCGGTACCAGATTTTGATCGGTTCGATGGTCGAGAGAGTTCCCGGCGTGTTTCAGGCGACCTCGGGTATCCCTCACGAGAGGGAGATTGAGTTTTGTATAGGCGTGTTGCGGACACTCGACCTCTTTCCATTCCGCCATACAGATTGGCACTGGTCGAGTTGAGAGAGTTGAAGGACGGTGAGAGATGTCACGGCGAACTGGGCGTGGCGGTGCCTTACCGGGCACCTAGTGACACAACATCAGTGTCAGCGAACATAAAACCACAACATGAAGTAACAAGCGTCTGTGATTATCTTTAGAAAACTTTGCCTTCGGCGTATATAAATAACAACTTTACAAATGAGCAGTTTAATCCTTTTACAACCACGCCAGCGGTACTACAGACCTCTAAGAATGATACGACAACAATGGCGGGGCGGGGCCCGCAAACCACGAATGTAAACACTTACTCGACGGGGAACTATACGGCGATAAGCCTCGGAGAAGCGGGCTTCCACGCATGATCTGTGATCACGAGGCTAGGATCGGCGGCGGTGTACCTCGACTGCGGCATGAGCGCGGCCCGAGGAGGTCGATGCAGTGCAGAGTATGTGAAACTAAAAAATCGTAATTGAAATCATAATAGTCTATAAAGCGGGAGACATGTATGATAGCAAACTACGATTCTGATAAATAGCGATCATGTCACGTCGGGACTCGCGCCTCAAAGTCGTCACTCGAATATAACTATGGGTCTCGGGCCCATAACATCAATCATGCGTGGAATACCTTCGCCAGCTGGCGATCTATGATAGAAAAGCACGAGGAATACACGTGATCACGGGTCCGCTGTGTCCAAATAAAACCGTCTGGGGTAAATGCGAAGGCATGGCGACTACTAACACCAGCGTACCAACAAGGTCATGAAGCGTATCATAAGATCTGTCTAGGCCGTCGCGTGATCAAAGGCGGCCACTTGCGCGATGCTCGATGTCGCGTCTAGTCACGGAACTTCCGCGACTCGCGTAGGCCAATCTCATCGGCCGCGTGGCATTCCGCGTCGAGGGTACTCCGGCGTCGTCACGACTTTCAGTCGCGTAGCGCGACGCGTGCCCGTAAGGGCGCATACTAACACGGAACTCGTAGCTCGCGTAGGCCCCGGGACCGCGTGAGGTATCTCGAATCATAGGTCCGTCGACCGCTGAGTCTACCGCGTCGGAGGAGCAACCCGGAATCATCTCGAGATGAATGCGCAATACTATCATAACGATGATAGTTAATAAGCACAATCGAGAAACCCGCTACACGACCATCACGAATGCTGCACGTAGCGTCCTAACACGTTTACTTATCAAAGCAACAAGAAAGTATTACAAGACTATCACAAACCACACGATCAAGTTGTTCACACAGGTACTTTCTACTATCGATTAACAAGATCGGGTTTTATCCCCAAAGTACTTTATACATTAAATCTTTAAAGATCGTTACTCATGAAGAAACCATGATACGTAGTATATGAACATAGAGTGATTATCTTTTTAAAGTAACTCAATTACTCCTCTATGTAAAATCAAGTAGTAACATTCTTTTCCAATGTTCAAGTTTGCCTAATTTCCAATGTTCAAGTTTGCCTAATTTCGATGTTCAAGTTTCTCATTTTAGAGCGGTTTCGTAGTTCATAGTCTTATTCATTTAAGAATATAGTTCTCCTTTAAACAATCGAGAAACCTAAGCCATATGTGAGTAGGATATTCTTGTTTATAATAATCTTATTCGTGACCATGATCTAGGAAATATCATTTTGTCTCATCTTAGCTTACATGCGGATGGAAGTTTCTCTTGGTTTTAAAAATACTTAATTAGTCAAAACATTTCCTTTTATTAGCTTATTGCGATGGTTTGTCGATACACGTTACGATTTAGAAATCGATAAAACATTCTTAAGTAGTTATACCTAACTTCCCGTAAAGCTAGTATAACTCTTAAGTTTTCAAACACCAAGTATTACTTCTCCTTTCAAAATGATTCAAGAATCTTTTGAAATACTTCAAGTTCTTTATTAACATATAACAAGCGGTTATAGTTCAAATCGATTACCTTTTAAAAACCACGTGTATTTTCTAACCAACGTAAAGTGTTATAAACAACTTCCCGTAAAGCGTTATAACACTTTATGTTTACACGATCAAATACATTTTACGTATCGTCTGCGTACTACATAGTTCACACGTATCATGCTTTAGAAGAGATAGGAAGAGGTTCGCATACCTCGCGGCAGTATCGACTAATAGCAAAGCGCTCGGCCGTCGGCTACTCCTTAAGCTAAGCGGTCGCGCCATCGTAGTACTTCGCTATAAGGCCACAGTGACATTAACATTCAGTCGCGTCGTAGAACTTTCTCTGAAATTTGGCGACACGCCATGCAGCGTAAATCTCTCTCTATCGAGGATACGAAGCCAACGGGGGTTATACATCTAACGACGGTACAATTCTACTCCACGCACTCTTACCTGAGTCTCATGTCTGATCCTATGTAATTCTGATTGATTCGATTCTTGAGCTTAAGTCAAAAGACATTGCCAACTAACTACGTTGATTACTATATATAGTATACTTGACTATATATTCAAACAACATGTAATTTCCAATTCTGATAGAGGACAAGATATTTACCTCGATAAGCCCATAATTATCAGTATAAAGTCGATCTGGGCTATCGTTTAGCTCGACTCCGTGCGCTCAACGCTCCAAACTACCGCCAAGTTCTAACCAAACACATACTACTCGACTAACCATGGAGATTTTCCTTAGGGTTTCGGTTTGGTGGTAGCGGAAGTATAATAGTATTTTACGGGCTTTCGTATAGGTATAACCTTAGAATACTACAAGGTATAAGGCTAAGGTAATTTGGGCATTATAACAATACTTTGGAGAGTATTTCTACACCACAAAGGGGTATTATCACAAGCAACAAGGCTAGGGGGTGTATGCCCATGGCCTACCTGAGGGGGTACTCTCGACGAGGGGAGGGTACACTCTCGGCTAGCACCCACAGAGGGGTGCTCTCGTAGAACTCATGAGGGGAGGAGAAGGCTCTCGAGACTTAGGCATTTTTGGATGAAGAAGTCTTGACCTTAGAGGGTATTTATAGCCTGAAGCCAAGGCGACCCGATGGCGAGATCTAGCCAAGTGCCTAGCAAGTGTAGGGCGAGATCTTGCCAAGTGCTGCTTGACTAGCACAAAATATCCTACGACCCTTGACCAAAATGGCGACCCAATCGTCCACTTCGCCCGAGCGCCTTCCGTGAGAGGGTGCCAAGTGGCGCCCTCTTGTTGGTCCTGATGTTTCGTCTCTCGGAAAAATCCGCAAAAATTAAAAATGACATAGCGGAAATTCCCTACGAAAGGCGTGAAAGCGTTTAGTCAGCGACTCTAATCGGGTGTTATGCACAAAATTTAATTCGGCGAGCCAACCACAAGTTCAAATTTTTCTCGTCGTCCTTACGTACATACTGCGGAAATACGGGGTATAACATTCTCCCTCGCCGAAACATGCGTCGAATGTTCCTTCTAAATCTCGAAACAGCGTGCTTGATATAGTCTTCACTACTACCTACGAGAACGACACGCCACGTCGGCCCACGAAACACCAGCGCAAAAAACTTACATCGAGTCCACGAGGAAAACACCTCACAACATTTTGTCACTTTGTCGCGAGCCTTGCTCGGCGACCCGACAAATGGTGCGGAACAACTGCGATCCACGAGGATGTCGTACACTCCTGTACACGAACTCTTTCGTAACACCCGCATTTACGTCGCTTGATCTCGAACTTCGGGATTACTATCTCTAACGTGGTCATCATTAGCGGGAATACTCTGGATGGATCTTGATACTTTCCGAACATAACAATCTGAAAGGCGGACGTCCTTCCTCACAAGTCGGACGGCAAATGCTAACATATAGGCAACGGCCTATTCTTCCCATGAACCACAAAGGCCCAGTAACTCGGGCTAAGTTCCTCGATTTTCCAAACTCGTCATACCCGACTCGGGGTGGTACTTTCAAGAAGACCGACCGTCGGCACGAACTCTGGCGTCGTCGCCGATTATCGCGCACAATATCTGCGGTGCGGAACCTCTTACAGACAAGCTTACCACTATCCACGATCTGCTTGGAACAAACTGAACCAACTATCGAACGCGCCAACATCGAACCAATCGGCCGCGACTTACACTTCGCCCTACAAGGCTTCGTAAGGCGACATCGAACACTAAAATGGTAGCCTAACGCTACCTCCACGAGAGACAACAATCCCGCAACTATCACGAAATCGAAACAACGGCGAGGTGAATGTGATTACGAGACTACTGAGTTCCTATCCTTTTGCACAGTAAAACTTTTAGAAAACGAAAATAGCCTGACACAGGCTTCATGCGACATAAGGTGAAGGTAGGCACCGTGCAGCCTTACAACCTTCGGATAACTCAACACTGGAAGTAGCGGTCGGCCGAAGAACACGATGGGCTGCCCCGTCGGCGAGCCAGCGGTCGAGCGCGTCCACGAACTTCGTCTGGTTAACTAAACTTGGGCCTAACACCCTCGTGACCTACCACAAGGCGGGACCACGCCCTGACCCGCGCCACCAAAAGGCGGCGGGTTGACCCGCATCGCGCCTCAATCCGACCGTCAGCGAGCCTGACACTAGTTCCGTCCGAACGGTCTCGCAATCCGCGTTACGAAAACCTGGCGGTCTTCTTAGCTCAACTACCCCCTTTCATTCGCACTTACTAGGGACCTATCCCAAACATAACTCGCGTGCACTATGCTTCCGATAAGGATCAAACATAACACTACACCTTTACTCGAGATGGCGCACCTGCAAGGTCTTTCGTAAAACATTCTAAGGCTCACGCTTATCTATCCCCGAAATCTTACTTGGTTAAACAACCGTAATCTAATCACGACTAACACTTTGCTATCGAACATAGCACTTAAGGTATACTACTTATCACACGTAGAGGTTAAAGATATATCTATATCTCTTTGCTTCCTCCCTTAGTTGTTCTAATCAAACTGCCCGTAGAGTGCGCAGCTAGGAAGATGACGAACTACCCGCGATCTGAGGCTAAGTCCTCCTACAAGGACACTATCGACATCGGACCACGGCGGTCGTAGGTGCAACAAGTACCCGACTAAAGGCGACATTCCGGGATGGCGTGCAGCGTAATGAGCGGAAGCCACAGGTTACGACGACTCTGCGTACTCCAAGCGTCACGATATCGTGGAAGACCACTCTGCTGGCGGAGGTGCATATCTAATCTGGCGGTGGCGGCTCGCCTTGAAAGTTACTAAAGGACCTTCTTTGCTCGGCCTCTTACCTGTCGCTTTGTTAACGCGTCGATCTCACGTTTCTCGACTGCTGCGCATAAGCGACCACGGCCATGCCGAAGCCTAAGCGAAGAATTACTCTTGCCTGACCGCCTCTTAGATAGTCATCAAGACTCGCGGTACATCGGTATACCTCTGTAGCCAAATCTATAGCTAATGCGGTTCGACTTCTTTGCGATCTAAATTCTCTGTTCGGTCGTGGGCGAAGGTTCAAATGTCATGGCGCGTAGGAGCTGCCGCGCCGTGCTAAACTTCTGCTGGGGCTAGTGGCGTCGCAAAAACTCCCGAATGAAGCACTACCTAGGTAATGATTGGGCTGTGCCCTCGCCACCTCTGAACTCTGCTCGCGACTCCCGGTGCGCGCCTCACAGGCTCGGGTTGCCTACGCGGAGGCATAGCGATAAGGAAAGAATTTCGTCGAGAGGTCGACTTACAACCGACTCTAAGGCACGATCTCGGAGTGAGAAGAATAGAAACCAATCCTAAATATCCTATAGCCTCACGATTATTGGTGTGGTGCCTTGCGATAATGTCGAACTATTGGATCTGATGCGTAGACAACTTTCAGAGATTAAGCGCTCACGATACCACTTTTGTCACGACCGAACTGGGCGTGGTGGTGCCTTACCGGGCACCCTAGTGACCTGACATCAGTGTCGTGAACGTAAAACCTGACATGAAGTAACGAAGCGTCTGTGATTATCTTTAGAAAACTTTGCCTTCGGCGTATATAAATAACAACTTTACAAATGAGCAGTTTAATCCTTTTTACAACCACGCTAGCGTGATTACTACGGACCTCTAAGAATGATCGACAACAATGGCGGGGCGGGGCCCACCAAACACGAATGTAAACACTACTGACGAGGAACTATACGGCTGATAAGCCTCGGAGAAAGCGGAGCTTCCTGTGATCTGTGATCACGAGAGCTAGGATCGGCGGCGGTGTACCTCGACTGCGGCATGACGCGGCCCGAAGGAGGTCGATCTGGCAGTGCAGGTATGTGAAACTAAAAAATGCGTAATTGAAATCATAATAGTCTATAAAGCGGGAGACGTGTATGATAGCAAACTACGATTCCGATAAATAAGCGATCGTGTCACGTCGGGACTCGCGCCTCAAAGTCGTCACTCGAATATAACTATGGGTCTCGGGCCATGCATCAATCATGCGTGGAATACGCCCGCGCCGCTGGCGATCTATGATAGAAAAGCACGAGGAATACGTGATCACGGGTCCGCTGTGTCCAAATAAAACCGTGCGGGGGTAAATGCGAAGGCATAGCGACTACTAACACCAGCGGTACCAACAAGGTCATGAAGCGTATCATAAGATCTGTCTAGGCCGTCACGTGATCAAAGGCGGCCACTTGCGCGATGTCGATGTCGCGGCGTCTAGTCCTGGAACTCCGCTGACTCGCGTAGGCCAATCTCGTCGGCGCGTGAGGCATTCCCGCGTCGGTAGCTACTCCGGCGTCGTCACGGACTTCCGGTCGCGTAGCGCTGAGGACGCGTATGCCCGTAAGGGCGCATACTAACACGGAACTCGTAGCTCGCGTAGGCCCCGGGACCGCGTAGGGTATCTCGAATCATAGGTCCGTCGACGCTGAGTCTACCCGCGTCGGAGGCGACAACCGGAATCATCTCGAGATGAATGCCACAATACTATCATAACGGATAGTTAATAAGCGCAATCGAGGAAACCCGCTACAACCCGTCGCGAATCTTAACACCGCGTAGCGTCCTAACACGTTTACTTATCAAAGCAACAAGAAAGTATTACAAGACTATCACAAACCAACAATCAAGTTGTTCACCTGAGGTACTTTCTACTATCGATTAACAAGATCGGGTTTTATCCCCAAAGTACTTTATACATTAAATCTTTAAAGATCGTTACTCATGAAAAAACCATCAATACAGTAGTATATGAACATAGAGTGATTATCTTTTTAAAGTAACTCGATTACTCCTCTATGTAAAATCAAGTAGTAACATTCTTTTCCAATGTTCAAGTTTGCCTAATTTCCAATGTTCAAGTTTGCCTAATTTCCAGATGTTCAAGTTTCTCATTTTAGAGCGGTTTCGTAGTTCATAGTCTTATTCATTTAAGAATATAGTTCTCCTTTAAACAATCTGAGAAACCTAAGTACATATGTGAGTAGGATATTCTTGTTTATAATAATCTTATTACTGACCATGATCTAGGAAATATCATTTTGTCTCATCTTAGCTTACATGCGGATGGAAGTTTCTCTTGGTTTTAAAAATACTTAATTAGTCAAAACATTTCCTTTTATTAGCTTATTTGCGGTGGTTTGTCGATACACGTTCGATTTCGAAATCGATAAAACATTCTTAAGCCGTTATACCTAACTTCCCGTAAAGCTAGTATAACTCTTAAGTTTTCAAACACAGTATTACTTCTCCTTTCAAAATGATTCAAGAATCTTTTGAAATACTTCAAGTTCTTTATTAACATATAACAAGCGATTATAGTTCAAATCGATTACCTTTTAAAAACCACATGTATTTTCTAACCAACATAAAGTGTTATAAACAACTTCCCATAAAGCCGTTATAACACTTTATGTTTACACGATCAAATACATTTAGCACGTATCGTCTGCGTACTACATAGTTCACACGTATCATGCTAGAAGAGATAGGAAGAGGTTCGCGTACCTCGCGGCAGTATCGACTAATAGCAAAACGCTCAAGTCGGCTACTCCTTAAGCTAGCGGATCGCGCCATCGTAGTACTTCCACTATAAGGCCACAGTGCTTATTAACATTCAGTCGCGTCGTAGAACTTTCTCTGAAATTTCGTGACACCTCCCCATAACAGCGTAAATCTCTCCTCTATCGAGGCGGATACCAAGCCAACGGGGTTATCATCTAACGACAGGGTACAATTCTACTCGCGCCTACTACTACGAGTCTCATGTCTGATCCTATGTAATTCTGATTCGATTCGATTCTTGAGCTTAAGTCAAAAGACATTGCCAACTAACTACGTTGATTACTATATATAGTATACTTGACTATATATTCAAACAACATGTAATTTCCAATTACAATAGAGGACAAGATATTTACCTCGATAAGCCCATAATTATCAGTATAAAGTCGATCACGGGCTATCGTTTAGCTCGACTCCGTGCGCTCAACCGCTCCAAACTACCCAGAAGTTCTAACCAAACACTACATACTACTCCAACTAACCGTGGAGATTTTCCTTAGGGTTTCGGTTTGGTGGTACGGAAGTATAATAGTATTTTACGGGCTTTTAGTATAGGTATAACCTTAGAATACTACAAGGTATAAGGCTAAGGTAATTTGGGCATTATAACAATACTTTGGAGAGTATTTCTACACCACAAAGGGGTATTATCTGAAAGCAACAAGGCTAGGGGGTGTATACCTCGGCCTACCCAGGGGTACTCTCGGCCAAGGGGAGGTACACTCGGCTAGCACCACAGAGGGTGCTCTCGGCGAACTCGCGAGGGAGGAGAAGGCTCTCGAGACTTAGGCATTTTGGATGAAGAAGTCTTCAACCTTAGAGGGTATTTATAGCCTGAGCCAAGGCCAACCAATGGCGAAGATCTAGCCAAGTGCCTAGCAAGTGTAGGGCGAGATCTTGCCAAGTGCACTGTAGCCAACTAGCAAAATATCCTACGAACCCTTGACCAAAATGGCGGCCAATCGTCCACTTCGCTTGAGGCGCTTCCGTGAGAGGGTGCCAAGTGGCGCCCTCTTGTTAGTCCACAATGTTTCGTCTCTCGGAAAAATCCATAAAAATAAAAATGACATAGCGGAAATTCCCTACGAAAGGCGTGAAAGCGTTTAGTCGGCGACTCTAATCGGGTGTTATGCACAAAAATTTAATTCGGCCAAGCAACACAAGTTCAAATTTTCTCGTGCGTCCTTACGTACATACTGGAAATACGAGGGTATAACAAGAGATTTGGAGAAGGGCTTCATCGGGCCTAGTGTTTCTCCTGAGGAAGCGCAGGTATTGTTCGTGAAGAAGAAGGGCGGGGCAGCTGCGCATGTGTTGATTCTGACGGTGAATAAGGTGACCATTAAACAGATACCCTTCCCATTATTGATGATTTGTTCGACGATTGCGAGCGCGAGATGTTTCTCAAGATTGATCTGCGTCGAGCTATCATCAGTGCGAGTCGAGAGGTGGATGTCCCTAGGATCGCATTAGGACGTGACGGCATTATGAGTTGAGTCATATCTTTTGGGTTGACGATGCTCGGTATTCATGGATTTGATGAACCGAGTGTTCAAACCATTTTGACACGTTTGTGATAGTGTTCATTGATGATATCTTGGTTTATTCGCTCGAGCGGGAGCATGCGGAGCATTTGAGGTATCTTTGAGAGTTCTCGAGACCAGTGATTATACGCCAAGTTTTCCAAATGTGAGTTTTGGTTAACCGGTGGCTTTTCTTGGGCATATTGTCGGGTGATGGCATTCAGTGGATACGGCAAGATCGAAGCGATCGAGGACTTGGCCTGAACCTCTTACTCAGAGGTTCGCGATTTTACGGGCCTTGCGAGTTATTATCGGCGGTTCGTAGAAGTTTGCTTCTATCTACGCACCATTGACTAAGTGACTCGGAAAGCGGCTAAGTTTGATGGTGATGCTTGTGGCGGGGTTTCGATTCTTGAAGGAAAGGCGACGACCGCCCGTTCTTACTCTTCGGAGGTCGAGCGGTTATGTCGTGTCTTGTGATCGTCGGGCATCGGGTTGGGATGTGTGTTGATCACGGCGGGGTAAGGTTATAGCGTATGCATCCCGCGGTGAAGAAACACGAGAGGAACTACCCACCCATGATTTGGAGTTAGCGGTGATTCACGCCTTGAAGATCTGGAGGCACTATTTGTATGGGGTTCGTGTGGATATTTATACAGACCACAGAGCCTCCGGTATATCTTGACGGAGGAGTGAACTTACGGCGAGAGGCGGTGGTTAGAGTTTAAGGATTAGGATGTTGATATCTGTACCACGGGAAGGCCATGTTGTGGCGGATGCTCTTAGTCGTAGGTCGATGGGAGCCTATCGGATGTGCGGCAGAGAGGAGGACATGGTTCGCGATTTGCATCGATTAGCGAGCCTTGGTGTCCGTTTGATCGATCCCGATAGCGATGGGGTTCGAGTTCGTGAGGTTGCGAGTCTTCCATCGTCGAGAGGTGAAGAAAGCGATTCGAGATCGATTTTGACACGTTATCGTGATACGGCTCTTCGTGAGGAAGGGTCCTTGAGGTTGCACTGATGGGGTGCTAAGGTTTGAGCGAGTTGTGTGTTCGGATGTTTGAGGACTTGGCGGCGAGTTCTTGGGAAACACGCGGCGGCGTTACTCTATCCATCGAGTCGACCAAGATGTACCACGACCTTAGATCGTGTATTGGTGGGATGGCTTGAAGAGGGCGTTGCGAGTTCGTAGCTCGGTGCCGTGTTGTCGGCCGGTGAAGGTAGAGCACCGAGGCACGGTGGTTTTATTCTGACGATAGAGATCGACACGGAAGTGGGAGGTGATCAACATGGACTTCATCGCGGGATTACCTGCGCTCGGAGAGACATGATTCTATATGGGTTATCGTCGGCGGGATGGCGAAATCAGCCCACTTTATTCCCATCGGGGCGACTTTTTGGAAGAGGATTATGCGGACTTTACATCAGAGATCGTCGATGCATGGGGTCCCTATTTCGATCATATCAGATGAGAGCCCGATTTACGGCTAACTGGAGGTCTTTCGAGAAGGGTTTAGGGACACGGTGAGCACAGTCTGCATTCCATCCACGCAGACAGACGGACGGTGGCGCACTATCCGGACTCTTGAGGATATCTGCGAGCTGTGTTATTGACCGGGTAGTGGGAGGATCATTTGCCTCTAGTTGAGTTTGTGTATAATAATAGCTACCACTCCGGTATTCGGATGGCGCCTTATGAGGCCTTGTATGGGAGGAAGTGCGGATCGCGATAGGCTGGTTCGATGTGGCGAGGTGCGATTAGTGGGACCAGATTTGGTGCGTGAGCGATGGATAAGGTGAAGCTTATCGGGAGGTTCTTGGCGGCTCGAGTCGGCGAAGTCATATGCGAGATCACCATCGGCATCCGAGTTCGAGGTTGATGATTGGGTTTTCTGAAGGTGTCACCCATGAAGGGTGTGATGAGATTCGGGAAGAAGGAAACTTCGGCCCAAGTACATTAACATGTCAGTTGTCGCGAGGTAGGCAAGGTTGCTATGAGTTGAATCTGCCGTCCGTCTGGAAGCGGTCATCCGGTGTTTCATGTTTCTATCTTTGAGGAGATGTATCGGGATCCATCTAGAGTGCATCCTATTGACGATGTCCGGTGGCCAGGGGTTATCGTATGAGAGATTCCCATGGCGATAATCGATCGTCGGAGTTAGGCGTCTGCGGACAGGGCGTGGCTTAGTCAAAGTATTGTGGCGGAGCGAGCTCGGGGAGGAGATGACGTGGGAAGGCGAGGAGGACATGAGGCAGAAGTATCTCACCTATTCCCACACCTCGGGTAATTCACTTTCCTACTTGTAAATTTTCATTATCGTTTATGCCTAAGTGTTGTTTTGTGGCCGTGTGTGGCACTTGCAAGCTGTTTAAGTTATAAGAACCTTATCGTTACTTGATCTTGAGAAGGAACATTCGGGGCGAATGTTTCTAAGGAGGAGAATGTTATACCCGTATTTCCAGTATGCGTGAAGGCGTGCGTCAAAAAGATTAGCCTTAAGTTAGGCATAGTGGGCGATTTTGGGCACAACTCACAAACGCAGTGGTTTTTCCGACGAAACGTTTTACATAACTTGCGAGGGGAAAATTCCGGCTATGTCATTTATAATTTTTGCAGATTTTTCTGAGCGACGGAACCTTTTTGGGCCAACGAGAGGGTGACACTTGTCACCCTCAAGTGGACGGCCAAGTGGCCTTTTGCCTTGGACGATTGGGAGGTTTTTGGGGCCTAAGACATGGACCTTTGTTTGTGGAGTGATTTGAGGAGTAGGTTAGGGGGAACTTGGGCATATCTTGGCCCTCCACTTGCCCCCCACTTGGCTTGATCATGGCCCTTGGTTTCCCTATAAATACCCCTCCCTTTGAAGACTTATTCATCACAAATCTCCAAGTCTAAATCCTCCTTCCCCCCTTGTGAGCTATTGTCCTAAGCCTCACTTCTCTCCCCCCTTGTGAGCTATCATCCTAAGCCTCACTTCTCTCCCCCCCCCCTTGTGAAGGCCTTGGCCGAATACCCCCCCCCCCTCTAAAGGAAGCCACTAGCGAAACACTACCCCTAGCTTGGTAGAAAAGTTGCCTTCTAGTATTGTTATAATGCCCAAAATACCCTAGCCCAAATCCCTTAGTACTTAGTTGAAGTTGTGAAGAACTTCTAAGGGTTCTTGGAGCTATCGGAGCGTACAAATTAGGAGCTAAACCTCGCTCAGGATCGACTTTTATCTAGGATATTATTGGGCTTACCGAGGTAAATAAACTTATCCTTCTTTTGTAATTAGAGAATACATACTGTAGAAGTATAGGAATAAGTATAAATACTTAGAAGGATATTACAGAATAGAATTGAACTGTACTCACATGGAATTTGTTTTTCTGATGTGTATAACTCAGGGTAGGAAGTCTTGCCCAAATTTCCGTAGAATAGAGAACCCTCGCTTAGAATTTCTGAGAATAGTCTAGACGTTGATAGACGTATTTGACTATTATAGGCTGATTCTCTGCGCGCGACATATTCGACTTGGCAGGTGGATTTCGCCGAGAAGGTATGTGATTCTTCCTAAAGCATGATATTTTAAAATATATGTATAGTACGGTAGACGTACATGTGTTGACTGAATAATAACTACGGCAATGTCTTTTGACTTAAGCCTGAATAAAAGCTACGGCAATGTCTTTTGACTTAAGCCTGAATAATAAGAATCTTGATGCATTTCAAAAGAATACTGAATCATTTTTTAACAGAAGAGAACTAATTGGTTTTTAAACAAAAAGCTTAAGAGTTATACTAGCTTTATGGGAAGTTAGGTATAACAACTTAAGAATGGTAAAAGGAACAGTTTACTTATGTGTTTATAACAGACTTATATTAATTTATGGACGAATAAAATGGTTTGATAAGTAGACGTGATATGATGCTATGTGTGGTAGTGTCTTGTAACGTTTGTATAAGAGGTATTCTTGTTGTACTTATGTTGTTTAACGATAATTTGTTATGTTAGTATTATATCACTCACCTCTTGACATGTATTCCGGGGTTAAGGCGCCTCCGTCTGGGGTAGACTCGGTGATGCAGGACCATGATTCGAGAATACCTCATGCGGGTCCAGGGGACCTATGCGGAGCTACGAGAGTTCTAGGTTAGTGTGCGGGGTTATACCTCACGCGATGCATGTGGCCATGCGGACTACGAGTCGGGGCGATTTAGGAGTAGCTACCCTCGATGCGGGGTTATACCCTATGCAGGCCTATGTGAGTGGCCTATGCGGACTACGGGAGTCCAGGATTAGGCTTGCATAGTGATACTACGGGCGATTGGCCCTGCTTCGATCATTCGCAGCCTAGAAAAGACCTGTTACAGTTTACCTATTGTTGCTCTTGTTTATGATGTGGCACTATGTGCGATTCATTAGTTGTTTACGTGCATATTTGTAAATGGTTTTAAAATGATATGATTTCATTTAAGTATTTCTGATTTCACATACTTAGTACTGTTATCGACCTCCTTGAAGTGCGTTCATGCCACGGTAAGGCGGCGGTGCTAGATCCGCATCCTTAGGATCTTTTGCGTTGGTGTCAGGAGCTCCATCTTCTCCGGAGGCTCTACTTTTGGGTATGATCTCCCTGTTGTAGATAGTTTTGTACTGTCAGGGTATGGCGGGGCCCTGTCCCGCCATAGTTGTTGTCACGACCCGTTCGGGGCGTGGAGTGCCTTACCGGGCACCCAGTAGTCATACATCGGAGAAATCGTGGAATATAAAACAACCAAGATATGAAACAGTATAATTAAGACACAGTTTCTGGAAAAAAGTTGCCTTTCGGCATAAATGTATATAAATACCCCAAAATGAACAGTTACATCCCAACCTTACAACAGATCTACAGACCTCTAAGAGTTTAAAACAACAATGGCGGGGCGGGGCCCGCCATACCTGAATGCAAATATCTACAACGGCGAGGACCATACAAAATGTTAAGCCTCGGAGAAGCGGAGCTTTTCCAACTGAAAGCGGTGATCCTAGAACGGGGATCAGCGGTAGGAGTACCTTTACTGCGGCATGAACGCGGCCCCGAAGGAAGTCGATGCGAGTACCAAGTATGTGGCGAAAATCGTAAATGAAATCATAGTAGTCTATATAAAGCGAGAGACATGTATGATAACCAAAACTACGATTCCTGATAAATAAGCGATCATGTCAAGTCGAGGACTCACGCCTCAAAGTCATCATAAAACCGTGCGGGGTAAGTGCGAAGGCATAGCCGACTACTAAAACCCACGGTACAAACAAGGTAAATCAGATCATGAGATCTGTCTAGGCGTCACATGATCAAAGCCGCCACTCGCGCGATATCTAATGTGCGCGTCTAGCCCCGAACTTCCGTAGCTCGCACGGGCCACTCGATGGCCGCGTGAGGTATTCCCGCATCGGTAGCTACTCCCGGCGGCGTCTGGACTCGCCGTCCGCGTAGCCCAAAGACCGCATGACCACAAGGGCGCATACTAACACGGAACTCCGCGATTCGCGATAGGCCATCTGCACTGCATAAGGTATTCTCGAATCATAGGTCACGGACACTGAGTCTACCCGCGACGGAGGGCACTTAACCCCTAATCATGAGTGATATAATATTAACATAACGACTTATCGTTAAACAACCTAAGCACAACAAGGAAAACCCTTTACACAAACATCACAAGATACTAACTCACGTAGCATCCTAACATGTTTACTTATCAAGTCAACAAGAAAGTATTACAAGACTATCACAAATCAATACAATCAAGTTATTCACACAAGGTACTTTCTACATTATGTTAACAAGTTCGGGTTTTAGCCCCAAAGTACTTCATGTATTACTCTTTTAAAAGATCCGTTTCTTTCACAAAAGTCACACAATACGTAGTAGTATAAAAATAGAGTGATTATCTTTTGAAGTAAATCAGAACACTTCTCTTTGTAAAATCAAGTAACAACATTCTTTTCCCAACGCTCAAGTTTGCCTAATTTCAATTACTCAAGTTTCTCATTTTGAAAGGTTTCGTAGTTCATAGTTTTAATCCTTTAAAACAATTTGAGAAACATATACCTTATGTGTGAGTAGGTTATTATTGTTCATAACAATCTTATTACAATGACCATGATCTAGGAAATGTAATATCAATTTGTCTCATCTTAGCTCTGCTGGATGGAAGTTTCTCTGGTTTTAATAATACTTTATTAGTCAAAACATTTCCCTTTATTATTCTTTGTGGTTTGTTCGACATTCATTCGATCGGTAAAACATCATTCCTTTTGAAAACCAAAATACTATTTACTCACGAATGAGGTTTCACACTTTTTCACATTAGTATAATTAAGTCAAGTCTCTTATTTTCTTAAATCAATAAATCATTCTTTTATCACTCTTAAGCCGTTATGCCTAACTTCCCATAAAGCTAGTATAACTCTTAAGCTTTTAAAACCAAGTGTTACTCTTAAAAGGTTTCTTAATTCTTTTGAACTACTTGATTCTTTTTATTCGGGCTTAAGTCAAAAGACATTGCGTACTTATTATTCAGCTTAAGTCAGAAGACATTGCGTAATTATTATTCGATTAACACGCACGTCTACCGTACTATATACATATTCTTTAAAATATCATGCTCGAGGATAGGAAGAATCACATACCTTCTACGAAATCCACCGCCAAGTTGAATATGTCGTGTGAGAATCGACTATATAACGATCAAATATGTCTATCAACGTCTAGGCATCTTGTCAAAGCTCTAGCGAGAGGGTTCGCTATTCTATGGACATTTGGGCACTTCCTACCGGTGAGCTACTCAAGTCTCTGTGAAAACAATCCTATGTAAATGCAGTTCTATTATTCTTCTTTTAAACCGCCCTTCGTGATATCGATTCAATTCTATTCTTTAATATCCTTACAAGTATTTATACTTATTCCTATACTTCTACGATGCGTATATTCTAATTACAAAAGGAGGGTAAGGTTATTTACCTCGGTAAGCCCAATAATATCCTAGATAAAAGTCGCTCCCGAGCAAGGTTTAGCTCTACTCACCTTGCGCTCCAATGCACTCCAAGAACCCTTAGAAGTTCTTCACAACTTCAACTAAGTACTAAGGGGTTTGGGCTAGGGTAATTTGGGCATTATAACAATACTAGAATGCAACATTTCTACCAAGGGAGGGGGGTATTGTTTCGACTAGGGCTTGCTTGAGAGAGGGGGCCTCGGCCAACTTTACTCAAGGGGGTGAGTAGGCTTTGGACGAAACAAGCTCAAGGGGGAGGGAAGGATTTTTCAAGACTTGGAAAAATTTTGTGGATGAAGAACTCTTCATCTTAAGAGGGGTATTTATAGGTCAAGACATGGCCAACCAAGGGCCAAGATGATGCCAAGTGCAAGGCAAGTGTAGGGTGAGGATTTAGGCAAGTGTCCATTCTATCTACTACACAAAAATATCCTACCAACTCCATGACAAAATAGCCAACCCATTCGGCCCTATAGACGCCTCAAGTCCATCAATTGGAGGGTGACAAGTGTCGCCCTCCCGTTGGTCCAAAATATTTCGTCTCTCGGAAAAATCCGCAAAAATTAGAAATGACATAGCCGGAATTTACCCTACGCGAGTTGTGTAAAACGTTTCGTCGAAAAACGACTCTAATCGGGCGTTGTGCACAAATAATATTCGGCCAAGCCACCTAGGGGGGGGTGACACGTGTCGCCCTCCTACTCGTCCAAAATATTTCATCTTCCGAAAAATATCCACAATGGCCAAAATCTCGAAAACAAAGTGGGCCCCACAAAACCGTAAATTTCTCCCGTGGGCCCCACGTGACCATTTCCGAAAATAAAATTCCATAATTCTCTAATATTCCAAGAAGTCCGAATACCAAATCTGGGAATCCAATTCCCATTAACGAACATTTTTCCTTCACAAAAACCGGAAACTTTTCCGTGGAAAAATCACCTCTTTCTTCCTTTCCAATTTCAATGTCGTATTCTCGTACGTACGTCCTCGCATACATACCCTGGAACTACGGGGTATAACATTCTCCCCTCCTTAGAAACATTCGTCCCGAATGTTCCTTCTAGGTCTCAAAACAAACAGGCGCCAGTATAGTCCTTACTGCTATACTTACGGAAACAACCATGCCACACCTGGCCACAACACAACAAGCGCACATACTTATCTCCAAGTCCACGAGGAATCACCTCAATCACAAAAGCTCCTACCGAGGTCTAAAAGATACTCCTTCGCTCTCTTTACAAACGAAATGATCACACCTATGCTGTAATACATGCCGCTTCTTCCTTACTCGTCGTACCGCTTCTCACACTCGAACTCTTTCTCATAACTTACCATGTTTCGCATCGCTTCCCACCGACTCGAGCAATGACCTCTTACGGATAAGCTTCACCCTATTCACGCCTGCGAACAAGTCAGAACCAATTATCGCACCTTGTTTACATCGAATCAATCGATCGGCAATCTTACACTAGCGACATAAAAAGGCTCCAAGCGGCGACACGAATCTTGAAACGGTAGCTATATAATACATACTCAACAAAGGCGAATAGTCCTTGGCTACCCTGAAATCCAAACACCGGCCGAGGGTGAATGCGACACGAGACTCACTGAGTTCTAACCTTGCACAGTAAAACTTCGAGAAAAGCGGTAGTAACAGGGCTCCATGCGCCATAAGGTGAAGGTAGGCACCTCGTGCCGCCTTACAACCTTCTGAAATAATCATCTCGCAACTTACTACCGAGTACGGTTTGACTAAAAGATAAGATGGTGACCTCATCGGCCCGACTACAGTCGAACGCGTCCACGAACTCGTCTGATGGTTAACTAAACTGGGCCTAACACCCTCGTGACCCTAACACAAAGCGGGACCACCACACGACCCACCATACGGGCGGCGGGTCGACCCGCCACATGGCCTCAACCCGACCGGCAACGCGCGAAACACTAGCTCACGATTGGAACAATCTCACTAATCACGTTACGAAAACCTAGCGGTCTTAAGCTCAACTACCCTCTTTCATTTCACATCACTCAGGGATTCATCCCACCAAAAATCTCACGTATACTATGCACCTCGATAAGGGTCAAACACGAAATAATTCTTTTACCCAAGATGGCCTCGCCTCTAAGGTCTCTACGTATAATATTCTAAGGCTCCCACTCTCTCTATCCCCCAATCTTACCCGGTTAACTAAAAAAAATTCTAATCACACTAACACCATGCTAACCGAAAACAATACTTAAGATATTCGCATCTTACTACACATATAAATCTCTAAAGGGTTAAGGATATCCCTGTATCTACGCGGCACTTCCCCTAGGTCGTTTTAATCAATCCATACCAGGGCGCATACCAGGAAGGTGATGAACTATCCACCGATCACGAGGTGAGTCTCTACATCCCCGCCAACTCGGTTGGACAATTTCTCGCAAAATGGCCACGCTGTCTAAGCAAAACAAGTTGTCGCAGAAGCACGACACTCCCCACGATGACATCGACCACAACGGCCACACCGAGGTGGGGGTGGCCTCCTCTAGCTAACACCCCTTCCTCTCCGCACTATCGAATCCGAATCGATCGGTAGGTGAGTCTTCCTACTGCATCCTTCCTCAGAACATTCCCTCGCCATATACGGCCCGACGCATAGTAAAACAAGCGCGATAAAAAGCGGCATTTCGGGATGACGCTGCCACAGCTGTGAACAACGAGGAAAAATCAACCCCGTGGAGGACACTGCCCGGGCGGAGGCGCATGTCTGTCTGCTTTGAGGCGGTTCGCCTCGAGAGTTACCAAATGATCCTACCAATCGGGCCTCTTCTGGCGATCTTGTTTAACTGCCGATCTCTACATCTCTCGGCCATTGCACATAATCTGACGCAAGCTGGCTCATTCTCGATCAAGAGCTACTTCTTCACAACCCTTCTTTAGATAATCATCAATATCCTTGGTATCCGGTACATAAAATACTCCTGTTGCCAAATCCTCGCTAGTAATGCGGTAGTCTCCTTCCAATCCATATTTCGCTCCAATGGTGGGCGAAGGTCGGATGTCATGGCGCGATAAGGCTATGCCGTGTGCCAAACTCTGCTTCTTTGGCGGCGTCTCGTAACTCCCGCGTGAAGCATCACCCGGTGATGATTGGGCTGTGCCGCCACTCTCTGAACTCCACTGACTCGCGCTCCTTGCCGCTACGGGCCCGAGTTACTGGCGGAGGCATCACCGGTAAAGGAAAGGAATACGTTAGAGGGTCCAACTTATAACACGGACTCTAAAGCACGATCTCGAGTGAGAAGAATGGAAACCAATCCTAAATATCCTATAGCCTCACGATTATTGGTGTAGTGCGCGCGATAATCGAACTCTACTAGATACGATGCGTAGACACTTTCCGAGATTAATCGCTCTGATACCATCGTTGTCACGACCCGTTCGGGCGTGATCGTGCCTTACCCGCACCCAGTAGTCATACATCGGAGAAATCGCGGAATATAAAACAACCAAGATATGAAACAGTATAATTAAGACACAGTTTCTGGGAAAAAGTTGCCTTTCGGCATAAATGTATATAAATACCCCAAAATGAACTGTTACATCCCAACCTTACAACAGATCTACAGACCTCTATGAGTTTAAAACAACAATGGCGGGACGGGGCCCGCCATACCTGAATGCAAATATCTACAACGGCGAGGACCATACCAAAATGTTAAGCCTCGGAGAAGCGGAGCTTTTCCAGCTGAAAGCGGTGATCCTAAGAGCGGGGATCAACGGTAGGAGTACCTTTACTGCGGCGTGAACGCAGCCCCGAAGGAGGTCAAGACGACAGTACCAAGTATGTGGCCGAAAATCGTAAATGAAATCATAGTAGTCTATATAAAGCGAGACATGTATGATAACCAAAACTACGATTCCTGATAAATAAGCGATCATGTCAAGTCGTGGACTCACGCCTCAAAGTCATCATAAACCGTGCGGGGGTAAGTGCGAAGGCATAGCCGACTACTAAAACCCACAGTACAAACAAGGTCGTAAAGCGTATCATGAGATCTGTCTGGCGTCACATGATCAAAGGCGCCACTCGCGCGATATCTAATGTGCGCGTCTAGCCCCGGAACTTCGTAGCTCGCGTGGGCCACTCGATGGCCCGCGTGAGGTATTCCCGCATCGAGGGTAGCTACTCCCCGGCGTCTGGACTCGCCGTCCGCGTAGCCACAAAGACCGCGTGACCACAAGGGCGCATACTAACACGGAACTCCGCGATTCCGCAGGCCATCTGCAACTGCATAAGGTATTCTCGAATCATAGGTCACGGACACTTTGAGTCTACCCGCATCGGAGGCGGCTTAACCCGGAATCATGAGTGATATAATATTAACATAACGACATCGTTAAACAACCTAAGCCTGACAAGGAAAACCCTTTACACAAACATCACAAGATACTAACTCACGTAGCATCCTAACATGTTTACTTATCAAGTCAACAAGAAAGTATTACAAGACTATCACAAATCAATACAATCAAGTTATTCACACAAGGTACTTTCTACATTATGTTAACAAGTTCGGGTTTTTAGCCCCAAAGTACTTCATGTATTACTCTTTTAAAAGATCCGTATCTTTCACAAAAGTCACACAATACAGTAGTATAAAAATAGAGTGATTATCTTTTGAAGTAAATCAGAACACTTCTCTTTGTAAAATCAAGTAACAACATTCTTTTCCCAGCCAAGTTTGCCTAATTTCAATTACTCAAGTTTCTCATTTTGAAAGGTTTAGTAGTTCATAGTTTTAATCCTTTAAAACAATTTGAGAAACATATACCTTATGTGTGAGTAGGTTATTATTGTTCATAACAATCTTATTACGTGACCATGATCTAGGAAATGTAATATCAATTTGTCTCATCTTAGCTCCTATGCATGGGAAGTTTCTCTTGGTTTTAATAATACTTTATTAGTCAAAACATTTCCCTTTATTAAGTATTTTGTGGTTTGTTCGACATTCATTCGATCGGTAAAACATCATTCCTTTTGAAAACCAAAAATACTATTTACTCACGAATGAGGTTTCACACTTTTTCACATTAGTATAATTAAGTCAAGTCTCTTATGTTCTTAAATCAATAAATCATTCTTTTTTATCACTCTTAAGCCGTTATACCTAACTTCCCATAAAGCTAGTATAACTCTTAAGCTTTTAAAACCAAGTGTTACTCTTAAAAAGGTTTCTTAATTCTTTTGAACTACTTCAGATTCTTTTTATTCAGGCTTAAGTCAAAAGACATTGCCGTACTTATTATTCAGGCTTAAGTCCGAAGACATTGCCGTAATTATTATTCGATTAACACACGTCGTCACCGTACTATATACATATTCTTTAAAATATCATGCTCAGAGGATAGGAAGAATCACATACCTTCTCGTGAAATCCACCGCCAAGTTGAATATGTCGCGAGAGAATCGACTATAACGATCAAATATGTCTATCAACGTCTCAGATCTTTGTCTAAAGCTCTAGCGAGAGGTTCGCTATTACATGGACATTTGGGCGCACTTCCCTACCGGTGAGCTACTCAAGTCTCTTTGTGAAAACAATCCTATGTAAATGCAGTTCTATTATTCTTCTTTTAAACCCTTCTTTGTGATATCGGTTCAATTCTATTCTTTAATATCCTTCTAAGTATTTATACTTATTCCTATACTTACGATGCGTATATTCTAATTACAAAAGGAGGGTAAGGTTATTTACCTCGGTAAGCCCAATAATATCCTAGATAAAGTCGCTCACGAGCAAGGTTTAGCTCACTCTGCACGCGCTCAATGCGCTCGAGAACCTTAGAAGTTCTTCAACTTGACTAAGTACTAAGGGGTTTGGGCTAGGGTAATTGGGCATTATAACAATACTAGAAGGCAACATTTCTACCAAGGGAGGGGGTAGTGTTTGGCTAGGGCTTGCTTTAGAGAGGGGGCCTCGGCCAACTTTACTCAAGGGGTGAGTAGGCTTTGGACGAAACAAGCTCAAGGGGGAGGGAAGGATTTTTCAAGACTTGGAAAAATTTTGTGGATGAAGAACTCTTCATCTTAAGAGGGGTATTTATAGGTCAAGACATGGCCAACCAAGGGCCAAGATGATGCCAAGTGCAAGGCAAGTGTAGGGTGAGGATTTAGGCAAGTGTCCATTCTATCTACTACACAAAAATATCCTACCAACTCCATGACAAAATAGCGACCCATTCTATTCTATGGCGCCTCAAGTCCATCAATTGGAGGGTGACAAGTGTCGCCCTCGTTGGTCCAAAATATTTCGTCTCTCGGAAAAATCCAAAAATTAGAAATGACATAGCGAATTTACCCTACGCGAGTTGTGTAAAGCGTTTAGTCGAAAACGACTCTGTCGGGCGTTGTGCACAAATAATATTCGGCCAAGCCACCAGGGGGTGACACGTGTCGCCTCCTACTGCCCAAAATATTTCATCTTAGAAAATATCCACAATGGCCAAAATCTGAAAACAAAGTGGGCCCACAAAGCGTAAATTTCTCCCGTGGGCCCCACGTGACTATTTCCGAAAATAAAATTCCATAATTCTCTAATATTCCAAGAAGTCCGAATACCAAATCTGGGAATCCAATTCCCATTAACGAACATTTTTCCTTCACAAAAACCGGAAACTTTTCCGTGGAAAAATCACCTCTTTCTTCCTTTCCAATTTCAATGTCGTATTCTCGTACGTACGTCCTCGCATACATACCCTGGAACTACGGGGTATAACAGTTGTTTACTTCCTTAGAGGTGCGTAGTCTGTTATCTGATAAGGATGTAAGCGCGATTTTGGTTTATATATATATTATGCCGAAAGGCGACTTTTTCTCATATAAACTGTGTCTAAATTTTCATTGATTCATGTCTTGTTTTATATTCCGTTGATTTTCTCTGATGTATGACTACTTGGGTGCCCGGGTAAGGCACCAGTCACGGGCCCCGGAACGGGTCGTGACAAGATCCAACTCATAGGCAACTTTGCCTACTCGACGGACGATATGGTAGGGCCCAATGTACCTTGGGCTGAGTTTCCCCTTCTTACTGAATCTCATCACACCCTTCATGGGTGACACCTTCAAGAAGACCCAATCGTCTACCTGAAATTCCAAATGCCGACGCCGATTATCCGCATATGACTTTGCCGACTGGTGCTAACAGTTTCCACGGATAAGCTTCACCTTATCGCGACCTCGCATCAAGTGCGGGCCAACTAACTGCACCTCGCCCACGTCGAACCAACCAATCGACGATCTACATTTCCGCCCATATAAAGCCTCGTATGGCGCCATCTGTATACTGGAATGGTAGCTGTTGTTATAAGAAAACTCCATAAGAGGCAAATGATCCTCCGGCTACCTCGAAATCAATCACGCAGGCTCGCGACATATCCTCGAGTGTGCGGATAGTACGCTCTGCCTTCCGTCCGTCCGAGGATGAAATCCGTCTTGAGACTCACCTGTGTCCCTAATCCCTTCTGGAAAGACCTCCAGAAGTTAGCCGTAAACTGGGCTCCTCTATCTGATATAATCGACACTGGGACACCGTGCAGCCTCACAATCTCTCTGATGTACAATCTGGCATAGTCCTCAGCCGAAAATGTCGTCCTGACTGGAAGGAAATGGGCTGATTTCGTCAGCCTGTCAACAATAACCCAAATGGAGTCGTACTTCCTCTGAGTACGAGGTAACCCTGTAACAAAGTCCATGTTGATCACCTCCCACTTCCAAGTTGGAATCTCAATAGCCTGCAATAATCCACTGGGCCTCTGGTGCTCGACCTTGACCTGCTGGCAATTAGGACACTGTGCAACAAAACCTGCCACGTCCCTCTTCAGGCCATCCCACCAATACAAACATCTGAGGTCATGGTACATCTTGGTCGACCCCGGATGAATAGAATAACGAGCACTGTGTGCCTCCCCCAGAATCTGCTGACGAAGTCCTGACACATCGGGAACACACAACCGGCCCTCGAATCTCAGCACCCCATTGATGCGCGTAATATGCACACACTTTAAACGCAAGTGCACGTTATCGTATCAAGTAGTATAGTCTTAGATAAGACCGAATATCGTCCTCCAGGATTAGGGTTCAAGTACCAACTATCTATTTTATAGTATCTATTTGGCGAATTAATACTTGATTGGTTGTTTATAACTAAGAATTTCAAAAGCTATTTAAATGTAAAGAATTACTTCAGATGTGATGAGAATAGGGCTTCTATGTATCCTTACTATCCGCTTATGTTATTTGTTAATGCATTACAAAAACCTAGTTGACCGTCACGCACAATGCGCAAAATTAGGGTTGTTAAGCCTCTCATCAACGCTACAAATCTAATTGAGGTATTTTCATCCCCAATTCAAGACCGTCTACCCAACTTACAGCATATTCACAATCCATCCTTTTCAGAATCTGATTAGAAATCATATAGTGATAACTAGTTGTCAATTAGCTACCAAGAATTCAACTCAATTATTGGATAGATCTCTCAATAAGAATAATAACCATAAGCATGCATTACTTTATAACATAAGGTTCAAGAATTCAACATAGAAAGCCCTATAAGAGAATTAGTTCCTAGCCATGAATATGACAAGAACTAATTCAAAGTTCATCATGCAAGCTGAAATAAATAAAGGAAAGGAAAAGAAATTACTAAGCTAATGGTATCCAAACTCCAAGTCAAGAATCTTGAGTTGTGCAGAAAGGAACCTCAAAGCGCCTAGGGTTCTCCTTATATAGTTTTAAAACGCCTCTTCTTTTCCTTCCAGGCTGGCCCAAAAATCCGTCAAAAGACCTAATTTTTCGCGTCGGCGCCGGCCCTGTTGTCGGCGCGCGGCTAAAGTTCTGCAATACGTGTTTTGGCGCCGCGGCCGATATCTGGCATGCGAGGCGCGCGCTGCAACTCTGTGGCTTCTCGGATGTTTAGCGCGCGGCCATTTCAGTCTCACGAGCGCCACGGCTGGATCTTCTGCGACTTCTGAATAATAGCGCCGCGACCTTCGCTTGCGAGGCGCGCGGCGCCAGTCTGATTCGGCCTCGTTTGCCACTTTCTCCGTTTCGGCTCTAGTACCTCCTCTTTTCCCTCTTTTCGCTCCTTTTCCGCCATTTGGCCACTTTAGCCACTTTGACTCAAAAGAAAGAAAATCTATCCTAATATGACACTTTGTATGTACAAAAGCGGGACAAAAGACTAACTAGATGACTCAAAGGTGTATATAAAATACAGATCAAATACCCAAACTTAACCTTTGCTGCCCTCGAGCAAAGATAAAAGAAAAGAAATACAATGACGGACTCGATAAATAAGAAAATCAACAAAGAAAATAAGCAGACTCCTGCCATTGATCACTTTTGCTGCATGAATGTTAACTAGAAAAACATGAAGGTTAGCGAGAATAATATCTTGAGAACATATAGCATGGAATTTCAACACGTTGAGCTAGATATTTCGCAAACTCATACTTATCATGCTTAAATGGAAGTCGGTGTACTCAGTATGCATATAAATTCAAAAATTCCTATGGCATGCTTACTTGCTATTCTCCACTAATGCGGATATACATAAAAGAGATCTTGAGGACTTTGGGGGTTGTAATGTAGGCTTAGGTAGGGGTTGGTAAAGATAGGCATTTAGGCTCATTTTTACGTACCATAAGCTCTTTGGCTTTTCAATTTTCCCTTTTTCTTTTGATTCTTTACTTCACTTCAATTCTATCCTTCCTCTTTTGTTTTGGGAGAATGAAGTATATAATAATAAGCCTTGAACTTAGGCTTTTGCCTATTTCTTATTACTTTTGTATTGGGGTGCAATGGACTTTATTCATTCTTTTTGTTTTCTTTTTAACACAATGTACTCCTCTTGTTTCATAATTTCACTTATGGTACACTTTGTGGGAATATAGGGTGTCAAAGAAGAAGTTTCAAATTTTAGGCTCGATGGGGCTAACTAGTGATATTTTTAAAGTGCGGGATAGAAAAGAATGGTAAGAATTGGCTATCAAAGAAATGCACAGTCATCTCCCTAACATGCATATCCTAACTATTTCGCCTCAAATAGCAAGCGATCATAACACATAAGCATTTATCATTTAGCATACATAACTCAGCAAGAGACTCGAATAGGCAGTTACGTGAGTTTTGGCATCTCTAACCTAAGTGTTTAGATAGTTGCTTCCATTCCTTTACATTATTCCACCTTACTTCACTAGGTGTTTCTAGCAACTACATACATGATCTTTGACAGGCAATTATGACTCAAAAAAGAAAAATTTTGGTGACTCAAAATAAACATGAAACAAATAAAAAGACTTAAATAAAACATAACATGACACACAAATAAAACTAAGACACAAAACACACCCCCAAACTTAAATTACACATTGCCCCCAATGTGTAGACTCAAAGGAAAAACTAAAAGACAAAAAGACTTACAGTTTTTGGCTAAAAATCGCGGTGGTGGCGGTGGGTAGTGCTTCTAATTTCGTGAGGGGAGGAGAGCCCTTGGTGTTTGATTTGGCGGTAGGGCTTTTGGATCAAAGTATTTTCGAAATTCTCTGCATGGACATGGCGCTTAAACTTCCGCACCTCTTGAGATCTTTCGCGCGCGCCTGCTCTGGCGCCATGGCTACACTTTCTGGACACCCCGGTTCAATTGCATGTACCTGTCAATCATACAAACAACAAGACCCCAAGACCATGAGACTGTTCTTAGATAAAACTAAAATAACCTAAAGACAGAAATTAAAATAACATAATTGAAAACGTTGGGTTGCCTCGACCCGGTATTTATCTTTCAGTCTTTTAGCGGACGCGTTCCTTATTCTTTCGAGGATTGAGAAGTTACCAAGTTCATGTATTCCATTTCATCGATTAGGTAGGGTTTTAACCTCTGTCCGTTTACTTTGAAGCGGCTCCTCTCCTTTTATTTCATTGCTCGGTATGGGAATACTCTTACCACTGTGTATGGTCTGTCAACGTGATTTTAATTTGCACGAAACAATCTCAACCTTGAGTTGAATAGCGCACTTGTTGTCCTTCTTGAAAATCTTTTGGTATCAAATTCTTATCGTGCCATGCTTTCGTTCGTTCCTTGTAGATCTTTGCATTCTCATAGGCATTGTGTCGAATTCATCCAATCGCTCATTTGTAGTAGCCTCCTTTGTCCATTTAGTGGTATCCATGTTCAACTTCTTCATTGCCCAATATGCTCTGTGTTCCAACTCTCTTGGCAAATGACAAGCTTTACCAAAAACTAATTTATAAGGTGACATACCAATTGGTGTTTTGAATCTTGTCGGTATGCCCATGTCGTCATCTAATTTGATCGACAGATCTTTCCTTGAGCCGTTCTGATCTTTTCCAATATGCTTTTCACTTCTCTATTTGACACTTAGCTTGCCCATTAGCGAGGATGATGCGCGATTGTAGTGCGATGGTAAACTCCATATCGGAAAGCAATGACTTCACCGCCTATTGCGAAATGGCTCCTTCATCACCGATAAGAGCTCTTGGTGTGCGAACCTTGTGAAAATATTCTTACGGAGAAATTTTTGCAGTTTCTTGTCGTTTTCTTTGG
This sequence comes from Przewalskia tangutica, assembly GCA_029844215.1. NCBI lineage: Eukaryota > Viridiplantae > Streptophyta > Magnoliopsida > Solanales > Solanaceae > Przewalskia > Przewalskia tangutica. The sequence continues at coordinate 88,366,814 of CM056721.1, read as the reverse complement.
TGGCCCGCTTCTACCCATTTGGACACGTAGTTCTTGCGAGAAGGATATATTGATATCCAAAGATGGCGGGAATGGTCCCATGAAATCAACTCCCACACGCGTGAATAGTTCTACTTCCATATCCGTGCGAAGGCATCTCGTTTCGTCTTGAGATGTTCCTGTTCTTTGACAATTATCACATCTCGCACAAAGGTGTGGGCATCCTTGAAGAGAGTTGGCGATAGAATCCGCATTGCAATACCTTTGCGCTGTTCTTGATGCCCCAAAGTGTCCACCACGTGCTAAGGTGTGGCGGTGGGTGAGAACACAGTGCATCTCTTCCTCGGTACACATCGCTGATGACTTGGTCGCTGATGTTTGTATAGCATTGGTTCTTCCCAATAGTAATGTTTTACCTCGAATAAAACCTCTTCATTTCTTTGTCTTGACAAGCACGGGGTAGAACTTTAGCCGCAAGAAAGTTAACAAAATCAGCGTACCAAGGTAAATTAGAATTCATACTTACTCAAAGCGGTTGTTAAATGCGGAAAGTGATCATTTATTTGCACATCCTTGGTATTACGGCTTTACGTGTTCTCCAATCTGGACAAGTGGTGCGCAGAATTCTCTGTTCCTTTCTTATCACGAATCTACGTCAAATTCTTGTAGAAGTAGGACCCATCGAATGAGGCGAGGCTTTGCGTCCTTCTTTGTCATTAAGTACTTTATAGCGAGTGGTCGGTGTATACTATCACTTTATTTCCAATCAAGTATGACTGAATTTCTCAAACGCATATACTATAGCTAGTAGTTCTTTTCCGTGGTTGCATAATTTAATTGTGCGTCATTTAGAGTTTTACTAGCATAGTAAATGGATCTAAATACCTTGTCGATTCTCTGTCCAAATCTTGCTCCATTGCATAGTCGCTTGCATGTGCATGAGTTCAAATGGGAGCTCCCAATTTGGTGCGATGACTATAGGTCTTGAGGTAAGCTTCTCCTTGGCGTTTGAAATGCGGATAAGCATTCTTTATTGAAGTCGAAGGCTACCCGTCATTAACAATGTGGAGAGGGCTTTGAGACCTTTGAAAAGTCCTTGATGAATCTTACATAGAAGCTGCGTACCCGAGAAACTTCGACTCCTTTTGTTGATCTTTGGAGGTGGTAGATTTTTGATTCTTGAAATCTTTGCTTTGTCTACCTCAATACCTTGGTTTGATATTTTATGCCCCAAGGCGATTCATACATTTACCATGAAGTGACACTTCTCCCAATTTAGCCTGAGTTAGATTCTTCGCCGGCTCAACATCGCTTCTAGATGCCTTAAACATTCATCAAATGATGCTCAAAGACCGAAAAGTCATCCATAAAGATCTCTATAGTCCTCTCTACCATATCGAGAAAATTGCCATCATACATCTTTGAAAAGTAGCGGTGCATTACGAGTCCAAATGGCATTCTTCTAAATGCAAATGTGCCAAAGGGCAAGTAAATGTCGTCTTTTCACGATCTTACGGGGCTATTGCAATCTGGTGATACCACAGTATCCATCAAAAGCAATAGTAGTTGTGCCTGCGAGTCATCGGCATTTGATCTAGGAATGGCAGCGGGAAGTGATCTTTTCGTTGCTTTATTCAACTGCGATAATCAATGCATATTCTCCAAGGTGGTGTTCTCGAGGAATGAGTTCGTTTCTTTCGTTAGCCACCACTGTTATTCCACCCTTTTGGCACCACTTATCTGGACTTACCCACGTGCTATCGGATATGGGGTAAATCACTCCTGCGTCGAGCCATTTTAGGATTTCTTTCCTACTACCTCTTTCGTATTTGGGTTCGATCGCCTGCGGGCTTGATGGATGATGCGCTCTCTCATCTAGGCGGATCTTATGCATTCTTGTTGATGGACTTATTCCTTTTATGTACGCTAATGTCCATCCAATAGCCCGCTTGTGATTCTTTAGTACTCTTAGCGGTTTATCAATTTCTTGGTGGGCGGTGGCGTGAAATGATCCTGGCGGGGTTTTCTCTTCACTAGGTATTGGTATTGTAGATGATTAGGTAAGATTTTTAACTCTAACTCTGGGGCCTTCTCTGTGGATGGTAATGATCTTTCGGTACTGTCGACTCCTCATATTTCTTTGTCCTTGTATCCCATTTTCATAAGCATTCATCCATTTGCATACTCCATCGATCTGGATCGTTTTACTATCATCATCCCGTATGGTGATCTTCTTCAAGCGTATCCTCGTATTCGAACTCTTTGTTTGACATTGTCTCTTGATAAGATCAATGGTGGCGATTATCTTTGGCCTCTGGAAAACTTCTTTGTTTGAAGAGCGTTAAAAGTTACCTCTTCTTCATCTACTCGAAGCTTGATTCCCCTTTTGAACATCAATGAGAGCACATCACGTGGCTAAGAAAGTGCACTTGATATGATAGGTATTCCATCGTTATCTTGTATATCTAAGATAATGAAATCGGCGGGAGGATGAACTTGTCCACTTTTACTAGTATATCCTCGATGACTCCTCTCGGATGAACAATTGGCGGTCATTGCTATGAGTGATGTTTGTAGGTTTGATTTCTCCCATTTCTAGTTTGCGAGAAAACTAGATAGGGCATCAGTTATGCTGCTCCCGGTCGCATAGTGCCTTTTGACATTCAAACTTTCCAATAGTGCATGGGATGGTAAAACTCCCGGGTCTTGTAACCCGAGGTAGTTGTCTCGTAGGATGGCACTACATTCTTGATTAGCATCACCGTTTCGTAATCCTCTATCTTCCTTTTTGCTAAGCACATCCTAGAACTTGGCGTAGCTCGGTATTTGTTCTAGTGCTTCCATAAGCGGGATATTGAGTTGCAATTGTTTGAGAACCTCTACGAATCGGAGAATTGCTTGTCAAGAGTGCATTTTTAACCACGGGGATATGGTATCATCACACAGTGCGATTACCACTTCTTTGGTGCTATTTTCTCAATTTACGGATACGGGCGCGCGGCTGATCTTAGGCGCGCGGCCTCACTTTCTGCCTTGTTTGGAGACGAACTTCTTGTACTATCTCTGCTTGCCTCGAGAATCCTCGGCCGCGACCACGATCGAGCGCGCGGCGGCTCTGCATTCTTGTGAACTTTCTCTTTCTCTGATTCGGCCTCCTTGAGTCAATTATGCGACATTGTGTGTCCTCATTGCTTAGCTCGGATGCAGATTGCTCTTCTTGCGGTTATTTGTTGAATATGACCGCGAGTTACGCTATTCTGTTTCCAACCTCTTTATGCCCGACCTCATTTCGTCCATGAACTGAGCTTGGCGCCTCGTGAGACTAAGTAGGGTTTCTCGTAATTCCTCCCTCTGTTCCTCTATGGTTGGCTCTCTATCATATGGACAGTAAAAATCCATATCTAAAGTGTTCCTGAACGAATCAAAACCAACAAAGAAATCACGGCACCTCGAATTTTCGTAAAAAAATAAAAAATAAAATAAAAAAAATAAAAATAAAAATTAAAACCAAATTAGAATTTAAAAATAGATAAAATTGATATTGAACTATTGCCTAATCCCCGGCGTGGCAAAAACTTGATGCGCGTAATATGCACACACTTTAAACGCAAGTGCACGTTATCGTATCAAGTAGTATAGTCTTAGATAAGACCGAATATCGTCCTCCAGGATTAGGGTTCAAGTACCAACTATCTATTTTATAGTATCTATTTGGCGAATTAATACTTGATTGGTTGTTTATAACTAAGAATTTCAAAAGCTATTTAAATGTAAAGAATTACTTGGATGTGATGAGAATAGGGCTTCATGTATCCTTACTATCCGACATATGTTATTTGTTAATGCATTACTTATGGTGTTCTTCTTTTGGAGAAAGCGAGTTTCTGAAATCGTTTTATACTCCGTTAGGTTATATAAACACTCAACCCGTATTGTTCCTTACCTAACTTTACGATAAGGGTAACTCTATAGGAGGATTAAGCACAAAAACCTAGTTGGCCACGCTGATGCGCAAAATTAGGGTTGTTAAGCCTCTCATCAACGCTACAAATCTAATTGAGGTATTTTCATCCCCAATTCAAGACCGTCTACCCAACTTACGGATATTCACAATCCATCCTTTTCGAATCGATTAGAAATCATATAGTGATAACTAGTTGTCAATTAGCTACCAAGAATTCAACTCAATTATTGGATAGATCTCTCAATAAGAATAATAACCATAAGCATGCATTACTTTATAACATAAGGTTCAAGAATTCAACATAGAAAGCCTATAAGAGAATTAGTTCCTAGCCATGAATATGACAAGAACTAATTCAAAGTTCATCATGCAAAAGCGAAATAAATAAAGGAAAGGAAAAAGAAATTACTAAGCTAATGGTATCCAAACTCCAAGTCAAGAATCTTGAGTTGTGCAAGAAAGGAACCTCAGCGCCTAGGGTTCTCCTTATATAGTTTTAAACGCCTCCTTCTTTTCCTTCCAGCTGGCCCAAAAATCCGTCAAAGACCTAATTTTTCGTCGGCGCCGCGCCCTGCTGTCGGCGCGCGGCTAAAGTTCTGCAATACTTGGTGTTTTGGCGCGGCCACGATATCTGCTGTCGAGGCGCGGCCTGCAACTCTGTGGCTTCTCGGATGTTTAGCGCGCGGCCATTCTGGTCTCTGAGCGCGCGCGCTGGATCTTCGCAGCTTCTCTGAATAATAGCGTCGCGGCCACCTTACAGCTGCGAGGCGCGGCCAGTCTGAATTTCACCTCGTTTGCCACTTTCTCGTTTTGACTCTAGGACCTCCTCTTTTTCCCCCGTTGCGCTCCTTTTCCGCCATTTGGCCACTTTAGCCACTTTGACTCAAAAGAATGAAAATCTATCCTAATACGCCACTTTGTATGTACCAACCGGGACAAAAGACTAACTAGATCGACTCAAAAGGTGTATATAAAATACCGATCACCCATCAGCGCTACCTCGAATAGACTCTTCTCCTCGAAGAGCTGCGTCGATACGTGCAACCTTTGGGTCCTCAAGCGTCGCCTCTTTACCTCATCAACGATGGAAGACTCGGCAACCTCGCGAACCCGTACCCGCTATCGTCGGTATCGATCAATCGAACCCGAGCTCGCTAATCGGTGGATCGGCGGACCATGTCCTGTCTGCATTGTACCTCCGACGGGCTCCCATCGATCTACGACTCAAGGCATCAACAACTACATTGGCCTTCCGGATGGTATAGAATATCAACATCATAATCTTTCAAAGACTCTAACCGCCTCTCCGCATGAGTTCAACTCCCTGCTGAAGATATCTGGAGGCTCTTGTAGTGCTGTATAAATATCCACATGAACCCATTACAAATAATGTCTCCAAATCTTCAAGGCATGAATAATCTGCGCCAACTCTAAGTCATGGGTAGGGTAATTCCTCTCATGCTTCGAATCGCCGGAAGCATAGGCTATAACCTTGCCGTCTGCATCAAAACACACCTAGCCCGATGCAGAGGCATCACAATAGATCACGTGCCGTCTAACCGCCGGGAAGAGTAAGCTGAGTGTAGTCAACCTTTCCTTCAAAGAATCGGAAACCCTTCTCGCAAGCCTCGTCGTCGGAACTTGGCGCCTTACGAGTCGACTAGTCAGCGGTCTGAAATCGGCAAAGCGCTCCACAAACCTACGATAATAACGCCGATCTAAGAAACTACGTACCTCGATCGGAGTAGTAGGTCTCGGCCAAGACTTGACTGCCTCAATCTTTGCCGTATCCACCCGAACACCATCAGCCCCAATAATATGCCCCAGGAATGCCACTAAGGCCAACCAAAACTCACACTTGGAGAACTTGGCGAATAACTGCCGGCTCCGGAGGACCCCAAGTACCGTCCTCAAGTGATCTGCATGCTCCTGCTCTGTCTGCGAATAAACCAGGATGTCATCAATGAATACTATCACAAATGTATCCAAAAATGGCTTGAACACCCGGTTCATCAAATCCATAAATACTGTTGGAGCGTTGGTCAAACCGAAAGACATAACCCTGAACTCATAGTGCCCATACCGGTCTGAATGCGATCTTTGGGATGTCGCCTCGAACTCGTGCACTGATGATAACGGACGCGAGTCTATCTTTGAAAACACCTCGCACCTGCAAATGGTCAAACAAATCATCAATCACGGGAGGGTACTATTTTTGATGGTTACCTTATTCAATTTGTAGTCAACACATACGCAGCGTCCATCCTTCTTCTTCACAAATAAAACCGGCGCTCCCGGGGAGATACACTAGGCCCGATAAAGCCTTTCTCCAAAGAAATCTTTCATGGTCCTTGACTCCTCAACTCGGAGGTGCCATCACGTATGGCGGAATGGAAATAGGTCGAGTGTCCGCAACGTGTCAATACAAAACTCAATCTCCTCTCGGGAGGGATACGTAGATCATCCGGGAACACATGAAATTCTCTAACCACTGGCATCGATCAAGAAGCGGCACCTCGGCCTCGTATCAAATACGAACGGATGATAGATGTACCGCTTTCGCACCATCTTCCTAGACTTGAGGTAAGAAATAAACCTACCCTACGGCCTGTGTTGCCCTTCCACTCGATAGTGGCTCGCCAGAAGCGGAACCGAACCAACTGTCCCTACGATCAACGTTGGCATAACAAGAAGCCCGATCCATACCCATAATGACATCAAAATCTGTCTCCAACTCTATCAAGTCTGCAGTGCGGCGTAAATAAACACCGGACAACCTCTATACACCCGCGGCTAACACCGAATCTCCCGTTGGCGTAGCTACCTCGAAAGGCTCTATCGACACGGCTCTATCCCGATTCTACATGATAAGAGGACACATAGGACAAGGTAGAACTCGGATCTATCAAAGCATAAACGTCACGACATGAAATCAATAATGTACGTGGCGGCGTCGAGGAAGCCTCACGATCTGGCGGTGGCTAATGAATATATGCGGTTACGTGGACGCTAGAATCGAACCACCACCACGCGACCTCTACGCGGCTGCCGTCGGTGAGTACCACGCCTCGGGCGCATAACCACGAAGGAGAGAATACCCAAGAATCGATCTCCGTTGCGCTGTACCACCCATGCTGCCTCTCGACGGACAATCTCTCTTCAAATGGCCCAGCTGGCCACAAGAGTAACAAGCTCCTGCAGGAACACGACACTCGCCTGGGTGCGATCTACCGCATCGAGCACACCGACATGTGGGTGGCCTCGATCGACGACGATCTCTGCTGTTACACCCCGTAAGTCCAGGACTTGTAAAAGAGAATGTACGTAGTAATCAAGACTTGGAAATTGGTACGAACGGAAGAATTGTTTTTCCGACGGAAAATGTTCCGAACGTCGGAAAGGAAAAATGTTCGTTGTTGAGAATTGGATTCTCAAAATACATTATTTCAAGAGTATGGGACTTATTAATATTATGGAAATTTATTATTACGGATTTGGTCACGTGGGGCCCACCCGAGGAATTTTATATTTTTGTGGGGCCCACGAGGGTTACGGAATTTTATGGACGAATGAGAGGGCGACACGTGGCACCCCCACACTTGGCCTTGGTCGAAATTGTGCAAGGGTAAAATGGTCATTGACCATTGTAGATGAACAAAGTCTTCAAGCTTGAGAAAGTTGACCAAGTCAACTTGCCACTTGGTTAATTAGTAATTGCTCTTCATCCTAGCCTCACTGGGGGTATTATCTAAGCCCTCCTAAGTAGTATATATCCTACACTAGTGCAAGACAAGTTCTATACTTAGAAAAATTTTCAAGAAAACATTGTTCCTCACTAAAGTGCTCTCGGCCAAGGCTTCTTTTGGAAGACAAATTTTTGTAGTTTTGATCCATTAGCCACAAGAATTTAACCCAATGTCCCCAAGGGTATTGTAAGGTTATCTCAATAGAAATATTTGGAAAAAGCATTTTTACGTTAGTCGAGCGGAAACTAAGGAGTTCTTCACTTTGAAGTTGGAACTTGAAGAAGGGTTCTTCATAGGCCTCTAAGGAATGATTGGAGCGGATTGGAACTTAAGGAAAGGAGCTAAGAATTGCTAAGGCGCGACTTTGGATCTTGGAAATTTTAAGGGCTTGGAAAGGTATAAATTTTGTCGTTTTAGTAGTTAAGACTTACTTATTGTTGTAGCTATGGATTTTAGCAAGCATGTGTTATATAGTATGAAGTTTGATAAGTATTTTGACTATTGGAACCCTAATCAAATCTAGCATGTTTAGCTTTAAGATTGGAATTCAAGTTGATTATTAGTTTAAGTAAATCGCGTGTTGAATAAAGAAGGAAATTGTAGTTGTTGATGTTGTACATGACTAAATAACATGTTGACCTAAGAACTTGGAATTTGGAAAAGGGTTGGAAAAGACTTAGTGTTGTTGGTTGTAAGTTGGCCGAGAATGGCTTTAATTATGGAACTACTTTGTATGAATTGTGGGGCGGAATTTTACACGTGGTGTAAGGCGTGTAATCCCCTTTGTTTGGTTGTTGTTGGAGCCTTAAATGTGGCTTGTTGGTTATTGTATTCGGCCTTGAAAAGGTGGCAACGTGAGTAGAAACAAAGGAAGTCTTTCGATTTTCCGTAGAATTAGAGACTAAATACTTAGTATTATTCTACATAGAGACTAGAAGTTGATAGTCTTGTTGTGACCATTTTAGGTTGACACTTCTACGTACGGTGTATTCGGCTTAGCTTGTGGATTTGGCAGAAAAGGTATGTGAACTATCTCCTCTTCTAGCATGATTCCTTAGAATAAAGAAAGTAAGTTCTACTCCTTGAATGATCCATTCCTTGCTTGTATTTGGATTGCCTAAAATAGAATTTGTTCTATGTACTTCCTTGAGTGTACTTTGATGTTTAAATTGTAAGTAGTATAATCCATTTCCTTAGGGAAGTTTGGATTCTTAAAAGTGAAGGTATTTTTCTTAAAGTACATAGAGACTTGAAAAGGAAGTGGTTTCCAAATCTTTTGGCTAGTGCCTTAGTTCTAAACCTAAAGGTCATTATAATGACTTTAGGGGAGTCAAAGGAGTGATTTACTTATTTGATTTAAAAGAGGAGAAATGACATGATTTAAGAGAAGTAACTTGTGTTAAGGGTGAAGTTACTTGAGGTTTAAAAAGTAGAAGAAAACTTGTTTTCTAACTATTAAGAGACTTGAAGTATTTTGAAAGTTAAGAACTTGTTTTGTAAGTACGTGATACTTGGTTTTAATAGTATAAGTCTCTTGGTTATTGAAGGAATGGATACGTCTAAAACCATAAAGGGTTATAACGGCTTTATGGGAAGTTGGTTATAACGGCTTTATGGAAGGTTTAGAAAGTTGTCTATTTTGATTAATCGGCATAAGTTGCCTAGATTGTGAAAATTTGGAGTTACTTGATTTCAAGCTTTGAAATGAGTTTTCTAAAGGAGTAGTAACTTACTTTGAAAAATAGACACGCCTTGATACTACGGGTGTTGGTATCTTGGGGCTTTACATAGAAAAGAGTCTTTTATAAAAGAATGTACGTATGTAGTACTTTTGCTTGATAAATTGAGAATTTGTCTAAGTGTGCCTTGATAAGTACTTTGACTTGTTAAAAGAGAATTATTCTATGTATGCCTTGATTAGTACTTTGGCTTGATAAATTGAGAATTTGTCTAAGTGTGCCTTGATAAGTACTTTGACTTGTTAAAAGAGAATTATTCTATGTATGCCTTGATTAGTACTTTGGCTTGATAAATTGAGAATTTGTCTAAGTGTGCCTTGATAAGTACTTTGACTTGTTAAAAGAGAATTATTCTATGTATGCCTTGATTAGTACTTTGGCTTGATAAATTGAGAATTTGTCTAAGTGTGCCTTGATAAGTACTTTGACTTGTTAAAGAGAATTATTCTATGTATGCCTTGATTAGTACTTTGGCTTGATAAATTGAGAATTTGTCTAAGTGTGCCTTGATAAGTACTTTGACTTGTTAAAAGAAAATTATTCTATGTATGCCTTGATTAGTACTTTGGCTTGATAAATTGAGAATTTGTCTAAGTGTGCCTTGATAAGTACTTTGACTTGTTAAAAGAGAATTATTATATGTGTGCCTTGATAAGTACTTTGACTTGTTAAAGAGAATTATTCTATGTATGCCTTGATTAGTACTTTGGCTTGATAAATTGAGAATTTGTCTAAGTGTGCCTTGATAAGTACTTTGACTTGTTAAAAGAGAATTATTCTATGTATGCCTTGATTAGTACTTTGGCTTGATAAATTGAGAATTTGTCTAAGTGTGCCTTGATAAGTACTTTGGCTTGTTAAAGAGAATTATTCTAAGTGTGCCTTAGTAAGGACTTTGGCTTGTAATTAAGGATTTGCCTATGTGTCCGGAAATAGCCGGTTGTGTGCTATTGTTATATCGATCGTTCGGGTCATTCCGGGTTGGTGGCATTTGCATAATTCCGTGGATTTGCTACCCACGATCACGAGGAATACCTCGTGCGAGTCCGTAGGGCTTATGCGGGTGAAATAGTCCCGTGCGGCGGTCCACCTATGCGAGGAATACCTCATGCGAGTCCGTAAGGGCTTATGCGGGTGAAATAGTCCTATGCGGAAATACCTCACGCGGGTCCACGCGGCCTACGCGGTGTGAAATAGTCCCGAGTAGGATGGCTAAATGATCTGCGGATGGTCTGTTTTGATCATGAGCTTCCTAGTTTATATTGTAAGGATACTCGTTTACTCTCATTGTTAGTAAGGCACAATGTGTTGTAATTTGATTATCATATATGTCCCGGATTTGTTTGTGTTACCACATGGTCATGCTTTTATGATGTGGGATTAGGGCATGAGACCACGTGGTATTTAGGACACAGGTGGGACTGGGTGTTCATGTATCCTTATTGGTGTTATTACATCATGGACTGCCGGCAGTGAGGAAGGATTCCACAGGCATGATTGATATTATGGGCGTGAGACCCATGGCTATATTTGAGTAATGACTTTGAGGGTCTGCGTCCCTGACTTGATATGATTGCTTATGTGTTATGTACTGTAGGTTGGATATCATACATGTCTCCTGTTTTATTTAGACTGTTATGATTTTATTACAGTACTTACTGTTCACATACTTGGTACATTCTTCGTACTGACCTCGCCCGAAGTGCGTTAAATCTGCGAGTTTAGGTACCTTGATTTGGTGATCGGCAGTGTAGGACCGCTCGAGTTTTGGATAGCTCCTTACATTCGGGAGTTTATCTTTTGGTATAAGTTCTTTCAAGATGTGCTTTTATGCGATTATGGAGTGCAGCAGGGCCTTGCCGTCATAGTTGATTTAACTCGCAAGTGCGTATTCATATGTGGGATTGGACTCATGTACGGTGTAGTGTCTTTTGTTTATGTATATATGGCAGCCTTGTCGGCTTTGCCCTTGCACGTACGTTTGTTTTAAAAAAAAACAAATGAGGTGTTATTTAAATTCCGCAGTTTACTTATGTTGTTAAGGTAGAAGGGTGCCCAGGTAGGGCATCAGTCACGGGCCCGGGGTTCGGGGTGTGACAGAGTGGTATCAGAGCAGTCAGTCCTCGGAATGTCTACAGACCGTGTCTAGTAGAGTCTTGATTATCGATGTGTTGCGCGCCACACCCATAAGCAGGAGGCTACAGGACATTTAGGAGTTGGTTTCTATTCTTCTCACTCTAAGATCGTGCCATAGAGCTGTGTTAGTAAGATAATTCCTCTCTGACGTATTGTTGTGTTCTGATTATGCCTTTTAGGAGAACAACGGCCGCGAGAAGGGCAAAGGAGTAGCGAGGCTACTAGTCGGACTCGAGAGAGTTGATAGGGCTTATGCCTGTGTTATACCGGATGTTGTTCCGCAGTCGGCGAGTTCTTTTGCGCCAGGTTTTGAGACCCCAGCACCAGAGCCTCCAGTTTCTCGGTTAGGAGAAGACTATAGGGTCATGAGGGAAGCAGTTATGTTATTGACCAAGATAGCGGTGCTAGCAGTTGTAAGTGATAGTACCCCAGAGGTAGGGATACTTTGATTAGTAAAGTGAGAAGTAAGAATGTTGACAAGAATGATAAGTGAACTAAGACTATAGTTGTGTAGAGTTCACACGTAGTAATTGCCCCATGACAGTGTAAGACCAATAGGGAAGATTGTACAGTAGAAATACTTTGGCTTATGTGACGAACCTCTAGTGAATAGGGGATAGGGTAAGAAGTACCTTGAGATAAGAGAGAGTTTTATATCAGACTAAGAATGAGGAGTTAAGTGTGACGGTGAGTCGGGTTATGGACTCATTTCGGGTCAGCCGATAGTATGGAATGGGGTAATGTCAGTTAGAAATGGTCCCGTTATGTGATAGGGTCCTGAGGATGTCAGGCCCAAGTTTAGTTAATCGTTGTACGAGTTCGTGGATGCGTTCCACCGGAACTAGGTCGTAAGGACCAAGAAGAGCCTTAGCGGAAATTCAAGTAGCATAATGGCCAAGTTGGTTAGTAACTCCAAGGATTGGGGAACAGAATTTGAGATTTATACGTGTACTAGATGAGTTTGAAAGTACAAGAAAGTATGACAAGTAAGGAAAGAAAGGAACCTCTAAGGATCCCGTGTTTGGAAAGACTGTAACCTTCGAGTTTTGTGAGAAGGGACCACGGACGGAAGGTCCATTGATATGTTTACGTATGTTATGTGGTGGTCGTGTATGGCATCGTTGGTCTTGTGCAGTTTTTATTGATAGGCATAGTATAGAGATTGTGCCGGAGTTTGTATAGCTTGACAACCGACTAAGAACATTCGGGGACGAATGTTTCTAAGGGGGGAAGAATGTTACACCCCGTAAGTCCAGGACTTGTAAAAGAGAATGTACGTAGGAATCAAGACTTGGAAATTGGTACGAACGGAAGAATTGTTTTTCCGACGGAAAATGTTCCGAACGTCGGAAAGGAAAAATGTTCGTTGTTGAGAATTGGATTCTCAAAATACATTATTTCAAGAGTATGGGACTTATTAATATTATGGAAATTTATTATTACGGATTTGGTCACGTGGGGCCCACCCGAGGAATTTTATATTTTTGTGGGGCCCACGAGGGTTACGGAATTTTATGGACGAATGAGAGGGCGACACGTGGCACCCCCCACACTTGGCCTTGGTAGAAATTGTGCAAGGGTAAAATGGTCATTGACCATTGTAGATGAACAAAGTCTTCAAGCTTGAGAAAGTTGACCAAGTCAACTTGCCACTTGGTTAATTAGTAATTGCTCTTCATCCTAGCCTCACATGTGGTATTATCTAAGCCCTCCTAAGTAGTATATATCCTACACTAGTGCAAGACAAGTTCTATACTTAGAAAAATTTTCAAGAAAACATTGTTCCTCACTAAAGTGCTCTCGGCCAAGGCTTCTTTTGGAAGACAAATTTTTGTAGTTTTGATCCATTAGCCACAAGACTTTAACCCAATGTCCCCAAGGGTATTGTAAGGTTATCTCAATAGAAAGATTTCGGAAAAACGGAGTTTACGTTAGTCATGGCGGAAACTAAGGGAGTTCTTCAACTTTGAAGTTGGAACTTGAAGAAGAGGGTTCTTCATAGGCCTCTAAGAATGCTTGAGCGGATTGGAACTTAAGGAAAGGAGCTAAGAATTGCTAAGGCGCGACTTTGGATCTTGGAAATTTTAAGGGCTTGGAAAGGTATAAATTTTGTCGTTTTAGTAGTTAAGACTTACTTATTGTTGTAGCTATGGATTTTAGCAAGCATGTGTTATATAGTATGAAGTTTGATAAGTATTTTGACTATTGGAACCATAATCCGAAATCTAGCATGTTTAACTTTAAGATTGGAATTCAAGTTGATTATTAGTTTAAGTCGCGTGTTGAATAAAGAAGGAAATTGTAGTTGTTGATGTTGTCTATGACTAAATAACATGTTGACCTAAGAACTTGGAATTTGGAAAAGGGTTGGAAAAGACTTAGTGTTGTTGGTTGTAAGTTGGCGAGAATGGCTTTAATTATGGAACTACTTTGTATGAATTGTGGGCGGAATTTTACGTGGTGTAAGGCGTGTAATCCCTTTGTTTGGTTGTTGTTGGAGCCTTAAATGTGGCTTGTTGGTTATTGTATTCGGCCTTGAAAAGGTGGCAAAGTGAGTAGAAACAAAGGAAGTCTTTGCCGATTTTCCGTAGAATTAGAGACTAAATACTTAGTATTATTCTACATAGAGACTAGAAGTTGATAGTCTTGTTGTGACCATTTTAGGTTGACAACTACGTCACGGTGTATTCGGCTTAGCTTGTGGATTTAGCGAAAAGGTATGTGAACTATCTCCTCTTACAGCATGATTCCTTAGAATAAAGAAAGTAAGTTCTACTCCGAATGATCCATTCCTTGCTTGTATTTGGATTGCCTAAAATAGAATTTGTTCTATGTACTTCCGAGTGTACTTTGATGTTTAAATTGTAAGTAGTATAATCCATTTCCTTAGGAAGTTTGAATTCTTAAAAGTGAAGGTATTTTTCTTAAAGTACATAGAGACTTGAAAAGGAAGTGGTTTCCAAATCTTTTGGCTAGTGCCTTAGTTCTAAACCTAAAGGTCATTATAATGACTTTAGAAGTCAAAGGAGTGATTTACTTATTTGATTTAAAGAGGAGAAATGACATGATTTAAGAGAAGTAACTTGTGTTAAGGGTGAAGTTACTTGAGGTTTAAAAGTAGAAGAAAACTTGTTTTCTAACTATTAAGAGACTTGAAGTATTTTGAAAGTTAAGAACTTGTTTTGTAAGACGTGATACTTGGTTTTAATAGTATAAGTCTCTTGGTTATTGAAGGAATGGATCGTCTAAAACCATAAAGGGTTATAACGGCTTTATGGGAAGTTGGTTATAACGGCTTTATGGAAGGTTTAGAAAGTTGTCTATTTTGATTAATCGGCATAAGTTGCCTAGATTGTGAAAATTTGGAGTTACTTGATTTCAAGCTTTGAAATGAGTTTTCTAAAGGAGTAGTAACTTACTTTGAAAAATAGACACGCCTTGATACTACGGGTGTTGGTATCTTGGGGCTTTAAATAGAAAGGAGTCTTTTATAAAAGAGATATGCGTATGTAGTACTTTTGCTTGATAAATTGAGAATTTGTCTAAGTGTGCCTTGATAAATACTTTGACTTGTTAAAAGAGAATTATTCTATGTATGCCTTGATTAGTACTTTGGCTTGATAAATTGAGAATTTGTCTAAGTGTGCCTTGATAAGTACTTTGACTTGTTAAAAGAGAATTATTCTATGTATGCCTTGATTAGTACTTTGGCTTGATAAATTGAGAATTTGTCTAAGTGTGCCTTGATAGGTACTTTGACTTGTTAAAAGAGAATTATTCTATGTATGCCTTGATTAGTACTTTGGCTTGATAAATTGAGAATTTGTCTAAGTGTGCCTTGATAAGTACTTTGACTTGTTAAAAGAGAATTATTCTATGTATGCCTTGATTAGTACTTTGGCTTGATAAATTGAGAATTTGTCTAAGTGTGCCTTGATAAGTACTTTGACTTGTTAAAAGAGAATTATTCTATGTATGCCTTGATTAGTACTTTGGCTTGATAAATTGAGAATTTGTCTAAGTGTGCCTTGATAAGTACTTGACTTGTTAAAAGAGAATTATTCTATGTGTGCCTTGATAAGTACTTTGACTTGTTAAAAGAGAATTATTCTATGTATGCCTTGATTAGTACTTTGGCTTGATAAATTGAGAATTTGTCTAAGTGTGCCTTGATAAGTACTTTGACTTGTTAAAAGAGAATTATTCTTTGTATGCCTTGATTAGTACTTTGGCTTGATAAATTGAGAATTTGTCTAAGTGTGCCTTGATAAGTACTTTGGCTTGTTAAAGAGAATTATTCTAAGTGTGCCTTGGTAAGGACTTTGGCTTGTAATTAAGGATTTGCCTATGTGTCTGGAAATAGCGGTTGTGTGCTATTGTTATATCGATCGTTGAGTCATTCCGGGTTGGTGGCATTTGCATAATTAGTGGATTTGCTACCCACGATCACGAGGAATACCTATGCGAGTCCGTAGGGCTTATGCGGGTGAAATAGTCCCGTGCGGACGGGTCCGACCTATCACGAGGAATACCTCATGCGAGTCCGTAAGGGCTTATGCGGGTGAAATAGTCCTATGCGAGGAATACCTCATGCGGGTCCACGCGGCCTATGCGGGTGAAATAGTCCCAGGAGTAGGATGGCTAAATGATACTGCGGGCGGATGGTCTGTTTGATCATGAGCTTCCTAGTTTATATTGTAAGGATACTCCGTTTACTCTCATTGTTAGTAAGGCACAATGTGTTGTAATTTGATTATCATATATGTCCCGGTTGTTTGTGTTACCCTATGGTCATGCTTTTCGATGTGGGATTAGGGCATGAGACCACGTGGTATTTAGGACACGAGTGGGGTGGGTGTTCATGTATCCTTATTGGTGTTGTTACATCATGGACTGCCGACAGTGAGGAAGGATTCCACGGGCATGATTGATATTATGGGCGTGAGACCATGGCTATATTTGAGTAATGACTTTGAGAACTGCGTCACGACTTGATATATTTGCTTATGTGTTATGTATCGTAGGTTGGATATCATACATGTCTCTGTTTTATTTAGATTTGTTATGATTTTATTACTGATACTTCATTCACTTGGTACATTCTTCGTCTTGACCTCCTTGAGGTGCGTTCATCGCATGAGTTTAGGTCTGTGATTTGGTGATCGGCAGTGTAGGACCCCTTTCGGAGTTTTGGATAGCTCATACATTCGGGAGTTTATCTTTTTGGTATAAGTTCTTTCGATCTGAGCTTTTATCTGATTATAGATGCGGCGGGGCCTTGCCCATCATAGTTCGATTTAACTCCCAGAGTGCGTATTCATATGTGGGATTGGACTCATGTACGGTGTAGTGTCTTTTGTTTATGTATATATGGCAGCCTTGTCGGCTTTTCCCTTGCACGTATGTTGGTTTTAAAAAAAAAATGAGGTGTTATTTAAATTCCGCTGTTTACTTATGTTGTTAAGGTAGAAGGGTGCCCAGGTAGGGCACCGATCCTGGGCAGGGGTTCGGGTGTGACATCGCCTCCTGAAACCAGAAGTCTGGAGCCACGACCTGCTCTGAATGACTGGCTGATCGGACCTCCTGCGGAAAAGTGATGGAGCACTCTGTCTTTGGTGGAATGTGGACCCGATCTGCTTCTTGAAATTGTCGCCTCGAAGCGCCACGAGACCATTGTCTGGCCCTTTTGGGCTGGCTTGAGTCAATCTGGTCCTCCCTCTCTCTATCCTCAATCCCCTGCGCATATGCCTGCATCCTGGCGATGTCCATACCGGGCTGAAGATCCACACCCAAGCATGCAGTAATCATATGACGGTCTAACCCCATCACATAACGATGAACTCTATCCGCCATGTCAGCTACAATAGTGTGCGCGTATGCGGCGAGTCGAACTCGTGCTATACTCGCGATAGTCCTCGTTACGCCTCGAGGTCAAGAATCTATCTACGGGCTCTCCTCATTTCGGAGGCAAAAAGTGATCCATGAAGGCCTCTGTAAACTCCTCCCAAAGCAATTTGGAAGAGCATCCTCACCTCTCGAAAGCAACCACGACTCAAACGGTTCAACGCAATATCGCGTAACGGTAAGAGGCTAGCGTAATGAACTCTGTCTCTGAAGCCCTAAGAACTGCATGGTCCGTAGGCTGCCGAATGAACTCCTGCGGATCCTCCCGGACCTCGAACCATAAAACTCGGGTGGATGACAACCCGGAAAATCCCTAATCCATGGCCCCGCGGCTCTGGGTGGGTGCTGCTCTGTCGTATTGCCGGCTACTATCTTGGTCAATAACCGAATCCGCTTCCCGTAGTCTCTATACTCGGCCGGTGCGGGCCCGGAGGCTGCAGTGCGGAACCTCTGGAGCTCTTGCCGTTCTCGGCTCCTCTATCTTTGGCGTGGTGAACTCGCCGACCCACTCTTACCTCGGGCATAGTCCGTGCACGAGTCAGTGTAACCTCGAGTGCTTAGCGACTCTGCTGCTGCCTTGCCTCTTCGGGCCTGGTCGCCTTCCGTGAGGCATATATGTTTCATAAGACTAGGTGGAGAGGATTCACCTAATAAGACAACTCTCTTGCGATCTCGTAGAGAGAAGAATGAAACCAATCCTAAATATCCTGCGACCTCACGATTATAGATGTGGTGCACAACACACCGATAATCAAGACTACTAGACACGTGCGTAGACACTTTCAGAGGACTAAGCGCTCGATACCACTTTTGTCACGACTCGACCGGGACGCGGCGGTGCCCTACGGGCACCCCGTGTGGTATACATCGAGAGAATAGCGGCGGAACATACACAACATAAACACGTGTGTAAACAATAACATCACAAGGCTGGCCGGATAAGGCGCGCTTCCATAATATAAACATACTCAAAAGTACAAGCTGTACAAATCGGTTCTTCTGACCACGTATGTGAATACGGACCTCAGGAATAACAAGCGTGGCGGGGCGGGGCCCGCCATACCGTGAATGTACATAAATCTACAACATCATGGAAATCTGTACCAAAGAGACAAGCCTCGGAGAAATGGAGCTTCGGCGTCGACAAGTGATCCTAAGTATGAGGATCCACCACTGCTACCACTTTCTGCGGCATGAGCGGCCCCAGAAGAAGTCGGTACCTGATGTGTACTAAGTATGTAAAGCGGAAAAATCTGTAATTACATCATAAGTCTAAATCAAAGCGGGAGACATGTATGATAATCAAATTACGATTACCGTGCCTTACTAACAATGAGAGTAAATAGTAGTATCCTTACGATATAAAATAGGAAGCTCACGATCAAAGCGGGACCACGCGCCCGCATATCATTTAGCAATCCTACTCACGGGACTATTTCACCGCGTAGGTCGCTGGACGCGTGAGGTATTCCTCGCATGGGACTATTTCACCGCGTAAGCCCTTACGGACTCGCGTGAGGTATTCTCGCATAAATTTGGACCCGCCCGCATGGAACTATTTCACCCGCATAAGCCCTTTCGGACTCGCATGAGGTACTCCTCGCATCGTGGGTAGCAAATCCATGGAATATGCAAATGCCACAAACCCGGGGAATGACCCCGTAAAGAATAATATACCACTAGCACAAATCCGGCTATCATACATAACATAAACACTACCGGCTTATCATACAATACATAAGCAAGTTAAGAAATCCCCTAACTTCTTATTATTCTTGTTTATATACCCTCTCATTTTAGTTTACTTAAGGCACTAACATGTCTTTTATAAAAATCCGGGAATTTAACCCAAAGTACTACGTACTTCTACTCTTTAAAACAAATGATTCTTTTTAGTAGAAAACCACCAAGATACTATTAACCATAGTATCAAGTCCAAATTACATTTCAAGGCAAGTCACAATACCTTTAGAAAATAAAGTTAGGTTTCTAAATCAAGTGACTCATTTTCTTATAAAACCTTAGGCAATCGATGCCTTAAAATCAAATTGCCTTTCATTAAATCAAGCCATTTATCTTTCCATAAAGCCAATATAACCAACTCCCCATAAAGTCGTTATATTCACTTTATACCTTAGCCAAATACAATTTTCTATCCAAGGGACTTATACGTTTAAAACGGAACAAGTATCACATACTTTAAAACTTTTCAAGTCCCTTAACTTTAATAAAGCATTAGACTTCCTTAATACATTCAAAGAAGTGAGTTAATCTCCTAACTCACCCGACTTGGCTATTCATAAAAATAGTAAAGGATATCAAGGTCTTGTACGTCTACCGTACTATATACGTACAACTAGTCATGCTCAAAAGATAGGAAGAGTTCTACATACCTCTTCGGGTCAACCACTTGCCAAGTACAATATCCCGCCCGTAGTATGTCAACCTATAATATCCACAATACGTCTATTAACGTCTTACTTCAAACGTAGAATATTACAAGTGTAAGGTCACTAAGTTCTACGGAAAATCGGGCAGCACCTCCTTTGTTTCTACTTACTTTGCCACCTTTTTCAAGGCAGAATACAATAACCAACATGCCACATTTAAGGCTCAACATATCATTAGTCAAAAAGGGGATTATACGCCTTACAAGACGTATAAAATTCCGCCCCACAATTCATATACAACAATCCAATATTAACGGCCATTTGACTACATATAAAACCACAACAAGTCTTTTTCACCCATAATGTCGCCTTCACAAGTTATATAGCCACAACCAACTTTGACAACCTTAATCTTCCATTTATATAACATGCGACAACTATAACTATCGATTTCCTTTGTATTTCACATTTCAAATGGCTATCAAAACCTATAATACATATCAATCTAAAACATGATTCACGTGGTCAATAACAACCATAACAAGGATTATTATCAACTCCAAGAGAAGAGGAAATCTTTTACCTTTTGGGTTAGCCCACTAAAGCCCTTTTTCTTCAACTCCTTTTTCCCGTCAAACTCGTCCTCGTGAGATTCCCACAAGCTTATCAACACTTTGCCTTCTTGCCGCCACTCCCACAATACCCTCTAGGCTAAGCTTTCTTCAAAACCTTGAGAGAAAAGAGAGAGAAGCTCTTAAGAGTTCTTAAGGTGAAATGACCAAGTCTTTCAAGACTTGGTCCTAAAATAGGGCCCTTTTCTTGGTCAACAAGATGGGAGGGACACTTGTCACCCTCCCATAAGCCTTTTTTCGAAAATATCCCCTGTTTTTACTACCGCGGAAAAATTCCGCCTCGGCGCTTGGCCCTACGCGCGCGCGGCGATGTAACCTCAGAGAATTTTCAGGATTAGTGGCGCCGCGGCCCTGCTAACGGCGCCGCGGCGCTGCGACGCCTGATTCTCTAATCTTTCCCCCACACCTGTCCACTGAACTTCTAACGCCCATACCTCTCCACTCCGATGTCCTATCGACGAGCGGTTTGTTGCGTTGGAAACTAGACTCATCCAACTTTATACTAGGCTTGCTAAACACCCCTCAATTCTTAAAACTGAGGTACAACACTCCAAAGTAGACTCAAAATCCGTTCAACACATGTTTGTCAACTTATCTTATATTTGAATTTACGGGGTGCAGCACATGCCCTCAAAATCATCACTCACATATAACCATGGATCTCACGCCCACAATATCAATCATGCCCGTGGAACTCCTTCCTCACTGCCGGCAGTCCATGATGTAAAACAACACCCATATGTGTACCTGAACACTAGATCCCGCCTGCGTCATAAAACCGATCGGGCCAAGTAGAAGAGCCAACTACCAGATCTAATTGTGCATCATAAAACTTTACGGGGCAAGTAAGGAAGCCAACTACCAGATCCAACCTGCGTCACGCAACTGACCGGGACAAGAATCTTAAGCCAATGTACCAGAGCCTACCGTCTCACGAGATATGACCGGGGCAAGTATCTTAAGCTATCTAACAGAGCTGCGATACGAGAAATGACCGGGACAAGTATCTAAAGTGTGCTCAGTAACTACATGTACAAATCAAGCGTGACCACTCATCATGCGGCAAGCTTCATGGATAGCTAGTCCATGGACTAATAACATGACGGGAATTTAACCCGCCCGTACGTGCCGGAACCTCTCGCCGGTGTAAGCATAGCCATGGAACAATCCTAGTGGGCCAGCGTAGTGGACCATCCAGCGTGTCAGTATGTCCAAAGGAACGATATAGTGAAAGCATACCTGTGGGCCACCCAACGTGTCAGTATGTCCAAGGAAATAACAAGATAACACTCATAGTGGAAGCATACCCGTGGACCATCCAGCAGCGTCGGTATGTCCAAGTATACAATAAGATAACCGGCCCTCTATCGAGAGACGCGGTAACATAGAAATACAACACTTGCACAACAAAGGCTATCACAACTAGCATAGACAAGTTTAACATACTCTTAGACTTTCATTAACATGTAAACTGATTCACCATTTTTATAAACTCAAAGTACTTTCATTTTATGCCAACAATCCGGGTTTTAACCCAAAAGTACTACATACTTTAATTCTTTCAAAAAGATCTCTTTTTACGCAAAAGCCACACGATACTAATACCCGTAGTATCAAAACACGTTTTCTTTTCCAACCAAATTACTACACCTTCAGAAAATCTTTACAAGGCCTTTAAAATCAAGTAAGTAAACCGTTCTTTTATCCTCCTCAAGTCGTTATAACTAACTTCCCATAAAGCTATTATAACACTTATTTTTCAAGCAATTCAAAACAACTACAATCATTTGGAAAACCAAGATGACTTATTCTTTTCAAACCAAATATCAATTTCTTTCCAAATAATGATTCACAACTTTTTAGAATTGTCACGACCATTCAGGGGCGTGATCGTGCCTTCAAGGGCACCCAGTAGTCATACATCCAGTGTAATCGAATATAAAACAAGACATGAAACGATTTATAAAATAAGACACGGTTTATGTGAGCAAGCCCACACCCCCGAATCGGGCGTGGATCGTGCCTTACCCCGGGCACCCTAGTGACACAACATCAGAGAAAATCAGCGGAAAATAAAACATAAGCCATAAAACAAGAAATAAATAAGCAGGCCAACCAAAACAGTTGCCTTCAGTATATACATAAAACCCGAACAGTTTAATCCTTTTACAACCACGCCAACAGCGATTACTACGGACCTCTAAGATTTACAACACTATGACGGAGGCCCGCCATACCGAATGTACAAGAACCTACAACTCGGGAACACATACCAAAAGATAAGCCTCGAGAAACGGAGCTTCCCAATCTGTTGGCTGTGATCCTAAGAGCGAGGATCCACGGCCGATGTACCTCTACTGCGGCATGAACGCGGCCGAAGGAGGTCGATGCAGTACCAAGTATGTGAAGCGTAAAAATCACGTAAATGAAATCATAACGGTCTATATAAAAATAGGAGACATGTATGATAACAAAACTACGATTCACAACATAAAAGCGATCATGTCAAGTCGTGGACTCACGCCTCAGTCATCACTCAAATATAACTATGGGTCTCACGCCACAACATCAATCGTGTTCGCATCACGGCGCGTGCCGGAATTACGCATCGGTGTAGACATGCCCATGATGCAACAATAACAATGCCCGTGGCCACATGCCCGGACTGCATCGGTGTAGACACGCCCATGTAACATCAACAACAATATCTTTGGGTGATCAACCCGCGCGCAGCCACATGCCCCCGGAATTCTACCTCGGTGTAGACATGTCCATGTAACCACAATAACAATATATCAGGTAATCAACCATGCCGCATGGCCACATGCCCCCGGAATTCTGCATCGGTGTAGACATGTCCATGTGACATCAACAACAATATACCACACAACCAGGCTATCACAAACAAGCTCAAGCAAATTACCATACTTCTAGACTTTTATAAAAAGATCTACTCTTTCTCACGAAGTCACCTGATATCAACATTTGCACAACAAAGGCTATCACAACAAGCATAGGCGAGTTACACAACTCAAGGTACTTCCATTTTGTATCAAAGTCTGGGTTTTAACCCTAAAGTACTACGTACATTAACTCTTTTTAAAACCAAGTACTCATTACTCGCGAATGAGATTTCACAACACTTTTAACAAAAAGTTAATTACCAAGTAAAACAAGTTAAGTCTCTTATCTTTTAAGATCAAGTCTCTTAACTTTTACAATCAATAAACCATTCTTACCTACATAAGGTCGTTATAACTAACTTCCCATAAAGCTATTATAACACCCTATGTTTTAAACCAACCAACTCATTTAGCACATGTACGTCTACCGTACTACATAGTTTACAAAACATCATGCTCGAAGGATAGGAAGAGGTTCACATACCTCGCGACGAGTATCGACAATAAGCAAAACGCTCCACAGTACTGTAACCTGGCTAGCCGTTTCCACTCTTCAAGTAGAATACGCTACTCGCAGTACTTCCACCTATAAGGCCACAAACGTCTATTAACTTCTAACCGCACGGTTCCATATTCTACGAAAATTCGGCAAAGACTCCCCACATGGCAGCGTAAATCTCCTCCTCTAACGAGGCTACCAAGCCAACCAGGGGTTATACGCCTAACCGGGCGATACAATTCTACTATCTGATAATACCACAAGTCTCATGTCTGATACCCTATGTAATTCTGATTCGATTCTCTTCTTTAAATTCAGGCTTAAGTCAAAAGACATTGCCGCACAATAATGTTCAGTACTATATATAGTATACTTCAACTATATATTCCTACAACATGTAATCTCCAATTACAATAAGGGGACAAGAATATTTACCTCGACAAGCCCAAAATTATCCAAGTTATAATGTCGATCCTGAGCAAGGTTTAGCTCCACTCCGTGCGCTCCAAACCACTCCAAACAACCCTTAGAAGTTCTAACCAACTTCTACTCAAATACTTCAACCAACTATGAAGATTTCCTTAGGGTTTCGGTTTGAGATTAAAAGGACAAAAGGTAGTATTTTCGGGCTCTACGTATAGAGGTAACTTTTGGAATATGACAAGGTAAAGGCTAAGGTATTTTGGGCATTATAA
Source organism: Przewalskia tangutica (assembly GCA_029844215.1). NCBI lineage: Eukaryota > Viridiplantae > Streptophyta > Magnoliopsida > Solanales > Solanaceae > Przewalskia > Przewalskia tangutica. Next base: position 88,342,227 of record CM056721.1, on the reverse strand, counting down.
CAATACTTGGAGAGTATTTCTACCAAGAGGGGGGGGGGGTGTTTTATACGAAACAACTAGGCTGGGGTACCCGGCCACACTACTACTAGGAGGGGTAGGGGAATCCCTCTCGGCCAAAGGCCACACGAAAAGGGGGAGGGGGAAGCTCACGACTAGAGCACAAGAAAGGGATGAAGGATTTTCAAGACTTGGTGATTTAAGGAATGGATGAAGTCTTCAAGCTTAGGGGGGGTATTTATAGCAAAACCAAAGGCCAACCAATGGCCAAGATCAAGCCATGTGCAAGGCAAGTGTAAGGCCAAGATCAAGCCAAGTGCACCCTAACCCTACTCCACAAAACACTCCACAAAACAAGCCACAAAGCAAGGCACAAATCAAGGAACCAATCGGCCTAGGCCAACCATCCCTCTTGGGCCTTGATCGTCCAAGCCACCCCACTTGCTTCCAATGTGAGGTGTCACCTCCGTTGGTCCAAAATGTTTCGTCTCTCGGAAAAATCCGCAAAATTATAAATGACATAGCGAATTTTCCTACGAAAAGTGGAAACGTTTAGTCAAAAACGACTCTATTCGCACTTGTGCCCAAATTTCGGTCCTATGCCTAACTTAAGGCTCAAATTTAAATGCGTCGTCCACACGCGTACATACTGCGGAAATACGGGTATAACATTCTCCCCTCGCCGAAACATTCGTCGAATGTTCCTTCTCAACGGATATCGATGAAGTTCCTCTAACAAGTTGCCAACGCCACACCGCCACGAAAATAACACGTTACCGCTTCCTTCCTTACTCGTAAATGCGATACCACTTTTGTCACTTTGCGCGAGGTTCTAGTGTCACTCGGCGACCCAACAAATGGTACCGAATCGCATCGACCCACGAGGTTCTAGTGTCACTCGGGGCGTGCCATCGCCGATCATCGCTTGATTCTCAAAGCGTGAGTCACTTCCTCCAAACTTGGTCATCTTACTAACTGACCTTCTTTAAGGCCATTCGGCCTTCACGAACCGCTTCGGTCGAACACATCCACGAACTCATACGATGGTCACCTAAACCGGGCCTAGCACCCCGTGACCCTACCTGGCGGGACCACCTGACCCGACTTAAACCGGGCTGCGGGTCGACGCGGCGACCATCAACCCGACCCACAATCGCGCCAATACTTGCTCCTCGAAAAGGAACAACCTTACCTAATCAAGTCATGAAAGCTACCACTTCCATCTCACACTACCCATGGACTTATCACCCAAATAATTCCCACGTATACTACGGACTCTCAAACATGAAATAAATCTTTTACTCAAGACGACCTTACCTCTAAGGTCTCAATCGTGAAATATTCTACGGTTCATACTTACCATGCCCCCATACTTACCCTTCCAACTAACCATGTTTTCTAACTTACAATTAACACAACGCTATCCGTACATAGCTCACAATAACAAGATCACAATAACAAGCATACCAAAACTCTAGAGGGTTAAGGATATACCTGTCTCTACCGCATTCTAATCACAGTCCTGCCCTGCAGGGCGCACAGCTAGTGAAGGTGATGAACCAGCCACTGATCCTGAAGGCTGAGTCGTAACATCCGTGTTTCCCTTGGTCGGACAGTTCCTCGCAAAATGGCCCTGCTGGCCGCAAAAATAACAAGCTCCCTTGGCACCACGACACTCCCCGAAATGCGGTCTACCACATCGACCACACCGAGGTAGGGGTGACCGCATCTGGCCAACACCCTTACTTCGCGGAAACTGAACCTCGGAGCCACGACTGCTCCGAATACTCTGGATGCTCACGAAGGTTGTGGAGGACCACTCTGCGGGCGGAGGTACAAAACTAGCATCTTCTTTGGCGGTCCGCCTCGAAAGTCACCAAAGGACCACGTTGTTACGGCCTCGCCTGGCGATCTTGGTCATTCCGTCGACCTCTCGTGCCTCACATCGGTCGTGAGCTGCGTGCGGGCAATGTCCATGCGGTGAAGAGCTACACTCGAACAAGCCTCTGTCAAGCAATCATCTAATCCGGTGGCGTAGCGGTGCACTCTATCCTCCATGGTTGCCACTAAAGCGGGGACATATCGAGCCAACGAGTCAAACTCACGTTGTACTCGGCCATGCGCGGCTCGCCTCAACATCAAAAATCTGCCGGCGAGCCCTCCTCATCTGTGGAGGCAAGAAATGTGCCGGGAAGGCCCCAAAAACTTCGTCCCCAAACGGTGGAAGTGCATTCTCTCCGGGACGGCTCGCGAATCAAACCGATCATTGCGGTATCACGCGGCCGATGCGAACCTAAGACCACCGACTCGGTCTCGAAGCCTTGATCACTCTCGCGACCAGAATCGCTGCCGGATGAACTCCTGCGGATCATCCTCGTGCCTCGACCCATGAAACTGCGGGGCTCTGACTCGAAAGTCCGTAGCCTCAAACTATCGCTCGGGGTGAACCATGGTGCTCTGGAATCGGCTGCTGCATCGGCCTATCCTCATATCGGCCCGACCACGGCGGCAAGAATCGGGCCATCTCCTTGTAACCCATCTCCTGCGCGGTGTGGGGTGGAGGCTCGGTGCTGCGGTCTCAGCGGCCATTCTTTGCGGCTCTAACCTCTCGGTGGCGGCGTCCTGAAAACCCGCCGTCAAGCCTGACCTCAGTCTTGTCCGGGCCTGCGCCCTCGTACTCCTCTGTATCTCACTAGCAGCTCCCTCGGCTGCCTTGCCCTTCTGGGCTCTGGTTGCCTTGCGCGGAGGCATAACTGGTAAAAACGAGATACGTCAGAGGGGTCCAACTTACAACACAGCTCTAAGGCACGATCTCAGAATGAGAAGAATGGAAACCAATCCTAAATGTCCTGCAACCTCCTGATTATAGATGTGGTGCACAACACATCGATAATCAAGACTCTACTAGACACGGTCTGTAGACACTTTCCGAGGATTAACTGCTCTGATACCACTCTGTCACACCCCGAATCCGGGCCCGTGACTGGTGCCTTACCCCGGGCACCCTAGTGACACAACATCAGAGAAAATCAGCGGAAAATAAAACATAAGCCATGAAACAAGAAATAAATAAGCGAGCAACCAAAGCGATTGCCTTGATATACATAAAACCGAACGGTTTAATCCTTTTACAACCACGCCACAGCGATTACTACTGGACTTAAGATTTACAACACTATGACGGACGGGGCCCGCCATACCACGAATGTACAAGAACCTACAACTCGGGAACACATACAAAAGATAAGCCTCGGAGAAACGGAGCTTCCTAATCTGTTGGCTGTGATCCTAAGGCGAGGATCCACGGCCGATGTACCTCTACTGCGGCATGAACGCAGCCGAGGAGGTCGATCTGGTACCAAGTATGTGAAACTGTAAAAATACTGTAAATGAAATCATAACAGTCTATATAAAAACAGGAGACATGTATGATAACAAAACTACGATTCACAACATAAAAGCAGTCATGTCAAGTCAGGGACTCACGCCTCAGTCATCACTCAAATATAACTATGGGTCTCGCCCACAACATCAATCGTGTTCGCATCATGGCGAATGCCGGACTCTGCATCGGTGTAGACATGCGTGATGCAACAATAATAACAATGCCCCATGGCACATGCCGGAGTGCGCCGGTGTAGACACGCCCATGTAACATCAACAACAATATCTGGGTGATCAACCCCGCGCGTACCACATGCCCCCGGAATTCTACCTCGGTGTAGACATGTCCATGTAACCACAATAACAATATATCAGGTAATCAACCCTGCCGCATGGCCACATGCCCCCGGAATTCTGCATCGGTGTAGACATGTCCATGTGACATCAACAACAATATACCACACAACCAGGCTATCACAAACAAGCTCAAGCAAATTACCATACTTCTAGACTTTTATAAAAAGATCTACTCTTTCTCACGAAGTCACCTGATATCAACATTTGCACAACAAAGGCTATCACAACAAGCATAGGCGAGTTACACAACTCAAGGTACTTCCATTTTGTATCAAAGTCTGGGTTTTAACCCTAAAGTACTACGTACATTAACTCTTTTTAAAACCAAGTACTCATTACTCGCGAATGAGATTTCACAACACTTTTAACAAAAAGTTAATTACCAAGTAAAACAAGTTAAGTCTCTTATCTTTTAAGATCAAGTCTCTTAACTTTTACAATCAATAAACCATTCTTACCTACATAAGGTCGTTATAACTAACTTCCCATAAAGCTATTATAACACCCTATGTTTTAAACCAACCAACTCATTTAGCACATGTACGTCTACCGTACTACATAGTTTACAAAACATCATGCTCGAAGGATAGGAAGAGGTTCACATACCTCGCGGCAGTATCGATAATAAGCAAAATGCTCCACAAGATCAGAACACGGCTAGCGTTTCCACTCTTCAAGTAGAATACGCTACTCGCGATCTTTCCACCTATAAGGCCACAAACGTCTATTAACTTCTAACCGCGGTTCCATATTCTCTGAGAAAATTGGCAAGACCTCCCCGCATGGCGTAAATCTCTCCTCTAACGAGGCGGCTACCAAGCCAACCGGGGTTATACGCCTAACCGGGCGTATACAATTCTACTATCTGATAATACCACAAGTGTCTTGTCTGAATACACCCTATGTAATTACTGATTCAGTTCTC